>WNWK01000029.1:788934-1131609 GCA_009830355.1 Cherax destructor
CGTCGTTTCGCGCTCCACCATGTTGATAAAACCCCACCAGTTCTCAACTCCACCTAAAAAAAAAGCACACCCGCACTCCGCAAAGGCGGGCCCCAGGAAACACATTAAAGGGAAAAACCCCGGAGAAAAAGAACTTTGTATGCACACGTACGTCGACACCGGGGGCCCAAAACAAGATGAAGGGGGATAATAACAACAAAAGGGGGGGATACAGAAAAAGCAGCCAGTGACAAGAAGGGCCCCCGGTAACTAAAATGAGAGCACAGTAACAATACAGGGGAAGGGGGTAAAGCCAGACACGTAAACCCAGAGCCTCAACAATATACTGCAGGGAGGGGGAGAAATGAGCAGGATGGACACAGAGTAACAGGGGGGTTCCCACAACAGAACCAGAATTTTAATGCATCTCTGACAAGGAAGGGGGGAGGCACAGTGGGGGAAAGGGGTCTTTTCTTTATGGCCTTGGGGGAAGTGGGGGGACACCCTATGATAAAAAAAAACAGAAAGGAAAAAAAAAGGATTAAAGGTATCATGTTAGAAAGGGGGAACACGCAAAAAGGTGAAAATTTTTTTGGGAAATCGGGTGGATACTAGGGAAAAATCAGCCCCCAAAAAAAACCTTCGGGGCAGAATCAGCCCAAACCATGATCCTGCAGGAAAAGCAGGGTTTGGGGGGAGTCTCAGGAGTAAAAATGTGGCCCTTTTAAGGGGGAGGGGGATAAAAAGGAGGGGGAACGGGGGGGGGGATGGAGGACCCCAAACCCCCAACAAAGGAAAAACACCCCGGGCCCCCAACGGGGCCCCCCAACCACAACAACCCCAAGGCAACCATACATTTTAACACCAAAAATCCCATCTTTTTTTAAAACCCCCCCCTTGTTCTGGCATCAACTTGCCAACTTTCCCTTTTGGACTCCTGTCTTCATCATCATATTTTCCTAAGAGTTCATTCACATCTTCATTCATATTTTAAAAAACCACCCCCCTGGTAATCCCTTTTTCCAGCTGAAAAATTTCCCGAACTTCACTCTCAAGGGGAAAAAACCCGTGAAAAATTAACTCTAATTATAACCCCCCTGCATTTAATGTTGATTGGGGCACTTCATTCCATGCACTTTTAGTAGGGGGAACGCTGGGAAGGGGATGCATGGGTGGGTGAGGGGGGGGGGGGGTAGGTAGGGCTCCCCCCCCGTTTTAAAGGTTTAACCCCCCCCGGCGACCCCCACTTCAAAAAATTTTTTTCCCCCCCACCAACCGGGGTTTTCTTTTGTCTGGGGTTGATAATAATGTGGCCCTAACCCCTTAATCGGGGAAAACCCATAACGGGGAAAATAATCTTTTTGCAAAAAATGATCTACTGTACTACCCCAATACATTATGGAATCTGTTGAAACTAGGGAAGCAAGATAAGTGTATTGAAAGAGTACACATTACAGAATGATGTATAGATGCAGTATAGTGAGATGCTGTAAGACAAATGATTGACAGTCATGCAACTCTTTGCTCATTTATTCATTTTTTCAGGAATTGGTGAAAACAACAGTAGACTTTGGGGATGTGATGGGCCTTAGCATCGTGATGGGTCGAGTGCCAGGGGCAGGACACATTAAAATATTGATTACTGGCCTAGGATGGGCTGCTGCAGACCTCCTCCTGACTCGGGCTCTTCCACTTTGGGTTGGTGCCCGTGGCTTGGAATTTGATTGGAAATACATTCAGATCAGCCTGGATGCTAACATAAGTCTGGTAAGGTACTTGAAAATTTTATGCTTAAAAGACTGTTGTTGTTTAAATTACATATCTTAGTAGATAACATCATAGTATAGAATAAGGAAGAGCCAGACATGAGTGTGAGGGAAGTGTGCAGGCAGTGGGTGGGTGGAATGAAAGAAGGTAAAAACAGTTATGATAGATGGGATTAAGACAAAGGTGTTTATAGCAGGTGGGGACATATAGTTTTGGAGTGGCTGGTGAGTTTATAAATGATATACAGTAGGGCCCCGCTTTATGGCGTTCCACTAATACGGCGATTTTAAATTATGACCATAATGAAAGAAGGGATGGCACCTATAAGGGACAAGCAAAATTTTAGAATTATAGGAGAATAAGTCTGTCAAGTATACCACTTAAAGTGTATAGAAGAATTATTATAGAGAGAGAGATACAAGAGTAAGATAGAAAGTAGGCCTGCAGAGGAAAAGGATGATTTAGGAAGGGTAGGGGATGTATACTGTATAGACAAGTGTTTACATTGAAGCATTTAAGTGAACAATGTTTAGGTAAAGGTAAGGAACTGAACCATCTATGGATTTAGAAAATGGATATGATTGGGTGGATAGGGGAGCAGAGTGGCAGATATTAAAAATGTATGGAATATAAATTTTTTATGTGGATAGTGAGGCACAGGTGAAGGTATGTTGGGGGGAGGGATTATTTCTCATAAAATTATGCCTTATGGATGTGTGATGTCACCATGGTTCTTTAACATACAGTAGGGCCCCACTTATACGGCAGGTTAGGTTCCAGGCTAGTGCCTTAAAACAGACATCGCCGAAAAGCAGAACGCCATTTTTTCCACTTCTAAATGCATATAAATGCCAGACAACAAGCTTACACTAACTTATATTAAGTTAACAATAGCACTAGGCATTAAAAAACACAATAAACAGTAAGATACACACAGAGTACACTTATTACTTACCTTAAAGTATTAACATTGGCTTAAAATAGTCTGTGAACTAATTTATGAAAAGATCAGTAGTCATCCAAGCTTTCGAATTGGATTTATAATAAACAGGGAGGCTACCTTTTGCATAGTTCTTTAGGGCCCTAGGATTCTCTGAGTGATAAATTATCATAGGTTTTAACTTGCAATCCCCAGCAGCATTAGCTCCTAGCAAGTGTTAGTTGAAGACTCAGATGAGTCAAAGGGATGTTAGGAAGTATTTCTTCAGCCATAGAGTAGTCAGGAAGTGGAATAGTCTAGCAAGTGATGTAGTGGAGGCAGGAACCATACATAGTTTTAAGACGAGGTATGATAAAGATCATGGAGCAGGGAGAGAGAGGACCTAGTAGCGGTCAGTGAAGAGGCGGGGCCAGGAGCTAAGTCTCGACCCCTGCAACCACAATTAGGTGAGTACACTCTTGGGTTATCCTGGGTTCTCTACACATATGCTGCTATATGTAACTGTATTTGATGGCTATCTCAGCGATCAACATATACCTTGTTAGTAAGTTTATTCAGGTATACACAAATACAGTTACATATACGTATTATCATACGTAGCAGAATATGCGTAGACAACCTAGGATAACCCAAAAAAAGTCAGTTCACTGAATTTAATCATTTCTAACTTAGCACTTAAAGTAAGAGGCTTACGACTCCTCTTTTTATCACAACTAAGCTTAGACGCCATAGTCAATGAGAGCCAACTAGTTAACGAAAGAGTAAACGAGAGAGAATAAGATACGGAGTTCAGACAAGGTAAAAAAAAAAACTGAACAGGTAGTGGGCGATCATTCGGTCAGGCGAAATGAATGAGATTAATACGTGTCCACTTTTTGTTCATTCACATACGTTTGTTAGAGTTTGTGAAACTTTTACCTCAAAATAATTTTTTTTATTATAATAATAATTACCTCACAATACAAATACTCTTACATTGTGTACAAGTTAGTACAAAATAAACAAACAGCAACACTCCCGTTCTCATGTAACACACTACAGTGGTACCTCGGTTTACGATGTTATCACCTTACGTTATTTTCGGTAACCGATATTTATAACGTAAGAAATTTGTTTGTGGTTTACGATGTTTGCTTCGGTTACCGACATTCGACGGACCTGTCCGCTTGGCGCCCAGCTGACGCGCACTCCAGGGGGTGTCAGTGCTATTGTTTACAAGCGAGAGCGACCACCCACCCACACCCACGCATTCATACCAGTATATTGTCATTATTCCACTGTTTTTAGTGCTTGCAACTGCTAAATAAGCTACCATGGGTCCAAGGAAAGATCCTAGTGCTAAGCCTGTGGCAAAGAGGAACAGAAATATATGTACGATAGAAGTGAAGAAGGAGATAATAGAAAATATGAAAGTGGAGTGCGTATCAGTGAGCTGGCCAGGCTGTATGGTAAACCCTATTCTACCATCGCTACCATTGTGGATAAGAAATATTTAAGTAAAAACAAGGAAGCTGTTGTTGCAAAGGTGCATCTGTGATCACAAAACAGAGACCACAAGTGGTGGAAAATGTGGAAAGGTTGTTGTTGGTGTGGATCAACGAGAAACAGTTAGCAGGAGATACTGTTTCGGAGGGAATAATATGTGAAAAGCAAGGCAGTTGCATGATGATCTCCTTAAGAAAATGCCTGCAACGAGTGAAGTGAGCGATTTAAAGCCAGCAGAGGCTGGTTTCAAAATTTAAGAAGCGTACTGGCATACATAGTGTTGTGAGGCATGGTGACGCAGCCAGTTCTGACAAAAGTGCGGCTGAAAAATATGTTCCTGAATTCCAGGAGTACCTAGAGGCTGAACAATTCCTCCCCCAACAAGTGTTTAATTGTGATGAAACAGGCCTGTTTTGGAAGAAAATGCCCAACAGGACCTACATTACTCAGGAGGAAAAGGCACAGCCAGGACATAAGCCTATGAAAGACAGGCTAACGTTGATGCTTTGTGCCAATGCAAGTGGTGATTGCAAAGTGAAGCCTTTACTAGTGTATCTTTTGAAAATCCCAGTGTTTGGCAGATGCGGTGTCAGCAAGTCTAACTTGTGTGTGATGTGGAAGTCTAACAAAAGGCTTGGGTCACAAAGGACATTTTCTTAGATTGGTTCAATGAAGTGTTTGGCCCCAGTGTGAAGAAATATCTATTGGACAATAATTTGCCACTTAAGTGCCTCCTGATAATGGACAATGCTCCTTGTCATCCTCCAAACTTGGTAGAGAAATTGTGGAGGAGTTTAAATTCATCAAAGTGAAGTTCTTGCCCCTAATACCACTCTCTCCTCCAGCCCATGGACCAGCAGGTCATTTCCAACTTTAAAAACTCTATACCAAAGCAATGTTTCAAAAGTGCTTTGATGTGACCACAGACATGAACATAACCCTAAGAGAATTTTGGAAAACCATTTCCATATGCTGCATTGTGTACACCTTATAGGTAAGGCTTGGGAGGGAGTGACTACCAGGACTTTGAACTCTGCCTGGAGAAAATTGTGGCCAGACTGTGTCCTAGGGAGGGATTTTGAAGGTTTTGGGGCTGAGCCTCAGAACCCTGAGCCTGAGCCTGAGCCTGAGCCTGTTTTGGAAGAAATTGTGGAATTGGGCAAGTCTTTGGGGTTAGAGGTGAGTGGTGAGGATGTGGAACAGTTGGTGGAGGAGCACAAGGAAGAGCTAACCACTGAAGATCTGCAAGAGCTTCAACAGCAACTGGAACAAGAGAGCAGAGGTCAGGACAATGGTTCAGAGGAGGAGGTGGAGGTGGAACAAAAATGGAAGAATGTGCCTTCTTCAAGGATTAGGAGATCTGTGCCAAATGGAGTGATGTGCAAGCATTTATGGATGAATATCACCCTAACCATGCTGTTGCAGGCCGTGCTGGCAACCTGTACAATGACACAGTGGTGTGTCATTTCAGGGATGTGTTAAAGAATCGCCAGACACAGATCTCCTGGACAAATTTGTTGTTAGAAAGAGGTCTAGTGACTCTCAAGCTGGTCCTAGTGGCATTCAAAGAAAAAGGGAAGTAACCCCAGAAAAGAACTTACCACCTGCAGTGTTAATGGAAGGGGATTCCCCTTCCAAACACTAGCATACTACTCCACCTTCTCCCCTCCTCCCGTCCTCCACACATCAACAACTCTTCAATAAATGTAAGTGACATGTTATTGTACAATATTTGCATGTATATTTATGTATTCTTTATTAAATTGTGTATTATTTAATGTCCAAAAGTTCTAAAAAATATTTTATTTAACTACTTTTGGAAGTCTTGGACGGATTAAATTTATTTCCATTATTTCTTATGGGGAAAATTGATTCGTTTTACGATTGTTTCGGCTTAAAATATGCCCTCTCTGACGGATTAAAATCGTAAACCGAGGTACCACTGTACTTTTAGAGTTAATGATAGTATTATTATTATTATTATCATCATAATAAAAAAGAAGCGCTAAACCCACAAGGGTCGTGAATAGCTATATATAGATTGAAGGCATATGAAAGGAATATTTTTCTACGGTTATCCCTCAGTGTTTGACTAGAGAAAACGTAATTCTCTCGACTCCTACAAAGTCGCTTGGTAAACAAATATCATATTTGTCAATTTTTATTCTGTGGGTGTATGTATCATGTTTATATGCTATGTAACGTGTTTTTTAAATAATTTTGAAGAAAATATCATAGATGAATTAATGAAAATGTTTATATTAACGTAAAATAAGACATTTAATGTGCCCAAGAGTGATTATTATTAATATTACGTAATGTTTTCCCTCCGCCCGGCAACACCATAGCATATAAACAGCATGTTTATATGCTTTGTAACGTGTTTCTTATATAATTTTGAAGAAAATATCATAGATGGATTAATGAAAATGTCTATATTGACGTAAAATTGGACATTTAATGTGCCCAAGAGTGATGATTACATAATAGAGATATGAGCTCACGGAAAATGTAAACAAACCGGGTGGCGTGTGCCATATCTAAAAGACCACTCGCCATATCCAAACGTTTTGGTCATAATTTGAACTCGCCGTATGAACGGAATGCCAAAAGGTAAAACGCCGAAAAGCGGGGCCCTACTGTATTTGAAGACAAGTGGTTTTCATGGCTTCTCATGCCATTGGAGGGTGAGCAAGGTACCATTTACGAGACGCTACCAAACATTCCTGGACTGCTGCGAAAAAAAATATAGGCTTATCTAATCATCAAGTTGAAGCTCCATTCGCTCCTATCTTAACACACTCGCGCATGCTTGCTGGAAGTCCAAGGCCCTCGCACACAAAACCTCCTTTACCCCCTCTCTCCAGCTTTCCTAGGCCGACCTCTACCCCGCCTTCCCTTCACTACAGATTTATACACTCGAAGTCATTCTATTTTGTTCCTTCCTCTCTACGTGTCCGAGCCACCTCAACTACCCCTCCTCAGCCCTCTGGATAATAGTTTTGGTAATCCTGCACCTCCTCCTAATTTTCAAACTACAAATTCTCTACATTATATTCACATCACACATTGCCCTCAGACACAACATCTCCACTGCCTCCAGCCTTCTCCTTGTTGCAGCATTCACCACCCATGTTTCACATCCATATAAGAGCATTGGTATAATTATACTCTCATATATTCCGCTCTTTGCTTCCATGGACAAAGTTCTTTGTCTCCACAGACTCCTCAGTGCACCACTCACCTTTTTTGCCTCGTCAATTCTATGATTCACCTCATCTTTCATAGACCCATCTGCTGACACGTCCAATCCTAAATATCTGAATACATCTCCTCCATACTCTCTCCTTCCAATCTGAGATCCAATCTTTTGTTACCTAATTTTTTTGTTATCCTCATCACCTTACTCTTTCCTATACTATTCACTTTTAATTTTCTTCTTTACATACCCTACCAAACTCTGCAGCTTCTCTTCAGAATCTTCCAAAAGCACAGTGTCATCAGCAAAGAGCAACTGTGACAGCTACCACTTTGTGTTAGATTCTTTATCTTTAAACTCCACACCTCTTGCCAACACCTGGGTATTCACTTCTCTTACGAACCCATCTATAAATACAGCCTCTCCTCACTTAGCGACGTACTCGTTTACCGACGACTCGGACTTACGACGGGCTCTCTGACCAGTATGCATACCTAAATATTAGAGCTGATTTGATCTATTCTGTTTATTACAATATACAGTACACTACTGTATAAACATTTAAAAATATACCAGAAATGTTATAAATGGTGCAAAGGTGACATTAAAACAATATAAAAAATGGTTGACACAAACCCACTACCATTACAGTATGCTCCTCACTTAGTGACAAATTCATTTACCGAAGTGGTCTTTGGAACAGAACTCCATTGTTAAGTGAGGAGAGGCTGTATATTGAACAACCATGGTGACATCACACATTCTTGTCTAAGGCCTACTTTTACTGGGAAATAATCTCCCTCTCTCCTACATACTCTAACCTGAGCCTCATTATCCTTGTAAAAACTTTTCACTGCTTTCAATAACCTACCTCCTATTCCATACATTTGCAACATCTGCCACATTGCCCTCCCATCTACCCTGTCATATGCCTTTTCTAAATCTATAAATGCCACAAAAACCTCTTTACCCTTATCTAAATACTGTTCACTTATATGTTTCATTGTAAACATTTGGTCTACACACCCCCTACTCTTCCTAAAGCCTCCTTGTTCATCTGCTATCCTACTCTCCGTCTTACTCTTAATTCTTTCAATAATAACTCTACCATACACTTTACCAGGTATACTCAACAGACTTCTTCCCCTATAATTTTTACACTCTTTTGTCCACTTTGCCTTTATACAAAGGAACTATGCATGCTCTCTGCCAATCCCTAGGTACCTTACCCTCTTCCAACCACTCCAAAACTATATCCCCACCTGCTTTTAACATTTCTATCTTTATCCCATCAATCCCAGCTGCCTTACTCCCTTTCATTCTACCAACTGCCTCACAAACTTCCCCCACACTCACAACTCGCTTCTCCTCACTCCTACAATTGTTTCAAGCTGTTTTACCGAGCTTGAAACAGAATTTCACACGTACTGTTTCTTTTAAAGATTCCATTCTGGTACACAAAAAATTGCAATAACATGCTGACAAGACAAAAAATACCCATCTAACCTCAACAGAATGACTGACCACACTGAAACTTGTCATGCTACTTCAAAAAGGAGTGTCTATGACACTGCCATATTTCACTCAGGAAGCATGCGAAAATTTGAATATGGGAACTTTTTGATAGCACCTTGTATGAAGAGGCTCAGGGTAATCTGTTAGCCAAACTCAAATCCTGAAGGTGGGAATTACAGTGCCTGCATTCTGAAGGATGGGTGAGGATGTTGCAGTTCAGAGTCATCTGAACATGTTGTGACACACTTATGGCAAAGCAGCACCTGAATGAATTCTGAAAATGTTTTGCTTTTTTGGGGTCACCTTACCTTGGTGTGAGATGACAGGTGTTAAAAATTATTCATGAGTCTAGTGATGTGAATTTCATTGTGTTATCAGTTTAATACTAGAATAGGGCATGTAAGTATTCTCATACATTTAGTAAAGATCACCTCTCAATGAGGTGCTTTTGATCAAAGAAACTTAACCTGCTTTCACATTCTTTCAGTTTAACCTAAATTCCTCCTATTTTCCCAGGTGCTATATGACTCCTCTGTGGGTTTAGTGCTTTTACACAAATGGAATACTAATAGTAAATATAAGCGCTAAACTTGTATGGGTCACAGCACTACAGTTAGATGTGCAAAAGTAGGACTGTGTGAAGTCTAGGAGTGAGGGGTACGGGTGTGCTAGGATATAGGTTGGTGGTAGGGAAGAGTGCAAGAGTAAAATTTATACCATGGTGAAACAAATTAGCTTCCATTAAAACTTAAGTGTATATGCATAAAGGTGGGACTTCCAACAAAGTCGTTTAGTGTGTTGGCAGTGTAGACATTGGAAGTGAATCTATATCAGTTTTTCTCACATTGCGTGTAAATCACCACACTGTACTTTGTATTTGTGAAATAGTAACAAGCGAGTGTTGGGTGGTTTGTGGCTTAAGCATTGTAATTTTAATTTTATCACACTAATGTAGCTTTTTCATTAACAGGTACATCACTTAAATATGGCATTGCTTGTATGGCTCTGGTGGCGAAGTGATTTGGCAGCAGCAGTTCGACCCATTGTAGCTGTGTTGATTGCAGGCTGTATTTACAGACCACTCTTACCCCAGATACTGGCAATTTTGCTAGGTTCTCGTCCACTTGGCTTTGGCCTCTTGGCTGCCTGTGCAACACCTACACTGTGTACAGCTCTTATAGCATGTCACATCTTCATCACACACAGTGCATCTTTCCGCTGAAAGTAAGACTACAATTATTTTTGTAGTGTGTGTGTGTGTATACCAGGATTTACGTGCAGATGTATAAAAGGTTTATGTGGATCTTTGTTGTTTAATTGAACCTGTCTTGTAGTACATCTTCTCCTTACTTAACAACAGAATTCCGTTTCCTAAGACCACATTGGTAAACTAATTTGTCGCTAAGCAAGGAGGATAGTATAATGGTAGTGGATTTGTGTCAACCATCTTCTTTGATAAGTGTTTTAATGTCACCTTTGCATCATTTATAACATTTTTAGTATATTTTTAAATGTTTATACAGTAGTATACTGTATACAATGGACCCCCGAGTTACGAACACCCCGTAAATTGTACTATTATGTAAGTATAATATTGTAAGTGCTTTTGTAAGTGTATTTTTGGGGGGTCTGAAATGGACTAACCTACTTATTATTTCTTAAGGGAGTAAATTCGTTCGGTAATGGCACTTGAGCAGGCTTCTGGAATGAATTTTGTTCGTTACTCGGGGGTCCACTGTATTGTAATAAACAGAATAGAGGAAATCAGCTCTAATATACATTATTTAGGTATGCATACTGGTCAGAGAGCCCGTCGTAAGTCTGAGTCGTCTGTAAACGAGTACATCGCTAAGTGAGGAGATGCTGTATATTAATTTTGTTGCATATGCGAATTAACTTTGCTGAATACTGTATGCATCATAAATATATGTATGACCATAAGTATGCCTTTAGCACTAAACCCACAAGGGTCATACAGCACCACAAGGCAGGATGTGCTAAAGATGAAATATGCAAAGATCAGACCAGCAAGGATTAGGAATATGTAAGAGGCAGAGTCAGTAAGGGTAGTGGGTTGTTTAGGTGAGGAACATGTTCATATTTCAGTATATATTTAAAACATTATGGTGAAGTCTCATTTTGTTTGTGAAATGTTTGCATATGCATATTTATGATTCTAATGTACATAACAGACATGGTCTTAAAATCCCCAGTTCTGCAGTAAAATGCTGAATATCTTTTGAGGATACTGATTATAAACCTTTATTGTATAAAATTTTATTTTTTTTTACAACAGAATATGTTAGATATCATATTCTTCATACAAAATATACACACAAAAAAATCAGATTACTGTGACTGCAGAGGTGCCATTCTTGCACAATGACTAAAGAATTAGGATCTTTAGTATTTAAAGGCATGCACTGAATAAGGACACATTAACTGTATTCAGTCATCATATAAACATAAAAAGTATGTTGAATATTGAATCAATAGCAAATAGTTATGTAGGGTATTTCCTCAGTACAATATAATATTAAGCAAAAAAATTATATACTGTATTTCATTTCAAGCTACAAAATATTTCCACTTAGGAACTTTTCACACCACAACATGCACACAACAGCATCAGGATAAATACTGATGCATTGTTAATCAGATATAGCATACTTCCATACAAATCTGAAAGAGGTTTATTATCCTAGGCCAAGTTTTGAATAATCAGCAAGAGTGGAACATAACTAACTGAAAATAGGAACCCACTATTAAGGTATTAGTTTGATGAGAAAGAGTATACCCTATCATGGGAAATGTTTTTAGATTATTAGTTATGTTACTACAAAGTATAGCACTGTAAATGTAACAATGTTTTTCCACACTTGCTGAATAATACATCTCAAGTATGCGTACTACTTGTTATAACAGAAAAGATGATATGTTGCTTCTTGTTAATAACAGCTTCACAGTGAACAGTTTAGCTGTTGGTAGGCTAAGGCTAGGGAAGGATACAGGGAAAACTACTAGTAGCAAACTAGATGGGCTATCAATGATGTAAATACTCTACATACCCTGAGGAATTGTACCTCAGCCACCTCAACATTATCCTTATGTTCTCAAAAAAGGTACAAAACACATAATTGGAGAACTATGGAAAACATAACAGTTAATCACAACTTTAACAATTTTACACAATATTCAATGAAGATTGTCAATCCTTAGTTTAATGGCTATTGTAAATTTTTCCATTGGACTACAGTAGGCCAAGAGATCTATAGTAGTCCACATGTAAAATTTACCCAAGGGATCCTTTGAAGCATACACATGAGGCTAGAAAGGGCAGGGAGATCAATCTGCATTTTTTTTTATTTTAGGGTTAGTAATGATTAGTCAACAATAAGCAGTGGCTGCTATCAAGGCTTTGCAGTTAAAAATAAATATCTATGCAAGTTAGTTCAATTGAGAAAATTAGTATCATTAATTGATAAAAAAAAAAAACTAAGAAGTGAGACACTCCATATACAACAGGATAAAGCTATTTTTAATACTAACAAGTTTAAGGAAGGGTTGTAGTCTTAGCTAATCTTATTTTGATATTTTTAATTTAAAAAATCATAGTACAAAAACAGTAAAACAATTATATCTTACAACTGACTGAGTATTAACAAAAATACATGTTAAGAAAACTAATGTCTACAAAGAAAACACTAAATTATGCTAGACAGTACCAATGCACATCACAAAAATCTTTTCACTGCAATAGTTTACCCCTCGTTAGATACAGTTCCCCCACACCTGAGACTTTAGTAATTTCTTCAAACTTGCTGCAGTGGAAAGTTAAGCTACACAACAAAAAGCACAATATAAGCAAACTAACTTTCTGCCCTTAACCTCAAATGTCTTCAACCAGAGGCTGAGAAAGTAATGGCACCTCCAGTAACTATGTTAGATGGATATTGAGCAGTAAAAATATTAACAAGGTCTCTATCTTGAGTGGTCCCCAGTCTTTATTAGTATAGCAGAAGGCCAGTTACTGTTTTCAAGTTGCCTCATGATTGAAGATACCCAGCCTCATTTAAGAAAATGCTTATAAGTATGCAGGCACTCGTCATACAACCAACCAATGCACTTCCATGTGTATAAGGTTTGAACTTGAGCACTAGAAACTCATACTTGTTTTTGGCTTTCTTAATGAGGCCAACAAACTCCCAGCCTGCTGAGAAGGCAAATTTATCTCTGGAGAGTTCACGAACACCTTTAGTCTTTTTGAAGAATAATGACCGTTTCTATTAGCAATAGTTCAACAAAATCAATGGAAAAGGATTTCTCTAAGTTAATATACAGTACTTCTTTGATTATATTTGTGACTGAACTCTCCAGGTTTTTTAAATTTGCAGTCTAATCAGGCAACTGTTTGAAAGTATCGACTATGCTGGTTGTTGCGCCAAAAAATCCCTTGGGCAGTATCCTAGAAGCGGTCTTTCGGAAGTGTTGACATTTCCGACTCGTGAAGGAATTGAATTTCCTGAAGGTCCATAAATTTCTCCTGATCCTTTATATGTGCATAATTTGCAGCTAGACACATGAGATAGTGCACCTGGAAAAGAATAAACAAATGTTCATTCATGAAACTGTGGATATGACTATTATATTGAAAAATGCACTAAATCTGCAATGGGTCATTCAGGAATGAAACTGGATAGTCAAGTGTAAGGACATTAATGGAACTGAATCTTTTAATACTTGAATAATATACAGGTACAATTTACTCATAATTTGAGTTAATGTTTATGCATTATAAATCATTAAACAAAATGATACTCACCAGAGAGAGAATAACCAAGAATGCTGAAACTGATGCCAAAATAAACATAATTTCAGCATTATTTACATAGTCTTTGCAGAACAACTTCCTTTCACCAGGACATACTCTCTTGTCCTCCTCAGGTGTTCCAGCAGGGAAGAGAAAACCTGCACAAGATATATACATATTTAAAAAAAATAACTATGATGCATTGTCCCCAACAGACAACTCTTTAGGCAGGCCTATCCAAATTTACCCTGCTAATTCTTTTAGTGCAAATAATTGATGACTGCCTAATTATGATAAAAATGCCACCATAAGAAATATTTTAATATAAATTTTCATTGTCTTCTATTATACACTAGAATGGGTTGTACATAATTACCTATTTAGATTTGTGGTAATTATGTGTATCCCATTCTAGAGTATAATTATACAGAGCACTGAAAATTGATCATAAAACATTCCTAATGGTTGCAATTCTCAATTAAAGTGAGTTTTGAATACTTATTTGTCTAAATTCCTGAAAACCACTCTTAATTGCTTAACCTTTGTTACTGATGTTATTGTATGTGTGCTTCAGGAAACTGGTTTGGGATAATGATCATTCCTAGGTCATTTACTTTTCCGGTTTCCTTGAGCACCTGTTTCCCCTCAATGGTATTGTCCATCTCCTTTTCCAGTCTCCCAGCTTCTTGACTGTTTTTTGCCAAGGTCAAATTACTCCAGTAACAATTTAATAGACTAGTCCTGAAGTCTATCTGTAGCCTCCTTTTATTCAAGTATAAAATGAATGGATGGATTTCATTTAAAGTACTGTACAGTACATACTGTGTTTGGATATTAAGAAAGGTTTTGATAGTCTCAAAAGATTATAGTACAGTGGTACCCCGAGTTTCGAACTGCTCCCAACTAAACCAATTATGCAAGTTGTTTATTGTAAGTGCTTTTGTAAGTGTATTTTTGTGGGTCTGAAACGGACTAGTAATCTAATTTAGATTATTCCTTATGGGAACAAATTCGTTCGGTAACGGCACTTGAACAGCCTTCTGGAACAAAGAAAGTTCAAAACTCGGGGTACCACTATACTCTGGACTCTACAAATCTTAGGAATTGGGGATGTGCCAAAGTATCCATATTGGTTGTATCTGCTAATTTTGATGGTATAGGCATTAGTCTAAAATTGAGTATAGGAATGGGTGGGTATCAAAATTTTGATGGTATTGGTATCAGCATCGGCCTAAAACTGAATATCGGTAAACATTTTAGTATCCCATCTCTAATAGGAATAAAATGCAAGCTATTAAACTGAATACAAGATTTCTGTTTGAAAGGAAAATGTGAACAGTGATATGGTATAAAAAAAATCTTCATGTAGTAATATCACCAGTGAGGTGCCATGAGGATCAGAGCTGCCTTTATAATTATGTAAGCAAATTACCAGAATGAATCAAACAAATAACCATGTTCACCAATACTGTAAAAATCCTATGCATCGGAAAAATTATCACTGCGAGAAGATCTGTATAGGATGAGATAGTGGAATGATAGATAACTGACAAAATTTCATGTGCATAAGTTCCATGCACTAATAAAAAATGGGAGACAGTGAAAACACGCACCATAAAAACTCAAATGTGTAAGAAATACTGCAGTAAATGACATTAATGAAAACCTAGGCATCACAATTGACAAAAGACTGTCACCAGTAGACCATATACAGTATAGTAGTATAAATTAAATTTTGATATATGTAGTACCGTACTACGTATAAATGAAATTGTGAGAAACTTGTTTGCTACACTGGCAAACTTTACAATCATCTTCAGATATAAGAAGGAAAAAAAATAAAAATGTGAGGTTAAAATTGGAATATACAGCAATGGTGTGCTGTTTGCACCTGAGAAATTATGCAAGTTACTAGGAAAGGATGGAAACACCAAAAATGTCCTCATAATAAAAAGATGAAAGAAGAAAACTACGTACGTATAAGGTAATAAATGGATATGAAATAGATAAATATTTCTTAGCACTAACAAGTGGCCACACTTAAAAACTGAGAAGTGCCAGAAGGATACTAATGTTATTCACAGTGTTGAATACAAAAATGTGATACAAGAGAAGGTAGTATGGCAAGTGCTACATCCAATGAAGTGATATAACCACTGTAGCTACAAAGTAATCTCCATCTCACAACACAAAACACTGCATTAAGGTTAACAATGAAATTAAATACTTACTAAACTGGTTGTATTCTATACATTCATTCTGAGGGATGCGTTGACATTGGAACCACGCAAGTGTGTAGAAGAGTGTCACAATGATGAGTGCAGCAAACATCAACAGCCATGCCAGTGACAGCAGGTATGTGATGCCCATAAACTAGTAAAATGGAGAACATATGAATTTCAATGTTCTGATTAAAAAAAATATTGATGTCAATAGGAGCAACACAAATGCAAATTCAATATCCTTCGTTATTATAATGAAGGATATTGAATTTGCATTATATGGAGTCATGAAAAATAAAAGTGGTATTGTTCAGTTATATATATATATGCGTATATACAGTGGACCCCCGAGTTTCGGTCACCTCGGAAATCAAACAATTATGTAAGTTTAATATTGTAAGTGCTTTTGTATGTGTATTTTTGGGGGTCTGAAATGACTAATCTAATTTACATTTTTCCTTAAGGGAACAAATTCGTTCGGTAATGGCACTTGAACAGCCTTCTGGAATGAATTATGACCGAAACTCGGGGGTCCACTGTAGTATATATATATAGAGTGCATTTAGTGATTATTACACATCGAATACTTCATTAGTCCGATTATCAACATGACTGTTCTGGATGTCGTTGTTCTGGGGTAAATAATTCCATATACATTTCAATCGTTGAATTTCTCTTCTAGTTTCTTCTAACTCTGCCTTTAGTTGCTAGGAATGAAGAGCACACTAGACACGTCTTCATACGATTCATATTACCTCACCATTGTTATAGAGTAGGTTTTGAAAACTACGCCAATGATGACTGAAGAAAATCGTACAGGAAAAAATTGACTTGAATAATTCAAAGTGATGAAAGCATATTTTGAAGCATCCCATTGTAGTGTATCTTTCCAGATGTGGGGCTTGTATAAGAGAAATGAAAATTCAGTGCAAATATGGGAGAAGTGTGAATTCAGTGCAAATACAGGAAAGCAGCCTAATACAGTTTAATATAAAAAGGTAAACTATGGTAGAAGAATCAGGTTATGGAGAGAGTGATCATCAATGGAAATTAATGATATGGCAAGAAATGGCAAGTAAAATATGAATCCATAGTAACAGAATGACTTACAGACTTCAGGCAGTCTAATGAAGTGGATGTAGTATTAGCATGAGATAGCACATAATGAAGACTGAACTAGTACTAAGCTGACAGTGGTAAAAAGAAAAAGAATACACTTGAGGAAGAAAACAGGAATAAGATAAACAGGAAGAGAATGTATGTCGTGATATATGTGCAGCCACTATAGTGTGTTGTTGATAATAATATAATCATCAACAAGTGAAGCGCTAAACCCGAAAGGGGCATATAGCACGTGTTGACAATAAAGAATACCGAATAGTGAGACATACATAAAATTAATTTTCTTAAGTTTTAATAATACGATAAAATTTTACTTTGTAAAACCAGATCAGTTATGCCTAGTATCTAACTGGTTTATAATCTGTTACTACTGTAGTTAATACAATTTCTGTAACTATATTCATTCACTATACCAGAAATATATAACTAGTTCAGTATTTCTATAGCTTACAAAAAAATACAGTGGAACCTCGGTTTTCGTACAGCTCCCAACTCGAATAATTATGTAAGTGTATTTTTGTAAGTGCGTTTGTAAGTTTTTTGGGGGGTCTGAAACGACTAATCTAATTTACATTTGTCCTTATGGGAACAAATTCGTTCAGTAACGGCACTCAAACAGCATTCTGGAAGGAATTATCGATGAAAACCGAGGGTCCACTGTACTGTATTAATCATTAACACATTTTGTGGCAGTCTCAGAATATACTGTTGTAATGTATTAATAATTAACAAAAATCTCTTAAGAGATCTTACCAGAAAATAATGATTTACTTTCTCTTAAATTTCTTAAAAAATTACACTACTGTCAATATTGCATAACTAAAACCTTCAAAAGTAGTGCTTTGATGCCAGTGAAGAACTTTTTATTCAAAGATTTGGAGTTATCCTACCCTTCCTTGAATCAAATGTTTCCTCAAGGTGCTGTATGACCCTTATGGATTTAGTGCCCACCCCCAAGGATGTAATATCATCAATAATACAAAAAACAAAATTTCACTATTTTTATCACAGTTCCTTTGCACAGTACTCACAATTGCACACGAAATCCTGCCACCAACTCTTCCTCGCCATGTTCTGTAGACCTTGTTTCTAGTGTCCCCAGTAGAGAGGCATCCTACAAACAGGATCATTAATCCTAGACCACCCATACCTGCTCCAACTACCATGAATGTTAGCTGAACAGGTTCCACCCTAAAATAGAGGGAAGAATTAAATTATACAAAGCAACTGAAGATATGAAAAAAAAGTAACCAATTATGTTTATGTCTATTGTGACTTGATAATGGTGCAGGATGGACTGAAACATCACGAGTTTCCTTTCCTAAGTGCAAGTTATTTGTCAGCTGTTCCAACCACTATTGTGATATATTTATTTTTACTCTTCTTTGTAACTAATTACTGTACTTATATATAACATACAGTACATTATATACAATAGTAGGTACAGTATATGTAAAACTGGTCAAAACATATTAGCTTTAACTCTACAGGGAGCATTACAAAATAGGTAATTGCACACATTTATGTTCACTTGTACGTATGTATGCCACGTGCACACACACTATACAGCCCACGAGGCTAATAGGGAGTGAATCTAAAAAGTGGCAAGTTAAGAGGCAGACCCAGGATCAGAGAACTGACCCTTGCAACCACAAATAATTTAGTGTGTGGACATGCACACACACAAGGCGAGTACAGTATTTAAAAGCGGAGTTGCTAACCTACCTCAGCTCATTTTCAAGTTTGGCTCTGAAACTGTACAGTACCACCTTTCCCAGGATGAAACAAACAACAATCAACTAACAAAGTTTCAGCACCTATTTACTGTTGGGTGAGCAGGAGTAGCAGGCATATGGAAATCTGCCTATGTATACATCTACCCTGCCCAGGAATCTAATCTATGATTTACTGTACACTCAGCACACTAGCACATATCAACCATAGTAAAAACATGTGTAGTCCAGAAAAAGCCTTGGGAATATCAAATTCTGTATATCTACCTGGAGGTTATTCCAGATCAACGTCCCCGCAACCCAGTCTTCGACCAGGCCTTCCAGTGGACCAGGGCCTGATGAACCAGGCTGTTACTGCTGGCTGCACACAATTCAACATACAAGCCACAACCCGGCTGATCAGGTGCTTACTTTAGGTAACTATCCAGTTCCCTCTTGAAGACAGTCAGGGATCTATTGGTAATCTGCCTTGTGTATGATGGGAGGCTGCTGAATAGTCTTGGGCCCCGGATACTTATTGTGCTTTTCTCCTAATATACTGATGGTACCCCTAATTTTCATTGGGGTTGCTTTCATAGGGAGTGATTTGTGTGTGTAGATTTAGGATCAATCCCTCTAGGATTTTCCATATACGTACAATAGATTATTACCCTAATGTATTAACACAATTGGCCAAATAGGGTGAGAATAGCTATTCTCAATGGTAACTGAAACAATTTTCTTTTTTGGGGTAGGGTTGTAGTGGCACCACTGGGCATTAAGTGGCTATGATGACATAATTGGTGCGGTTCATTTGATACCCCGTGGGAACACCGGTGTCTGCCTGCTCACTTCACCCCCCCTCCCTGTCCTCTCTCAAATATCTCATCATACAAATACAGATCTTTAAATGACATTGGTGTTTTTTAATAGTACATCAAAATGAGCCTTTAACAAGGAATGGAAGTTATTATTGTACATCATCTATTAGCAGTTAAGAAAATATTTACCTATTAGCTACTGTCATTAAATCCAAGGGAAAAAATAAACCTACATATTGCCACTCTTCACATGCTAAGCCAAGAATGTAGCTACAGACTGGTCTTTTTACAATAACATATATAAAAAGTTAGCATACATTATACACAAATTTTCCATATATACAGTGAGAATCTCTAAAGAATATATGACAAAAAGAGATACCAACAACTTATAATGAAATGAGCACTACACTGTGTACCTTCACAAGGTAATACAAACTTGTCAAATTTAGGTAATACAAACTTGTCAAATTTAAAAGAGGAGGTACAAAATAGTATGGCATACATGTTCAAAGTATGGAGGACAACAATAATATACTTAACTTTATTCATATTCAGAGACAAATGTAAAAATGCTATCTTGACCATAAACATTATACTTGATGTAAAGCAAAAATGAATTAAGTAACAGCTACTGTTTTTAAAATTGTGCACTGCACATTATAAAAAAAATTGCATGGACTATATCTGTAGTATTAGTAATAAAATTTAATCTTGAAAACACATTCTATGACAAGTCCACCATGCAGGGTTAGGTATGCAATACACTTCGAGGTTTTTAGTTGCAAACAAATAATTTGGGATTGATAAGATTCTTTGCAAGACCGAATATTCTGGGGTGCTGGAATACAGAAGAGTAAACCAAGCTCATAGATGAAAAACTAAAAAATAGGCAGAGAATAGAAAAAAAAAAACATGATAAAATTACACAACAAAGAAAATTAGATAAAGAGATGAGGATTTAGTAACAAAGGGAGGAAATGAAATGAGTAAGGAGAGGAGAGGAAGTACATGAATGAATAACACAGAAGATAAACTGAAAATTATTTTCTTGTGAAGACATTACAGTCACTAGTGTTAATGGGGGGTTAAGGAGAGAGCAAGGTAAGATGGCTGAAAATAAAACAGGGAGAAGTTATGTTAATATAGATGCACTGTCACTGATGGTTGGTACCGTAGAACCTTATTACAATATTACCTGGACTTTGTCTCTTACAACAGTGCAAGAGCACTAATATAATAGCTGTTAGTTTAAAATATTGTGGTACCATATATGGTACAGTGCTGATGTTTCATGCAAGGTTTTAGACATCCAGGTCTGCAGGTACAAACAAGATATGTCTGATGTCTGTATATTTCATGCCTAATGATCCAGGCAGCAGCATCAGGCAATAAAATAGTCTAGAGAGGACATATACAGGCATTTAGTTCCTTCTATCAGCAAAAACACAGGAGAAGAGAACCTTTCAAATACTCAACACCTGCAGCAAATGAGAGCCACAGGTGTGGATGCAGTACCTAGGAGGAGGAACACTATGGGTCATCTCACAAGCTCAAATGTTTTACTGCAGGGGCTTCTGGCAGACTCATGCTCAGTCAAAGAGCCTGGATGACTACAACCACTTCGAGTAAAAAACACCAGATGTCCATAACCATCGACTTCCTGCAAACCATGCTAGCACCTTTTACAATGCAGCTATCCCTTCAAGGGGGTGGGTGTACTGATGCTGAAGTGCTCTTGATCCAAGAAATCTGAGCTACCCTCCCCTTTCTTGGATCCAACCTGATTACTTTCCTTTCCCCAGGCACTTCATTAATGCTATGGGTTTATTGCTTTTCCACAAATATAAAAATATAATGTAGTTCTTATTTTTGTGTGAAGATGTCTGTCAAGTGGCAAGGTCATCCACTAATTAATATGAAATTTAGCAATTGATAACCACTAGCAAAGATGTGCAGCACTGGATGGTATTTAGTGATGGAGATGTCACTGCATGTTTTTACTCAAGAAAGCTGACATTTTACAGGTTCATTTAAATCTAGTAACTGAAGTATATCGAATCACACATCAGCAGGAGGTTGTGACACTGTCATATGAGGAGTCATGCTGAATATATACTAGCAATTCTCAGAGAGGTTAAAAAGAAAGAAATTATTTTTTTGGTCCTCATACAAATAAAAGTAGCCCTTCCCCTCCTTCTGGCCTGTTGGCAGAGGGGCAAGGTAAGGTACGGGGGTCGATGCGAGGGCAAGCAGGGTTACTGTGAATGTCAGTTTACCTGTATTCTCGGTCCCTGCATCACGTCACGCCCGCCAGATACAACAGGTAAGAATAAAAATCAAAACCATAAACTGGCTTAATAGTGCTACAAACAGTAAATCCAATTCTTTTCTCTATCTGACTAAGTCTCATTAAATATTGTACTATAGGTGTGTATATGGATTCTTAATAAAAGGAAAGGGGGACTTTACTGACAAATAATAGCATATGTGACAATAACTCATTACAAACTGACTGTTAAGTTCATTACAGTTTTATAATCAATCAATAAGTGTAAGAACATGTATAAAAAGTTTCTCACAACACCACCACCAATACTGAGAGTCCTTCATTGCTCACACCACCATACTGAGTTCCTCACCACTCTCACCACCTGGACTGAAAGTTCCCCACCACTTGTAGTAGAAATCCCTTTACTACTCAATCACTACCTATACTACCCTTCAAAAGGAGGCAAGTTGTTGCTGATAACCTCTGGATTTGAGGAACTGAAGTTATATCTTCTCCCTTGGATAAAACCTAATTAGTGTACTTCCAATTCCCCAGGCACTATCATCACGATGGATTTAGTGTTTAACCATTAATAACTACCTAAACCCCTGTTCCCTGCCACTTGACTGTCATAGTAGCACTTACCACTTTATGTGGAGCTTGAAGACATCTTCGAAAAGCCGTAGAGTGAGCGTGGTACCTCTGTACATGGTGCCGCAGAACACACCAACACCCACTATGCACATGACTGTAGCAATCAGTGTGGCATACGGCACCCGGGTCATACAATCACGGCACTTGCGACCTGCAACATCCACATTGTATAAGATTACATAACGAAATATTAAAATTGTATGGATAAATTTAGTTGATATTTTAATGTGCAAGGAGAAGATAACAGTTAAAAGATGTCAAATGGAATATGATACAAATGTATGTACATTAGTTCACAGTTTCATCTTCAAGATATAAATAAACTAAGGAATACAGTGAGAGTTGCTGTGTAGTTCTGTAATTCTCAAGAAATGGCTAAGTGAAAATATGGAAGAATAAAGTTCACAATACCAAATGAAATATGGATAGGATAACTATAGGTAAGGCAAACACTTCTTAGTCTCTTGAGAAGAGAAATGGATAAGTAAAGGATTGCAAGGACAGGAATAATGTTGATAAGAATGAGAATTATTGGATAAGAAGA
This sequence comes from Cherax destructor, assembly GCA_009830355.1. Lineage (NCBI taxonomy): Eukaryota > Metazoa > Arthropoda > Malacostraca > Decapoda > Parastacidae > Cherax > Cherax destructor. The sequence continues at coordinate 811,977 of WNWK01000029.1, forward strand.
TATTTAAGGAGGCACACAAATGAGATCAACAGCAGGTGATGGATTACATATACAAACATACAGCCAGAACGTTACCTGCATTCATAATCAGTAAATGAAAGCAGGGAAATGAGAATGGAAGGAATGAGAGGCAAACCTTTTGACAGATGATGGTAAGATGACAGGAGGCAGATGGAATAGTCAACTTTGTAAAGGATGAGGGGATATGCATCTGCTAAAGATAAGATTTCGTTGGGATTTTTTTAACCCAGGAGGGTTATCCACCCAGGATAACTCAAAAAAGGTAATGTCTTATTTCCATTGGGGTCCTTAATCTTGTCCCCCAGGATGCGACCCACATCAGTCGACTAACACCCAGGTACCTATTTGCTGCTAGGTGAACAGGACAACGGGTGTAAGGAAATGCGTCGAAATGTTTCCATCCCGCCAGGAATCAAACCTGGACCCTCCGTGTGTGAAGTGAGAGCTTTGCCAGCCAGGCCACGGGACCACGAGAAATTCCCTAAAGAACCAGAGATGTGGTTATAAAAAGATATGGGTACTAATAAAAAAAATTATAATTCATCATTTCAAAAACAATGATAAGAGGTGATAAAAACAATAAGATTTTACCTGATCTTTACCCAAAGTGAAACAAACACAGAAGAAATTAAAATATAAAAACCCACTGAGGGGCCAGTGATCACATGGACCTATGCTTTGACTACTTAGTGCAGGTGAAAAAAGGAGTGAAAGGGCAGATATGCCCCCCTCCCCCCCAAAAAAAGGCCAGATTATGGGAGAGAACTATGCAGAGATGAAAGGTTACTTAGTGGAATGAAAAGAGGAAACATAAGTGGAAGACAGAGGCCCATTACCAAAGTATCAGGGTAATGGCAGAAAGAATGAAAAATAATAAGAAAAGGAAAGGAAGAAGGGAATGGGCTTCTAAGAGCATCAGATACAATGAAAACCATTCAAAGAAGGTGCCTTGATGCTTGTGAAAGATTCTTTATTTAAGGACTTGGAGATACCCCTCACCTTCATTGTATCAAATCTGATTACCTTTAATTTCTAAGGCACTGTATGCACCCTCAAGTTGAGTGCTTTCCTATGGGAATAAAAGGTGGCAGACATGGTCGAACATGTAGTTTCTAGAATCAGTCTTGACAAATGCAAAAGAATTACAATAGGCAAGGGACTGACAAGATCGGAAATGGAACAGTCTGGGAGAGAAACTGCATGCATTGTACAAGAAACATTTGGGATTGTGAAACATGCTAAGCATATCACCCAAATCATACAACTGAATAACATTTTTGCAATAGTAGCTAAATTAACTTTCAGGAATTTTAACAATGAATGTTGGAGTGTAGAACTAAGAGTCTTATATACACACACACACACACGTGTTACACTCATCTTGGAGAATGCGACATTAACACAGTCAACATCTGATCAAGCACAAAGAAACAGACAATCAAAGGATGGCGACGGTGTTACAAGGAAACAATATGAGGTGTTCCCATTAACAATGACCAATAGGCCTGCTGCAGTGTTCCTTTGTCCTTATGTTCTTCTATTGCCATGTGCTGTATCACCTTCACAGGTTTAACATTCTATGAATATATGTACTGTAATAACAATTCAACACTAAATTTACAAATGGTGATAATTTAGTACATAACTGCCATGTTTGGATTAAAAGCAAGGATTTTTTCCTTGTTGCTTATTTGGACTTTAGCCTTAACACACAGTTCCTAACTAGCAAATATATTATAAGCCCTAAAATTGGAATTAAAGTATTATATACTCAGAGTGTAAACACTCATATGAAGTTAATGGTTAAATTAAGACAAATACCTATCAAACTGTCAGGCTCTATCTAGCTTGGTAACAGGTAAAACTGGCAATCAGATTTATACGAAGACAAATTAGTCACTTCCTTACACAATGTGCTTGACTTACCGAAGGGAAATATAAATATGTATAAGTGCTGGTGTTATTTCCCAGCTTTATTTGTTACCCACATTTCATGGCTAACATCTTACTATACATACCAAGTTTTCAGCTAGAGGCAGTTGGTCAGGAGAGAGAGAGAAAGAGATGTTGATATGATAGTATCACACAACATCTGCAGATTTGTCATCTGCAAATCTCCCATTCCACCATGTCCCAAAGGTTTATGCCAAAGTCTGACCCAAACCACCTACATGTCGCAGCAGAAATCACGATTCATCAGACGAGGCAACTTTCCTTTACCTTTGATGTTTTCCGATCTACGATTGTCCAGGATTTGGCGAGTCCTTGCATACTGTAGCCTCAGTTTCCTGTTCTTAGCTGACAGGAGTGGAACCTAGAGTGGTCTGCTGCTGCTGTAACCCATCCACTTCAAGGTTCGATGTGTTGTACATTCATAGATGCTCTTGCATACCACTGTGGTAATATGTGGTTATCTGAGTTACTGTCTCCTTTCTGACAGCTTCAACCAGTCTGAACATTCTCTACCTCTTTCAATTAACAAGGCATTTTCACTCGGAGACCTGCTTACTAGATAGTGTGTCTCGCACCATTCTCTGTTAACCCTACAGAACGCTGTGTGTGAAAATCCCAGATCAACAGTTTCTTCAATACTCAAATCACCCTCTCCAACCAACAATCATTCCACGGCCAAAGCCACTTAGATCATACTTCTTCCCATTCTGATGTTTGGCCTGAACAACTGAACCTCTTGACCATGTCTGCACGCTTTTAGACAATGAGGTGTTGCCAAGTGACTGGTTGATTTGATATTTGCATTAACGAGTTTATGTATACAGATGCAGCAAATAGTATGTCTGAGGGTGATATGTGGTGTGAACATTATGCAGAGAATTCGGAGCATGAAGATGGGGAAGGGGGTACCAGGTGTATAATTCAGATGGTTGAGAAGGGATGGTTTGGGCATTCAAGGGAGGATGGTGCAAAATAGGATGACTAAGAGGGTATATTAAATCTAGGGTGGAGGAAAGGGGGGGGGTAGGGGTTGTCCCAGGAATGATTGAGGGAGGGGAGTAAAGGAGGTTTTGGTGCTAGGGGCTTTATTTATATCCAATAGGCTTGTGAGTACAGTGTTAGATCAGAGTAAGCGTAACTGGTTTTTATGACTACGAGCTGCTGTGTGAGCAAAGATTCAGGAAAACCAGTTAGTCGGACTCGAAGTACCGAAGATGATAAGTAAAGTGCCGTACAGTACTGTACTGATTTGCATTGCACAGGTTTAGTTCTGCTTTGAATATCTTTCCCTACTATTCTTGACCATTTTTTTTTTTGCATATAAACAAAACGAATACCCATTCACATGAAATTTGAACGAAGCAGCAGCGTGGAAGTTCTAATTATACTTCAAATATTACAACTGCATTTTTTTTACCACGAGGTATTCATGTGATATGTATGGTGCTAGGTAGCACTTCAGTTCCAAGTTCCCACGATTTTATATCCGTCTTACAATGTACGACACTAAAAGGAATATACTCTTACACCATCAGCTGATGTTCACTTAACTTCGTGCATTCTATTTTAATGTGTACATTACATTAAATTTACAACATGCCTACATTATTTCATTATAGCCTAGTGTGGAAATCTTCCTACAGGTACCGTATTGGAAGACTTCGATCAACTAGCACTACATGAAACTACTTAAAATTAAAGCGGATTTCTACATTATCAATTTTTATATACAAGCCAAATCCAGTGCTGCTTGCTGGTGTACATGGGAAAGGCAGATAGCAGAAATTAGTTTATATCGAGGCTATCTGCTGAGAACTAACTACTCTAAGTACTTCTAATTCTGGCTAGATAGTTGACGTTTGGATAGTACAGCAGAAGGCTCTCAGTAGTGTGTGGGAGCGGACAACGTTGCTACTCCAGGGGAAGGCAGAAGAGATGAAAGGACGGGGAGGGGAGTGGAGAAGGGAAGTGCTGATAGGCGTGGGATGGAGGATGCTGTGAGAAGAGGGAGAGGGGGAAGAGGACGTTTAGGCATACGAATGAGGGGACAAGGGTTGAATCAGAACTTATGCTCGGCTTGTGTGTGCCAAACATACTGAAAATTATTATAAGTTTTGAAATATTGGGGTTTACCTGAAGAGGGTTTCGGGGGTCAACGCCCCCGCGGCTCGGTCTGAGACCAGGCCTCATGGTGGATCAGGGTCTGATCAACCAGGCTGTTACTGCTGGCCTCACGCAAACTGACGTACGAACCACAGCCCGGTTGGTCATGTACTGACTTTAGGTGCCTGTCCAGTGCCTTCTTGAAAACAGCCAGGGGTCTATTGGTAATCCCCCTTATGTATGCTGGGAGGCTGTTGAACAGTCTTGGGCCCTGGACAAGGGAGGGTTGCGAAGCGGGAAGGAAGGGGATGCTGTGGTAAAAAGGTAGAAATGGGACTAGGAATGGTCTAGAGAACTGAGCTGCTAGACGTAAAAGAGAAACTAAGGGGAAAAGGGGGGTCGGAGGGAGTGACATACCCCCACAACAGAAGCAACAGCAGCAGCAGCAGTAGTAACAGCAGTAGCCGCAGTCACACACCACCCCAAGCCGCATCCACCAGTAGTGGCACCGACTCATTGTACTGTACCCTGTGGCACAATAATTAAGATTTATTCCCCACCAATCGGGATTTAAGCCTGTTTTTCTCCCTCTAAACAAACTTTTCTCTTGGTATTCCATTTTCCCAAATTATTAAAGCCTTCAACAGATACTGCATGCAAACCTTTCGTGTGGAATGATATTAATTTTCACACAAATAAGAACTCAATTACAATTTTATTTAAAATACAAACCTTTCATCTGGTACGGCATGAAAATATGGACACATTGTCATCACTTCGACATCAATATAGTTTATAACACTAAAAAAACTCATTATTCCCTCCTAGCCTTAATTAAGCTAATGCACACGAAGACTTTTTTTCGAAAAAAAATAGCTAATATTTAAAATACGATTGGCATAATTACATGAAGCAGTGTTTTTAAATAATGTATATGCATAAAGTACTGCCGGATTCCATTTTTATGTAATTCTTGCAAGAATGGTGCAAAGTTGCAAGGCGACTCTATTATTATAATTTCAGGTAACTGAAAATAGTTACACAGTAAACCGCGTGATGTTTAAAAAATAACGCAACTTTTGCGAAATTCGTTACGAAAGCTTATTGCAAACATAACCACATTTACTTTAAAACGCCAAGTTAGCAAAATACAATCGGTGCAAATCGTGCAAATTCCACATTCTGTATTACCATAAACATGCAAATCTTATATCACACAAGAAATCTCGCTTAACTTTTATACATCAAGTAATCACAATCGTACACACACGATGACAGCTACAGAATAGCACGTTACCATAATAATGCCAAAATTGATGATTCTTACGGTGACCACCATTGTATATTATATACAGAGTCAACCTGTCCTCCAACTGGTATGCTAGTTTTCGAACTTATCTGCACAAGTCAAAATCCAACATACAAGCTTTGACAGCAGACATGTCACAAATGGACAGATTTTCTAACGATATGTACAGAACTCATCCTCTGTGATGGATTATTAATTTAGGGGAAGCACTAAACCACTAGGGGTCATACAGCGCCTGGAGAATGAGCCAATTATGTTCGATTCAAGAAGGGATCGAACCTAATTGCCTTTGAGAAGGGGGGTGAGGGGAGGACTCTGTAGAGTAGGTCAGGGAAACATAGCAAGCTTTTGTTCCCACGATGTAACTTTCATAGAGAACAGAGCAGCAGCGCACTAATGTATCAAATTTTAATTAAAAAAAAAATCACCAAAGTGGGTAGACAAGCAATTTGCTTTCTGACCTCTGGGACCCAACGTTACCCCCCACACCCCTACTCCAGCTACAATAAACGAACCAGTAATGTATGCAACTGTGTTTTCCTCCAACCCACTTTTTGCTAGATCCTCTTCACCATACCCTTCCTCATGAAGCACACACATTGACTTAAGTATTCTACTACGATCCTTTTTCCAAGATGAAGACGAATAAGGTGGGAGAGCTGAAGAGGAAGAAGTGGAAAACAAACGACTCTGGATAGAATTTGAGGAATAATCTATATAGAATAATAATCAGCAACAGGGAAATTACTCCTTAGTTACTGCTGAGTCGGTGATGCAAATCTAGAAAATCAAATTAATTCAGCTACTGTGGTGAAAATAAGTGTGCAGCGGCGTCTCTTTTTAAAGGACTGCAGATCAAAGGTGTGAGGGACGACAAGGCTGATAGTTTCTTGAATATAATGACTATGCCAAACAAGAATGAACTAACCTGACTGACAACTTACGCTTTATTCTGGGATACCCTTCAAGGGGAGGTACTTTCATATCGGGGGTTTCTTGATCCACAAAACAAGTTTCATTTCCCTTCCTCAGATGAAATTAGATTACCTCTCCCCCGGGTGAATTTAGTGTTTTTTCATACATAATATAGTTTATTCTGAGTTTTGCAAACAAGATGTAATATTTGTGATAAAGAAACTGCGGTGCGAAAATAAAGTAACAATATAAGAAGAGTAACTCCTTAAGTTCCATAGAGGAAGAGCGTTGGAAGGATTAGGTTAGGTAAGGTTTGTCAGGAAGGAGTTAGATTAGGTAAGATTGGTCAGGAAACAGGACAAGTGTTTCTTGAAGCTGGTCTTAGTCATATGATGACCCACAGCTGGAGATTTTGGTCATCTGACCGAGGCCTTCCGCTGGCTTACTGGTCCACCCCTTTAAAAATTATGGTCATAATTATAACCATTTCAGGAAGGCGTGAAAAGAACAAGTATATTGTTTCTGATGATTGAAGAAACTGATGTAGCCCCAGTTACCAGACCAAAGAGAACTGGACTGTACAGTGCGACATTTCATACCTGGACACTACTGGTGGTTATGAAAGGACGTGGCCTAGTAAAAAAAATGCATATAAATAAAATAGAATAAACACAAATTAATGAATGTAGGATAACAAATACTGAGACAGACAATGAATAGCTTAAGACGGACGGAAGGAGGATGTGAAGGACCACATTGGGGGAGAGGGAGGGATGTGTGTAAATAAAACGAAGTACAGTTACAACAAAAACACTTTCATCACGCCTCTAGTGGTCACTTGCTGTTCTTGCTACACCACGACAGTGACAGTTCACGCCTCTTGTGGTCACTAGCTGTACTTGTTAAACAGAATCACCTCTTCCACCACCACCGGAGTAAGAGCCTCACACTACTGCAGTAACTTATTTTTATTTAATCTCACAATGAAACACACACTCATCTCTTCTCCGTTATACTACACATAATTAAACATGTTAGAATTCCCATAGCTTCAGAAGTTGTTGTGTGATGTGGTACGTCACTATTAGGCTAGATTCAATGTGCTTTATCTAGATATCTGCATATTCACATGCGGTTAATTATTATCAGTTAAATTCTCAAATACTGAAGCTGGCGTTATTTTACACCGCTTTACTTATTTTACGTGTTAGCTTCTTCAGCTCGGGTTCAATCCTTAACCTGTTTTCCCTTTTTAGCCATCATTAAGCAGGTACCTGGGTGTTAGCCGACAGTTGTGGGACTTGTGATCTTCGGAAAAGGGATCAAAGGACCCCAAGGATATAAGCAACAAAAATATATAAGTACAAGACAGGCATGAATAAAGGACATATAAGGTACCGAGGTAATCTAACCAAATAATTACTAGAAACAATAGATTCAAGTTGAATACATTTAAATTTAGAAAGTATATAGGTACGAGCAAGTTTGGCAATAGATTTGTAGATGGGTGAAAATCTTCAAACTAGAGTGCTCAAGATAGCCCCTTAAGTAGCTCCAGAAATATGTTAGACAAATATGTTCTTACTGGCTTTTTGGGGGAGGGGGGTTGTTCTTGGTTACTAAGCCTCAGAGTTACAAGCTGAATAGTCTATTGTTAATACAACGGCAGTTTCCCACCAAGGCGGCTGTACCGTATAATAGTTGCATATGCAAGGTCATTAACTAGAAACGCTACCCAGCCACCAACTTGTCTCTCAAGTCTCTAACACCAACTCACCTGGGACTAGGAAAGGCGTGGGATGTTTGGGTGTAGTTTATGAGTCACTTTCCGCCACCATCGCCTCCACCCCACCCCTCCCACACACGCACACAGGCTCTCATTTAAATACCAACATAATCGGCCACTATACGCTCCAGTATCTGAATTGTGTTTCCTTCGTAACCCATCCCAAGCTTCGTCTGACCTTCGTGTGAACATCCTGCCGTTTACTTAGTAACACCTTTGTATCTCTCACTCATGTGGCTCGTCTTGCACCTGTGCCCCACAAATGTCATGCCTAAAACTTATATTTGTCACTTGTAAATCTGAGCCTTCTACACCTGTCTTATAACTTACATAATTACATCTTTACCTGCCGTATTCAAATTAACTTATGATTACAAACGCACGCTGTTACACGATGTCTATATCTGTATAACATCCTGGTGAAAAGCTCTTGCGCAAAGGAATTAAGAGCTACTCTGTCTCCATTTCCTAGACTCAAATCATTTTACCCCCCTCTTATTTCCCCATGTACTCTATGAACCTCTTGAGTTTAGCGCTTCCACATGAATATAACTGCAATATAATAATAATAATAATAATAATAATAATAATAATAATAATAATAATAAATGTGCGAGATACATAGGTTTTAAACAGTATGTCCAACTGGTTCATCATGAACAGCATTGCATTTGCAACCGTTGACGATTATTCACTTACACGAATATGATTATTACTCTAAGCTCAACAGTATCATTATTACCATCCATTACTGTTATTAGTATTGCTATTTTTCTAGTAAGGAGATAAATACTGAGAAAGAAAAGAGAGAGACCACACTTGTAAACGACTCTAAGAACATTTAAATACTTTCTCCCCTAATGTCAGACAAATGTGAAGAATTTCACGAAGGATTTACGTTGCATGGTTTTTCTTCCATGAAGTTTAACCTTAAAAGACCAGCAAAAACATGTTCCCACGACAACAGCGCCACCACAGGATTGCGACAGTTGCCCCGACTGAATGGAGGTATACTCACATGCACATATCCACACACAGTATTCATATATTTCAAAATATGCCGTACATAATGTAGCCATATATGTAAATACACCCACATACATACTTTCATTTATACATTGCCTTCTCCCTCAGTATATTAATATATGCAAACATATAGCTTGCAATAGGATGATTTTACAATCATCACTTCTGTGACTTAGATATGTCAGAGGCACAACTGCGACCCAACTGTCATTCCAGTCCCAGACGCTCTCATGGTACATCTAGTCTCAGTCCCAGACGCTCTCATGGTACATCTAGTCTCAGTCCCAGACGCTCTCATGGTACATCTAGTCTCAGTCCCAGACGCTCTCATGGTACATCTAGTCTCAGTCCCAGACGCTCTCATGGTACATCTAGTCTCAGTCCCAGACGCTCTCATGGTACATCTAGTCTCAGTCCCAGACGCTCTCATGGTACATCTAGTCTCAGTCCCAGACGCTCTCATGGTACATCTAGTCTCAGTCCCTTCAAATCCCTAATCCATAAATCCAAGACAAGTCGTCATGAACGATTGTCAGCTGAAACAACCATTTCGCAGAAGTGCTGACTGTAAAATAATTTTATTGTAAGCTCTGGGGCTGAGTGGTCTCAGCATTAGACCTGATATATACACGGACCACTGTTCAGGTACCCGTCCATTCTTCGTTTATTCATATATAGTGTTATGTAGTCATGTAATTTCCCACATAATATATGCATGTATGTATATATGTACGGAGTTCTAGAAACTGAGGAGAGCCCAGCACTTTTACCACTGGGCTGCGGCTGGGTTAAATCTCCAAGCAGATTCTATTATTGACACTGGTTTGTGAAGGCACCAACTGGTGACCACAACACTTTTTGCAGGTTTTGATCCAAAACCTACAAAAAGTTAGGTCACAATACAGCTCTTATGTCCATCACTTCTGCCCATGAATTGAGACTTCACAATTTCGTGGAAATAAAATTATGTAGATTACTATATGGTGACTATGGTTTATTTGGGTTTGTGAAGTTTTAAGCCTATCAAATGCATAAGGGTAATTAAGGTTGCATATCAGGTGTACGCAGCCAATCAAGAATACATACTGAGATACATCCCATCCCTCGGTGTATACACACTGCTGCTCTCGTTAAATAATCAAGAGGCAAAATATACTCTTTCACAATATGTACACGAGCCACCGTTAAATATGTTAGTTATATCAATACTACTAAACTGTATTATTATACTCATATCCCTTAGGACAGTGCAAGGATGGTGGTAAACTAGACCCTAGTACCTTACCCAGCTGCTGGTATTAACCTCATGGCTGTTTCTTTCCATCAAAGCTATCATATCATAACAGCCCAACCCTCTGTTAACCTGAAACCCTAAGAGACACTCGCTCCCACCTCATTCAAACACCCACCCACTACCATGGTATCCTAAAGTATCCATGGCAAATTGAATGGGGTTACTTGGCGCATAAATTTTACGATCAAGCGAAAGTTCAGCGTTAAATATTATTTAGATATTTAAGAGTCTATATGTCGAATAATTTATATAAAAAATACTTGAGTTATTCTAAGGTTTATTATATGAATATTTTTGTCTTCATAGACAAATATTTTATGTTCAAATAGATGTGCATGAAAGTTTCATTGTTCAATGTGTGAAGAGTGGTAATCAGTCTAAAGCAAGCTCAAAATCCTCTGATAAAAGCTAAATTTAACATTATTTAACATTTTAATGCTTTCAGCCAAAGGTCACAATAAAAATCGTTACACACTTATGGTGTTACACTCGACAGATTAAGTGTTTCTGGCACACTTGACAAACTCTATAGTGCTGTTGGAACATTTAACTGTTCTCTGCTCTTGGTTTCATTTTAAACGGTTGAGAAGGCAAGAGACAACCAAGGACCTGCGCGATCAAAGGTAAAAATCTATTTGTGTGCCTCCCGTGAATGAATGCCAGAGACAATTTGGTCTCAAATGACCATAATAAAAGACAAAAAAGTAATTTATACCAAAAAAATTAGGACACAAATCTCTAACATTTGTTTACATTTAATTCACTATCAACACGAAATTCCAAAATTTACAGTATTGAAATCAATGTGCGGATAGGTACCCAAAGTTACTCCATGTATACTGCATACTGGAGTTTACTTTCATCCATATTTTAGGTATTAGATACTGATTAGGATAGGTACAGACAGGCTTTAAACCTAAGAAACTAACCATTTACGAGGAGAAAAAGCCCCTTGTATACTGGGTCAGCAGTAACACTCGCCAGGGCGGGCAATACAGTGTCAGTACAGCAACACTCTGGTCTGCCCTACGTCATACAACACTCTTCAACGTATACGTAATTACAGCATGGATATTCAGTGCTTCCTATCCATGGCTAAATACAAAACATAGCAAATACTCACATGGCATGTTACATTAACCAGTGATCATGAATGTTTGGTAGTAAATTATACGATTCTTTCAAATAATTTAATCCAAGGCTACTATTTCACATACCACTTAATTAACAATTCTGTTTGTCATTTATGTATATTTTTTTAATGTAGCGATGAGGCTACGAGTGAACACACCATCACAAAGTACTGGCAGTACCACCCAGTAAGTGAACGTCCTACAATAAGACACTAGGATAGTGCCACTTATCCTGTAAGTGAATATCCTACCAGTTGGAAGTATCAACACATATTTGGTTGCTTCAACATTCAAAATAATTGTCACCCGGTAACGTTATCAACATTTTATCTTTTAGATATACTATTAAGTAGTGATCTTGCTAACGTGCTCAAAACCTAGCAGGGTAAGTCGGTGGATACGTAACCAGTGAGCAGGTCACTAACTGATTAAGACTCGTATACGGGATACTGATGTTTCCTGACTAATAAACCACCATCTTCAACATTTGTGCCAACTTTTGTATACAACGGCAGAAAATCTTGCATATTTCTGCAACACTATGAACCTTAGCTACAACGTGCTTAGAATGTGCCTAAATGTTTCTAGCAATCATTCTATATTCCTTTATTCGTGTAGATACAATAGCAGATTGTATGTGCGAATGAGTGAATATCTTATCAAAAGATAACAAACAATACTGGAACAAGTGTTGAAGTTTTCAAGAGGTTCCAAACAACCAGGTATGATGGATATGTGGGCCGAATACAGCAACTGCCTGGTTGACTATGCAAGCACCTGACAAGCTTGGCCCAAGGACGGGCTCCGGGAATAGAAAAACTCTCGAAACTCATCAAAGGTAAAGGCAAATGACTGTGTGCGTGCGTGGCGTACCCTTCCCCTCCCCTCCCCTTCCGTCCTACTGTCCATACAGTGTATAGTCTTTTCTCTTGGAGTTACTACATCAACTTGCCACAGACAAATTATAATATAAATCGTGACCATCACCACTATTCCTTTATTTCCGCCTTTCTTGCCTGCTTCCTTCTTATGAAACACTATTGTAATGATCTAAATACTCACTATTTCCTAAAGTACTACTAATGTTTTCATTGTTATTCTCCTCTTAATTTGTTCACATTTTCTCCAAACCTGTAATCTCGGTTTTCTCACTGCTCATATTCCTGCTAATTCATCCGGTTTTTCATTCCCTTCTATATTAAAGTGATATTGTATCCATTCGAATTTTGTCAGTTTTTGTTTTAAAGCCTATCTATCTACTACACAAGGGTCATTATGGCTGAATGTAAAATAGAGATTGAAGTAAACTCACTGCGTATCTACACTTATACAACTTCCCAGTGTATATATTCTTGCCACATTGTAGCCACCTTAAGAGTCTTTCGTATAAACACTGTTTAAAGAAATTACGTGTCCTGCACCATTCATACTCAGAAAAATATGTATAATAATAGCAAATTAATGCACTATCGATTATTGTTTTTACAAACCTTAATTATTGCTATCCTTGTGCCATTCATTCCAAAATATTTACCTATAAAATAAAGATCCTTATCTGCAAATATTATGCAAATTTTCTAGCTAAAATTAGAGTAATTACTCGATTCCTTGAATGACCCTTTTGTCGATGTTCAAAATACCATTTCACTAGCACATTCAACTCTCCCAATATACCATTAGCTTGCTGGTGCTATCTGCTGAGTTATAATTTGTCTTAGACGGCAGAGATGAAGAATGATTATCAGTTAGGCACTGCATGATGAGCCGGGGAGGACACCTGGGTGCCACGATTATTGACTCATCCGCCCAGGTGGCACTGACTCGGCTACAGCCTCCCCCCCAACATTTGTCACTTCACGTGTATGGCACTCACACCTAACCCACATATAACACTCATACCCTAGTTATTTAGCAGTTTAACATCCTATTCACAACTAGCCAACATACTAGAAAAGGAAACTAGACGTCTTGATAAATCTGCCCTTATACATTATTATAATCAAGGGGAAGAGCTAAACCCGTAGGATTAACAGCACCTGTGGGGGAGGATGTGGAAGGTATTCAGGCTTAATTTAGGGAACTGGAGCACAGATTCAATTCCCTAGGTCACGAGCCCTTCACCAGCGTCAAGGAACCTTCCTTGAGGGGTGCCCGTATCTTTATTTCCAGCTAAACCTGACGTCGCTGTCTCCTCACTCTGCTTTTCTTCTCGCTCAAGGATGGAAACGATCTAATTTCAATTTCCAATTTGTTAGTTACTTGTGAATTGTTACAGCCACGGTATTGTGACTTATTCTTCACCATTTAATGTTACTAATTAAATTTATTCTTCACAGAGTACTGAAAACACACTATATCTGATTTACACAATATATAAAAGTTAGGTTGTAAGGGCCCGTCATCTGCACGAGGGTTATTAAGACCGCGATTCGCCTTAAAATGTACGCTACTTAAGGCCTTTATACCTGTGTAAGGCTCGTACATGTACTCACCTATGTATGACTCATTGCGTGGGGAAGTGCTAAACAAAACCGTTCAGGAATAAGAAGTTAGGTCAAATTCCATGGAGCAAACAGAGCTGCTCCCCGACATTATATCCCTTGAAGGGGTGCGTAAGCTTCCACACAGATTGGACATGCAAACTGTGTACGAGGGAGAGCTAAAGCAATGTGTTACTTTATGTGAAACTGCTAATTTGCCAGGGCACTGACATGCATCACATGCTTCACACACACTCACGTTATATATACCCAAAGGTGTACGTGTGTAAATAAACTGAAATTTACCTTAACATCAGCTTTGGAGATTAAAGTGTTCATGATGTTAATGTTTTCGCGAATAGCAGCCTTAATGACCCAAGTCCAGTCGAATGGATTTAAGCTTGCCTAAGTAATAACTACTCCCAACCTCACGTGATTTTAACACTGCAGGAAGCAGCGACAGACGAAAGCTCACATCTGCTGAGTCAGCCATCAAGCAATATTAGCAGGACACCACAACACAGTCATCTATCACGCCAGACGAAACAATCCATGCCGACCATTAACAAGCTTCCAACCAGCACCCTGCCGCTGACGCTGATGCTCCTGGGAAAAATAGCCCATATACCGCTGGTAGAGTGGGTGAAATCCGGCTAGTATGTAGGTGTGGGTGGCAGGAAGCGGCTAGTTAAGAGTCACTACAAGGTGGACACCCGGGTCTAGCTAGCGGAAATAGGTCAATGATGAGTTAGCCACTGGTGGTAACTTTCACAAATGCCAACAAAGCCTGCTTTACTGACCCCTATCATCCCTTCTACTCAGGTTTGGAAATTCAGCTTATTGATAAAGTTTAGCTTTTCTACAGTTTCACCTTAGTGACCACTGACTATCACGGACCTGTCTGACCCCCTAAAGAAAAAAATTAATTTACAGAGGGAAAATAGCATTTAAAGGGCAAAAGACATTTAGCAAGAGAAAATGCCATTTTCAGAGAGCAAACAACATTTAACCAGGAATAAGTGTTTAAAAAGAAAACAGCTTTCAGCGAGGGCAAGAAGTATTTAGCATACATGAAAAATATTTAAAAGGGACAAACAACATTTTGCGAAGAGAAAAAAACATGAGGGGGGAGGGAGGAAAGAACAGTTAGCGATGATAACGAGCATTTAGCAGGAGCAAACAGCAGTTAGCGAGGATAAAGACCATTTAACATAGAAGAGCATTCCCAGCGAGGGGCTAAAACATTTAGCTCGAGAACACCATATTTTATCTGACAGTGAACGCAAACTGTAATTCCTATCGTTACATAACATTTTTGGAATTGTATGGAATGATCCAATTGTTGCAATGTTGGTAATAATTTATACTGAACAATTTCTTGTGATTAATAATAATTCTATGCACCAAGAATAATTCCAATAAATATGGATACTATCAATGTTACTACTGTTGCATATAATAGTAGTAGTAGTATGACAATCCTTATCAAGATTAAGTCAAGAGGTTAATATACAAGAAACACTGTAGCTGCTGCCAACACAATGAAACAAGATATCAAGACTTTCTTTAATTATTCTAATATAAACAAGGTCAGTGAGAGGGGGGAAGAAAAGTGTCGGGGTAGGGGGGAAGGGGTTGGAAGAACGGTGTCTGTTGGTAAGGAGGGAGGGGTCAGTGCAGAAAAGTGATGTGACTGTAATGAGGGAGTGATGTGAAAGCATAAGAGAGGGATGAGAGAAGAGAAAGAATACATGAGTGGAGGGGGGAGGAAGGAAGCGGGGGAGGGGAGAAAGAGGCGTGGGGATGAGTGATGGGGGCGGTCGGTAGCTGTGTTCGTCCTTGATATAAAGTGGACAAAGTGGAGTGATGGTGTGATAGATCTCCAGCTGCGAGATCCCCCCCCCACCCTTCAACCCCATCCACCTACACCATACAGCTCAGGCTGATATATAAGGTAATATATTCAAAATTTCTCTTCCCTGTCCTCTTTTTCTACCCATATATATCATTTTTGTTCCCCCTCTCTGTGATGGAGATATTTTCATAATAATCTTATTTCTCCTGTATATGGAATAAGCTATTTTGAGAGATGTTGATTCTCGGGTAACAGTAATTCCAGGTCTGTTGGAACGAAACCATTAACTCCCGTAGCTCGAAATAACACATTTCAGTAGTATATGTATGGAACTCATCCTGTGTGATAAGTGTGTGACGGAAACTGCTAACTATTGCTCTCAATACGTAACTATAATAGACAGGCAAGCAGAACATTGTTGATGTATCCAATCTTTCTCAATTATAAGTCCCCCCCTCAACTCCTACCAGTAGACCCTCAGCACACCTCGCACATCAAATGTGTGAATGGAGAGACAACAGACTAAGCTAGAGGCTCTGATAAATAAGACTGGAGGAAGATGTGTGGAGCTGAATGTCATGGATTCAGATAAAGACACACATCCAGATTTTTGGATTACATCAACTATACCAAGCTGAAAAAAAATATCCATTCACCCTACTTAATACAAGGCTTAATATTAGCGCTAAATCACCCCCTTCCTCCTGCCCAACATCATGAAATTCATCCATAATCCACTTCTACACAACTTCAATCTACAGATTGAAAATAATTTCACACAGGCTAACTAGAGTTAATATTGATGGTTCTCTCCACAGGTGGTGGTTGTGGTTTATTCGTTAAGACGCAACATGGTGTCCCTTAACGCGGGTCTTAATCGCATGACCCGTTAGCTGGTTAATTATCCGCTGGCTTACCGAAGCTGGGTTTTTCACTACATTCAAAATACACAATCATAAATGTATTTTAAAAGGATACGTATTTGAGTATCCTAAAATATCTTCACTGTACCCGTGGGAGAAGTGTTGTTATTGTAAACTAGTCCGATGGTAATAAAATACAGTATAAATATGTTAGAATTAATAAAAAGTTTATTATACCTTTTGCTCTCACGCTTAAGTTTCAAGCACAGCTTGTCTCCCCCTCCCTATTACTCGCTCTAAAGAGCCTAACATTTGAATGTACCGTGCAAGTTTCTGAAGCCAAAATCATATAGTAATGAATTATTGACAAAGGGATTCAAGTCAAACTTGTGAATTCTCTCACACAAGCCTTTACGAACATTATTTAGGCCTTAGCTAAACCGGCATTAAATAAATGGAATGCTGAATATATTTTCGGGCTTTCAAACAAATGTTCAAAACATATCAGAAAATAACTAACATTTAAATCTAAAGTTCAAATAGAAGCTAGCAGATCGACTGTCCATCATAATAAAATGTAAAGTAAAAAAAATCGTATAGAGAAAGTAGCAAGATAAAAAGACTACAAAATGTTACCGCTTTAAATAGCTGTGGCAGTTCAATTTGAGTCGAGATTTCTATCACATAAAATGCAGTATGCAGACCAAGACAATGATCCATAATATAGAACTGCATCTTAGATTATCCCAAAAATTAATAGGTTCAAACAAATCCCACATGAAATTATAATGAATATGAAATCGTGAGATTGTGTCATTTTTTTCAACAACTAGATAAACTACGAGTTATCTAAGAAATGCCTGTAAAATCTGAGATAAAACTGTTTATACAAACGTGACCCATGTAATTCTGTAGGGGAGATAAGAGGAGGAAAACCAGGGTGACCTATAACAGGATGGAAGTCATGCAACGGTTGGCAAACGCGAGAAAAAAACATGTAAAAAAAAAGAGAGGCAGAGGAAGCAACAAAAGAAATGAAGAAAACATTGGGGATGTAGAAGAGATATAAAAAAGAAATAAGAGTATGAAAGAAATTATAATCATCACATTTTAGAAACAGCGCTAAATTCACAGGGATCATAGCGCCTGGAGAATGGGAAGCAACCAGGTTCGTTACCAGGAAGAAACGGACAGGTCAAATTACTTGGATCAAAATTCTATCACCGGCATCAAGGAACTTCCCATGATGGTAATAAGAAGGAGAATCGGTCTACGTTAAGGGCAGTAGAAACCTTCAAGCTGAGGATGACAATAATTTCTGTTAACTGGATGCATGAGCAGTGTGATGCTACTCTGTTGCTCATAGTTACACAGTGGACACAAAACCTAGCAATGTTTTCTTGTCATATTCCATTACACAGGATACGTTTCTTATATCAAATGATGAAATCACACGCTGAAGGGAAAAGAGGGCACGACAGGAGCTTTGCAAACTTCAATTGGTAACATTCAAACCTGACACGATTTTTACTCAATCGGGTAACCGGTAAAACACGATTTACTGTCTGACGTTCTCAAGGCCAGCAGATTTATTAATAAACACTGTAGCTGAATACTTATGATAACTATTTATTCTAATGCTATTTATTTTCTAAAACAAGATCAACTGTATATCAGTAAATCAAGAAAGGCAAGTAGCGTAGCTTTAAGTTGTGGCAATTTTTAGGTCCTCCCCCAAGATACAACCCACAGCAGTCGATGAACTTTGGTATCTATTTACTGCTAGGTAACAGGGGCAGAAAGTGTGTGGAGACTAGCATTTAACCGAAAGTACCCAGGTACTTTCGGTCGAGTCAAATGCTTTACCACTGATAACTAAGTACAATTTTGAGTACGTTGGCAACTTCAGAGTGCAGTTTGGAGTATTTAACGTATGGGAAGCTTGAATGAGAAAGCCAATGGAGAGCACTGTCCTAGTATATTATTCAAGAGGAAGCACTAAACCCTTCTGGGCTATACAGCTACCCTACCCAAGGTAGTGTAGCTGCAACTGCTTAGATCAAGTCCTTCACCGACATCAAGGCACCACCCCTCCCATGAACCCAGACGTATAAGCTTTAGCGTGTAAAGCTGGCAGGCTCTGACCTTTCAGACCCAGCTGCGTGTCGCTCAATACACGTGTATTAAAGAAGATCCGCAGGTAATGAGTCATTCTTTCATGTTGAGAGAGGGGGACTTGAGGGAGGGGAGAGTTGAGGGAGGGGAGAGTTGAGGGAGGGGAGAGTTGAGGGAGGGGAGAGTTGAGGGAGGGGAGAGTTGAGGGAGGGGAGAGTTGAAGGAGGGGGGAGTTGAAGGAGGGGAGAGTTGAGAGTGGGGGAAAGACAGGGAAAGAGAGAAAAGAGAAATAACTATATATAACCCTTATTTTTAAAGGGGTGGACCGGTAAGCCAGCGGAAGGCCTCGGTCAGATGACCAAAGCTCCAGCGGTAGGTCATCATAAGACTAAGACCCGCGTCAGGAAATACTTGTCCTGTTTCCTGACGAATCTTACCTAACCGAGAGAGAAAAACTGCGATTCAACTTCATTTCTTAACGTTTCCTGCATTTTTTAATTATACGTAGGATCAGGTTCGATTATATTACATAAACGTACAAAAACGTATACCATATGTAACTGCAAATAAACAAAAAAAAAGGACGGCCGTGATACGTCTGACAACGAGGTGTCCTACGAAAATTCTGTAACCTTCCAAATGTAAACGTTTGTTACTCGAGGTGAGAATGAGCTGGTAGTGGAGAGTTTCAGGAACATACAAGACAACTTATACATAACCTGGTAGTAACTGTGATAGTATTGGTAATATTAGTAGTAGTAGTAGTAGTATTGATAATATTATTATTAGTAGTAGTAGTATTGGTAATATTATTAGTAGTAGTAGTATTGGAATATTATTATTAGTAGTAGTAGTAGTATTGGATTATTATTATTAGTAGTAGTAGTATTGGAATATTATTAGTAGTAGTATTGGTAATATTATTATTATTATTATTATTAGTAGTAGTAGTAGTATTGGAATATTATTATTATTAGTAGTAGTAGTAGTATTGGTAATATTATTATTATTAGTAGTAGTATTGGTAATATTATTATTATTAGTAGTAGTAGTATTGGTAATATTATTATTAGTAGTAGAACAATACTAAAACTTTTGCCGATACCGATACCTCAAAATTAGCCGATATCCACTGGTAAGGATACGTTGGCACATCCCTAGTTAAAGCTGTAGTAGTACTAGTACTTAGCGTAGTTTTTGCTGCTGTTGTTGTTACACTGCCCCCTCTCTCGCTGGTGATCAAAAAAACGAACATTCACTTTCATGCATTCACTAGCTATATCGCCAGAAATGCGTAGACATTGCAAATCACAAGAGCCTCCGAACTGCAACGTCCCCACCCTCCTTTATTGTAGGTCCTGTACTTACCACCTCCAGGACTCAAGTCCGATTATCTAGTTACCCTGAATCTCTAATGAATGACTGTTACCTTGCTCACACTCCAAAAGCTATTATTATTATTTTATGATTATTTACGATTTTTGAAGCCAGGAACTTGCCAGCTCGCACAAAACAGCCTGAATTTGAATTACATACCAAGAAACTCTATTGACACCACTAAGACACAGAGGGGTAACAATGGCCCGTGACCGTGCGTGGTAAAATGAACGCTTCAAATGTCTGCCTCACGTTAACTCAACCTAACTGAGAATAATGTATTTTAAAATTTCACTTGAAAAATCGTGCATAAGAAAAAGCAGAAGAAGCAAGTCGTGTGAAACTGGTTGCCCTAAATTGGAGTACAGGTTGCGTGTTAAGTCTTTCTACTGCCTTCCCCAGGCTCCCAGCCTGCACCTTCACCCACGGTAGTAGTGCGAGCCTGCACCTTCACCCACGGTAGTAGTGCGAGCCTGCACCTTCACCCACGGTAGTAGTGCGAGCCTGCACCTTCACCCACGGTAGTAGTGCGAGCCTGCACCTTCACCCACGGTAGTAGTGCAGCCTGCCCTCACCACGGTATAGTGCAGCCTGCACCTTCACCCACGGTAGTAGTGAGAGCCTGCACCTTCACCCACGGTAGTAGTGCGAGCCTGCACCTTCACCCACGGTAGTAGTGCGAGCCTGCACCTTCACCCACGGTAGTAGTGCGAGCCTGCACCTTCACCCACGGTAGTAGTGCGAGCCTGCACCTTCACCCACGGTAGTAGTGTGAGCCTGCACCTTCACCCACGGTAGTAGTGTGAGCCTGCACCTTCACCCACGGTAGTAGTGTGAGCCTGCACCTTCACCCACGGTAGTAGTGTGAGCCTGCACCTTCACCTACGGTGTTTACGTACCGTGTCTTCATCAGCATAATCCCCTGGGGAAATTAACGTAAATCTTGGATGTTTAGCTTCCCCTTGTGGCCCCTGGTGTTGGTGGGGTGTTGAGGTGCCACCAGTGCTGCTCTCTTGGGAAGGAGACATTAAGTGAGAGATATTCTCTCCCTCTAACATGAGAATGAAGGAACACTAGCAGGCTTACTTGCCCATGATAGGAAGGTCCAATTCGCACCCAATCACAGCCATTCCTAAGCGTCGAACCTGGATTTAAAATCACCCAAAGTTATTCCTTCAGTAATGCTACCTGAGAGTTTATTAGACTTATTCACAGCTATTGCCAGCTGGTACTTCCTTATATCGTTTCAATGCGTTATATCGCTTCACATGCATTATTTGAACATTCTGCGAGTATTCAACGTACTTCAGTATTAGACAAGGTATCATCTGCTTTGTAACCTTTGTAACATGCAACCTTTAAATAAACAGCATGTAGCAGGTCCAATGTTGTACCACTCAGTCACGAAACATACAACTGCAAGATTTTAGATACTATCAGCGGCATCAACAGTGATCCTAGTGTGTCTTGCCACAGCCCCAGCAACTTTCATGATACATCTGTGGGAAGACAGTAGGGCCACCCCCGGTGCCGCTAACACAAATACTGCCCGAAGAAGTACAGAAGTCTTCAAGAGGAAACTAGACAAATACCTCCGCCAAGGGCTGGATCAACCAGGCTGTGATGGATTTGTGGGTCAACAGGCCGCTAGCAGCAACAGCTTGGTTGATCAAGCAAGCACCAGACAAGCCTACCCCAGGGCCAAGGCTATCTGTAAAAATCTTCCTATTGTAATTTTCGCTCATTACTAGTTTATACAACCTTTAACCTACGTTGCCAGCACAATATTTCTCCTGGAAGCATTAACTCCTTTAATTAAACTTGCCAGTAGAGGGAAACACTATGCAGCTGCGACACAAGAACTGAGGCAGTACAAAGATCAACATTAAATACGACAAGGAAAAGTGAGAGTCACTGGTTACACTATCAATAAGAGGAAGCAAAACGAGAGGAAAAGCATGGAAAAACTACAACAATAATAATAAGTAATAAATATTATTCGTGTGGTAACATTACACCTACTGAGGTGATACAGCGCACGGGGAATGAGAAGCAATTAGGTTTGATCCAAAGGAAGAATAACTTCGATGGAACAAGAGCCCTCCACAAGTCACTTGCTTGAAGAAAACAGCAGTCTTACGAGAGTCTTACGAGAGGGTGAGTGAGCATAGTGTGGTTGTGAGGTGGTGGTGGTCTACCTGCCTGGTGGGTGTTCCCCGGGGGTCAACACCCCCGCGGCAAGGTCACTGACTAGGCCACGGTGGGTAAAGCTTGTGAGGTTAATCTAGTGTAGTGGCGAGTGTTGTGAGTGTTGTGAGATGGTAAGTATAGTGTGGTGGTGGGTAAGGCCTGTGAAGTGGTGGGTGAGACGGGCCTTTACCATCAGTTATGTTTGTCTTGGCTTCAACACCTCGCTACAGGGAGTCACTCCTCGTGTTTACCCGTAATTACTTAACGTGAAAACTTCAGTGCTCTCATGTACAAACACACCGCCCTCGACGCTACATAAAACATGAAAGGAAGACGCAACGATTTTTCATGTTAGGATGTGGGAGGAGAGTGAAGGAAGGAGGCGTGAAGGTTGTGTTGTTATGAAGTCTGCGAGCCTTCCCTCCAGGGTGTGAACGGGGGAAGGCTCACACAACCCCAACACACACACATTAACAGTGATGATACTTTCATAAATTCTTTCCTTCTTTGTGTGGGATAGGCCATCCCAAGAGATAGTAATTCATAAATATTAATAACTCCAGGCATGCTGAAACGAAATAATGCTAAGCATTGTGTAATGCTTGGCATTATAGTCATCATCGCTCTACCAAAGTCTCCCGGCTCTTGACAGATTTCATTACCCTACTTAAGATACTCGTAGTGTGAGATAAAATGTAACAGGGAAACTATGCAATTCTAAATAATTAAATGTTAAAGAACAAACAGGCACAATACCGTGAGTGGAACAATACACAAATAACATTCACATACTAGAAACTTATAACGAAATCGTGCGTATTTACTCTGATAAAAAAATACAAAAGCTGACATCTGTTTCATAATGTATTCCATTAAACAAAAAAATACATAATAGTTTGTTTGTATAATATTCTTTGTCGTACAGTTATTTTTTCAGGACGAAGCGCTAAATCCGAAGGGGTAGTACCGCGCAAAAAATTGGTGGAAATCAACTTTGATACTGGAAAAGAAGGTAGCTCCAATTCCATGAATCAAAACCCTGGTCTCAGACCGAGCCGCGGGGGCGTTGACCCCCGAAACCCTCTCCAGGTATACTCCAGGTAGACAGCAACTAGCTGGGCTTCAAGGCAGAAAAAATGTGTTACCAATATACTGGAGTTCTACGAGTCACAATAAGGGCGCCTATCGCGTCTGCCCACTTGTTATGCCTGTGAGGGACGGCCTATGTGCGAGGGAGGGGGGGGGGTCACATGACTAAGCTTAGCCAGAGAGCCTGCCTATAAATGTTGCTAGTAAATATGTATGTATACTACACAGTACACAATACTATGCACACTTGGACTGCAAAAAAAAAAGTCTGACAAATCCTACACTGATCTATAACCTGGAAGACCAGTCAAAAGAATGTCTTGTAGCTAGTAAGATCTTCCCTTGGATCAAACCTGATTAGTCCTACCTTTCCCAGGCGCTTTATAACCTTTACGAGGTTAGTATAACACTGGAGCTGCAGAGACAGAGATCAACGCTTGAGAGACTGTGGCTGTCTGCTTGACGACCTTAATTATTCACATTTACCCCGTGTTGGAAGCTGACAAGGAGGAGGCTGCTTTTAATTATGGGGGAGAGGGAGTTGGGTACAGTTTCACAGGGAGGGAAGATGGATAGAGATACGTGAAAACAATGTAGAAAGGAGGATACATAGACGTGACGAAAGGAGGAAATAAGACAGCGAGGGAAGAGGGAGATGAAAGAAAAGGGAGGGAGAGAGGGAGAGAGAGAGAGGGGGAGAGAGAGAGAGGGAGGGAGAGAGGGGAGAGAGAGGAGAGGAGAGAGAGGGAGAGGGAGAGAGGGAGAGGGAGAGAGAGAGAGAGAGAGAGGGAGAGAGAGGGAGAGAGAGGGAGAGAGAGGGGAGAGAGAGGAGAGAGAGAGAGAGAGAGAGGAGAGAGAGAGGGAGAGAGAGAGGGAGAGAGAGAGGGAGAGAGAGAGGAGAGAGAGAGGAGAGAGAGGAGAGAGGAGAGAGAGAGGAGAGAGAGGGAGAGAGAGAGGAGAGGGAGGGGGAGAGAGGAGAGGGAGGGGGAGAGAGGAGAGGGAGGGAGAGGGAGAGGAGAGGGCGGGAGACAGAGAGAGGGGGGGGTAGGAAGGCAGGGCCAATATAAAAGCCAATACCAAACATTTTAAGGACAGGCAATATCAATACCGTAACACGAGTACCGCAAAGCGCGCGCGCGCGCACACAGCAGCGGCAGCAGCAGCAACAAAGGCCAAGTATTAACCAAATCTGCTTCACAGCCACAAAAGACAGTAAAAGACCAGGTACTTCACCTGAAGAGGAAGAGCTCACGAAACATGACAAAGAAGTTTGTTTAAAGACAAGTCTTCTCAGTGACAAAGGGCAATACCGGAACAAGGGGCAAGAGTACAGGCATCGGATATACCTTTATTGAGTTCCGAGAGTTTATTTACTCCCGGAGCCCAGTCATAGGCCAGGCTCGTCTGGTGTTTGCCTGGTGAACTAGGCTGTTGCTGCTGGTGGCCCGCTGACCTACATATCCCATACAGCCTTGGTAATCTGGCACCTGGTGAAGATACTTGTCCAGTTTCCTCTTGATAACTTCTACACTTGTCCCAGTAGTGTTATTGATACCTTCTGGTAAAATGATGAATAGTCTGGGGCCACGGACGGACACCATACACACAGCAGGTATGGTTAAAAATTTTGATGGAGCTGGATACATCAAAGGCAATGCGACTTGACAAGATGTCACCATAGACTCTGCGAGAGAGGGAGCAGAAGCACTGTCTGACCCACTAGCTATGATCTACAAATCACTGAACACAGGACAGTTGCCAGAAATCTGGAAGACATCGAATATAGTCCCTATACTTAAGAAAGGAGATAGGCAGGAAGTGTGAAACTACAGACCAGTGTCACTGACATACGTATCATACAAATAGAAGATAATTATCAGGAGAGTGGTAGAGCACTTGGGGAGAAGTGGATTCATAAACAAAAACCAGAACAGGTTCACAGATGGCAAATGTTTTCTTACCAACTTGTTGGAATTCTATGACAAAGTAACAGAAGTGAGACAGAGGAGGGGAAGAGAGAGGAGGGGAAGAGAGGAGGGGAGAAAGGGTGAAGTGGGGAGGAATGGGTCAGAGAGATGGAGAAGGTGGGAAGAGAGGAGGGAGGGGGGAAGAGAAAGAAATGGAGAGGGAGGAGAGGGGAGAAATAGGGAAGGAGAGAGGAAAGGAGAGAGGAGAGGGGAGAGAGGGGAACATGCCATTTTAATTCATCTTTTACGTCTTTCCTCAACTACCCGTTACCCTTCCCTCCCTCCCCTAATCCCTCCAAACTTTCCCCCTCCCCTACTACCCACTTGGCCCCGAACTTGACCTCAGCCCGGCGCACCCACAGCTTTCCTTCTTCCTGAACCCACTCCCCTTTCTAACCCTCTTCTACATCCATCAACCTTTTCTTTTCACCCTCGCCCTACCCTCCCTTGCCACCCCCACCCATCACCCGCCCGCACGCCCGTCCATATCGCACCACTTTATCTCTTTCGCCAGGAAATATTAATTTAGCTTCGAATTAACGAATTTAAGAGTTGTCAAACCTTAAAAAGACGCTGTCTTGTAGTTCTTAGTTTGTTTCTTTCTGAGAGAGAGAGAGAGAGAGAGAGAGAGAGAGAGAGAGAGAGAGAATGAAATCGCTGGCCCACAGATGGCTCCAACTTCATACTGTTCCCTTTTCGTATTTCTCATAATAATAAAAAGGCTTTCAAACGAGCTGATGAAGGTAACAGCTGCAAATAAGGTTAGGAACGTTAATCTAACCTTTTAAAATCCTGTGTAAAAAAAAAAAAAAAAAAAAAAGAAGGAAAAGACCCGCGGCTCGGTTGGCAACTCAGTTCACATACTGAGTGTCCGTGGTTGGATCCCTTGCACAGATGGAAACGTTTAGTCATGTTTCCTTACACCTGCTGCCCCTGTTAACCTAGCAGTAACTATCTGGGTGCTATTAGATTGTTGTTGGTGGCATCCTGGAGGTGGTAGTATACCTTAGATAGGGCTGGGCTTTGAAATGAGTGTACCAGTGAGTCTGGGAACAATATCACTGTACTCGGCTACAGTATAAGTAATTCGCCTATATGTGATTGCAGGGGGGTGAGTCTTAGCTGCTGGCCTGCCTCTCAACTTGCCATATTCACTCTTAGCCTTGTGGGCCTTATCGTACCTATTCTTAAAACTACGTATGGAGTCTGCCTCTACTACCTCTCCGTCGAGATAATTTCCCTTCGTGCATATGCTGTATTCTTATCAAGATTGATGGATTGGTCACATCGACTCCAAGCTGAGGGTCTGATTACCTCAAACTCCTGATCTTCAACCATTATTATCTGTATTTGACTGAGGAAGCCAATGGTTGGCGAAACGTTACCACATTAAAGATACTCAGTGTCTAATTTATCACTATCCTTACTCCCAGGTCTTTGTCATTGAATGAGGTCCGCAGTCTCTGTCCCCAGAATCTATACTCTATGTCCTGTGTTCTGGCCCTTTCCCAAATCTTCATAATCTTGCATTTTCTGAGGTTGAATTCAAGCAACCACTTATTTGACCAGCCCTACAGTTTGTCCAGATAATTTTACATTATAAAACAGCCCTACAGTTTGTCCAATAATTTTACATTATAAAACAAGATACCTCTGATCATCCCATCTGGTATGTCGTTCACATAAACCAGAAACAGAAATGGTCCTAATACCGATCCTTGTGGTACACCGCTTGTTACTCTTCTCTATTGTGACAGCTCTTCCAGGACAATCACACTCTGCGTCCTCTCACTCACCCCCCGAGATGCTTCTTGATCCACAGGAGTACGTTTCCAGTTATTCCTGCCTGCTTAAGTTTTTGCTAGTTTCATGTGGGGTACAGTATCAAATGCCTTCTTGCAGTCTAAAGAAAATGCAATCCACTCAACCATCTCTGTCTCACTTCCGTTGCTTCTACCTGGAGGGTGCTAGTTGTTTATGAAACGTCTTCTCTCCAAGGTCTCTACTACTCGCCTTTCTTTTCCATTACCTTACACGGTATATAAGGCAGCGAAACTGGCCTTTAGTTCAATACCTCCTGCTTTTCTTTCTTAAATACACGTACTACTTTCGCTGTTTTCCAGATCCCTGGCAACTGTCCAGTGTTCAATGACTTCGATCATAGCGGTTCTGACAGTGCTTTTACTCCTCACAGAATCTATGGGAGGCAGGGTGATTATCTGCTAAGCATGCCTTTTACTTTTTATGATAATCAGAGAAGCAGTAAACCCAAAGAGGTTATATAACGCCTGGGGAAAGGGAAGAATTCAGTTTCGATACAAAGGGAGGGTAAGTCCAGCTCCTTGGATCAAGAGCAACTCCCTGGTATCTACTTGCTTCTAGGGGAACAGGGGCGGCAGGTGTAAAAAGACTTGTTTTCATGTCTCCCTTGGCTTTCAGAGTATGCCTTTAAACTGCAAGTCTTAGATGCTTTTAAAAAGATTATGTTAGGAGAGATGTAAACAAACACTAGGATATAAGTACCAACTTGTCCAGGGAAACAAATCTACCCTTCCTCCGGATACTAGGCTAGTTAGTCCTCAGAGGCGGACTCCACACCTGTATGATGAATATTTATAGAACTTAAAGTACAACATCAATAGTAAGGCTAGAGTAAGCCAGTGATCGTTGCAGCCGTGGCCTATCATGGTGTCGCTACCACTGAACTGACCACCTCATGACAACCAGTTTTAAATTGAGATGACAAAATATCGGTATCGATGGGTATCGGCCATTTTTACGATATGATTAAAAAAATGGCCGATAATTTTTAATATTGTGTGCACGCTTAAAAATATCAACAGTAACACTACCTCACGATTATGATGGTTATTCATTCTCTCTCTCTATCACTATCGACAAGTGCCTTTGACAACCAGTAATTAATACAGGACAAGTAATGAGTAATGACATCTCTGAGAAATTAAGTTATTTAACATTAATCTTCCTGTGTTATTTAATAAATTAATAACCATCGTGCAATATGCATTCCATTATATACTGAACGTAGTCATAAGTTAAAAATATATATACTGTATAGGAAAAATATCAGTATCGGCCGTAAATTCGGCATCAGTGTCTGTAAATTTTTTGGTATTGTCCCATCCCTAGTTTAAAGCGAATTCTCCAAGACGAATGAATCAACTAACAAGCAGCAATGTCAAAAAATAAATGTGTGGTCTCTCGCAGCAACTATGTATGCCAGATCACCGTCTAATAATAGAAGAAAATTATTACACCATTAGCTTTGCGAGCTACCACTCAAGCTCATTCCCTCGTACCTCTTATTGTTTCCCACTAATTAAACTACTAATTAGCGAGTCAGAACATCCACAGACGGTTAGACTCATTCAGGTAATGATAATCATATAATTATTGCATTCATGGAGAAGCGCTAAACCTGTACGGTCACAGTGCCTGAAGAATGGGAGGCAATTGGGTGTAATCCGAGAGAGGGAAAAGTAGCTCCAATTCCATGACTCACAGACCTTCACCGGTATCAATGAACAGCGTTTAAGTGTTGAAGAAAGTCTGCAAGACAAGTCTTGAGGTTCGCTGCACACACTTCCATGTCGTACTGAATATTTTTACAAGGCTCTGGATTTCTACATCAGTCAACATCTTCCTCGTCATACAAGAACATTTTCTCTACGATGTTGCTTCAGTCATATTCCCCATTTCTTCAACAGAAGAAATCGAAAGTGTTAAAGATACGTTGATCTTATACTACAAAAAAAATAAAAATACATGAAAAATACACTGATACGTAGTTTGGAAAAAATACAAGTAATGAATATGAATAAATTATACAAACATATCGTAATAGCGAGACTAAAAACAAAATGAAAATATTTACTGAGTACATGATTTTCTGGGTCAAATTTTTCGTTCATTTCCAATACCTACCTTAACTTCCGGATGAAACAAAATCTGAATACGTACAATTCAAGGTTGTAAAATTAAGAACTTTAAACATGATAAAATCCGAACTTTAAATAGACTTTATTACATTTTTAACTGTAACGGTACTGTAGGTATCACATGGAAAGGACACGAATGCAGTCAGGTAAGCTTTATTAATTTTTTTCAGTCTACGGTTTAGAATTTGTTTGCATTAAACACATGATTCATCAAAGCATATGGTGGTGATAAACTATTTAGATTTAATTGAAGACAACCCAGCAAGGAAAAATATGATTTATTTTTACTGGGATCAAGTTAGTTTACCTTTTAAACAACTCGTGTATAACTAAACGTGATCCGTGGCTGCTTGATCAACATGGACACTTACCTTACACCTCACCACTAACTTTGAGAGGAAACTTTAAACCTTGTTTCAGTCCATAAACTGTTATTAAGTCGAGAACTGATAATGGTCCAGGACGAACTGAAGCATCTTATTTTGTTCTTTAAACTGTGGGCGAACTGTGAACTGTTCAGCCAGTGTTGTGACCTATTTACTTCCTTACTCTTGCTATGAAAATCGATGCCCATGTCAGGTGGTGAGCCCATCTGCCGATCTCATCTAGCAGTAAACTGAACAAACTCTTCCTCAAAACATGAATATTAAAAAAAGAAATATGTGGTCATGGTTGTGATGAAAGACAATACAGGATGTAAGAAAAGTTTCCCCTAACTGATACTTACCCATTGTTTAGGATTTTTACTTCGCGGTCTTGACGTCAATATTTCCTCCCCTCCTTCGGCGCTTCCTTCCTCCTAGTCCTGCTTGGTCAATCACGGGTCCTCGTGACCACTCTGTGTAACAAGGTCACTCAACTCAATTTTTACCGAAAACGCGACTAAATCACACATTCCAATCGGCGTACACACAGGTGAGCTCAACACGGGGGAAACTGATCACAAACTTTCTGGTAACTTCGCGTTCTCCTTACTTCACCGTCAATCCACATCATCCCACTACGCTATAAGGCTTGACTAAGGCACGTAACATCCCCGCCGTGAGCTGCAGAGTGTTGCAAGTCAGTGTTTCAGGACATTGTGAGGGTGTAGAGATCACCGTTGCTCCACCTTCTGTAGCTGACGTTGGACTGCACTCTTAGCGTCCCGCTCGGCTCACCCATGATCCCACCACCCTCGCCACCCACTTTCTTTCTCATTTTACACTTTTGCATAAACTTCATATAAATATCTGCTTATCATATTATTCTTAAGAACGTATCTGTCTTGTATATCTTATATAAAAACACTATTAACAACGGGTGAACTCAGATTATATATAAAAGTGTCGCTAACTGGTAACCCGTGTGACAGCCCTGCCTCAGGCTATTATTCTCCCTCACTGAGAGGGAACTAAAATTCGCGAATCAATTCCTCTAGTTTTAACACGTAAATCAAAGTAAATCAAACTTTCCAAAGCTGCCTCACTACAGGCAGATGACACAACGACATCAGTAACTCACAAACCCAGAGACTGGGGCTCGCTACAGGAAGGCAGATTGAGCAAGGATAACAAAGCAATCCACAGGTAGGCAAGAGATACCACATTCACAAAGCCTAGTATTACATGTAGGGAGGCGTGCTAAACTCGTAGGGGTTATACAGCACCTTGGTGAATGGAAGGCAATCAGTTTCGATACAAGGAAAATGAGGATAGATCCAATTTCTTGTATCAAGATACCGTATTCAAGGAAAAGTTATTTTAGAGTTATTGCTGACTCTCCTACACAACACCAACACCTAAGCCGTGGTAAACACATTTAATATTCAAACATCCTCCTTTATCATCCAAACGTTTCGGAGTATCCAACTCCATCGTCAGTGTTAAAATATTTACCAACAATTACCAAGCTTGGCTATCTAAAAAATAAAAATGTTTTACTTAAAGAAAGTCATCCAGTTTTAATAATTAATATACGTACGTATATAATATATATATATATATTATATATATATATATATATATATATATATATATATATATATATATATATATATAATATATCTTTATTTACTACAAGTACATGTACAAGGTATACAGGCCTAGCTGACATCATATTATTCTTAAGAACGTATCTGTCTTGTATATCTTATATAAAAACACTATTAACAACGGGTGAACTCAGATTATATATAAAAGTGTCGCTAACTGGTAACCCGTGTGACAGCCCTGCCTCAGGCTATTATTCTCCCTCACTGAGAGGGAACTAAAATACTATATAGAAAGTTCCTTGTTATGCAGAGCATTTCGGGCAAATTAGGTCATTGTCCCAGGATGCGACTCACACCAGTCGACTAACTCCTAGGTACCCATTTTACTGATGGGTGAACATAGACAACCGGTGTAAAGAAACACGCCCAATATTTATACCCGCGCTGGGAATCGAACGCAGACCCTCGCCGTGTGAAGCGAGAGCTTTGACCACCAGGCACTATCTTACAAAATCTAACATAACATTTATATATTTATTATAACATTGGTTAGGTTAAATACTGTAATATTCTTAGGTTTATCTGTGTAACTTAGTCAACTTATATGTTGGATGACTGTTAATATAGAATTATTTTTGCTTTTGATATAGACCAGCTGTTCTGCTGGTAATTGTTCCTAATTGTTTTACTACTTATGGTGGAATCAAACTCTTGAAACATTTGGATGATAGAAGAAGTGGACATTAAATGAAGATGTTTAACTACGGATTGGTATTTCTGTTCCTTATTCATCTTTAACTCCCACGGGCTTCAGGAAGAAATCCAAATATTCTTCCTTGAAGCCTTTTTATCCACTTCTCCGAGGCTATGGGTCCCACAATTTGTACCAGAGGTGGACCCCATTATATCATTCAACTCCTCTCTGTGAAGACCGAAATATTATTATTGTTAAAACTGGTGTAATCCTACTATAATTAATAAGCGCATATTGCATTAATAACTTTTTAAGTAAAAATTTGCGATTAATATTCTTTGGCAATAATTACTAACAAAGAATTTAGAGTGCGTGATTAAAATTTGGAGGCCATTTTTCATATACTGTATACGTTTTTCACTGATGAGCAATGGACAAAGACAGTGTGTGTGTGTACTCACCTAGTTGTGGTTGCAGGGGTCGATTCACAGCTCCTGGCCCCTCCTCTTCACTGGCCTCTACTCGGTCACTTTTCCTGTTCCATGAGCTTTATCATATCTCTTCTTAAAGCTATGTATGGATCCTGCCTCCACTACATCACTTTCCAGACTATTCCACTTCCTGACAACTCTGTGACTGAAGAAATACTTCCTAACATCCCTGTGATTCATCTGAGTCTTCAGCTTCCAACTGTGACCCCTTGTTGCTGTGTCCCATCTCTGGAACATCCTGTCTCTGTCCACCTTGTCGATTCCTCTCAGTATTTTATATGTCGTTATCATATCCTCCCTATCACTCCTGTCCTCCAGTGTCGTCAGGTCGATTTCCCTTAACCTCTCCTCATGGACATACCCCTTAGCTCCAGGACTAGTCTTGTTGCAAACCTTTGCACTTTCTCTAATTTCCGTACGTGCTTGGCTAGGTGTGGATTCCAAACTGATGCTGCATAGTCCAACATAGGCCTAACGTACACGGTGTACAGGGTCCTGAACGATTCCTTATTAAGATGTCTGAATATGTGTGTGTGTGTGTGTGTGTTGGTGTGTATGTGTGTACTCACCTAGTTGTGGTTGCAGGGGTCGAGTCATAGCTCCTGGTCCCGCCTCTTCACTGGCCGCTACTGGGTCACTCTCCCTGCGCCATGAGCTTTATCATACCTCTTCTTAAAGCTATGTATGGAGCCTGCCTCCACTACATCACTTCCTAAACTATTCCACTTCCCGACCACTCTGTGACTGAAGTGTGTGTGTGTGTGTGTGTGTGTGTGTGTGTGTGGGGTGGGTGGGTGGGTGTGGGTGTGTGTGCATTAACTGTAACTGACATGTGACAGTATACCTGTGACTAATATGCCTCTGCCGGTATATCTGTAACTAATTTACCTGTGAGCGATTTATTTGTGACCGTTTCGAGGGGTTATGCACCCCTGCAGCCCGACCTTTGACCAGGCTTCCTTATTGATTCCCTGTTCAACTATGCTGTTGCTGGTTGATCCGGCGTTTGGTGGAGATAGTGATCCAGTTTCCTCTTCAAACCTTCTGTATTTGCTCCGGCAAGATTTATATATGTTCGTAGTTGGGTGAAGTCTTACACCACAGATGTTGATAATGCTCTCTTACTGTGTCTACGGCACCCCTGCTTTTCACTTGCCTTGTTTTAAATTTTCTCCTATATCTATCGCTACAGTAAGTTATGGTAGTGGGTATTAACCGTGGTTCCGTTTTAGCAACAGATGTTGTATAATTTACAAAATGTTTGTCATCCTCCCCTTATATCCTTGCACATTTGTCTTTATCTTTTCTATGTATCTTCCCGTTTTCTGTCTTTCTGGTGATGTTTCCTCCACTTCCTTTTGGCTCTTCTGTATTCCTGGCTGACTCACAGACTGTTTTTATTATTTCTTCTTCTCGTACAAAGTATGATTGCTCCTGTTGTGCCTTGTCATTTTCATGATCATTTCCTGTCTCGTATTCTGTGTTACCGTATCAATGTTTCCTTGTAATTATTATTATTATTATTATTATTATTATTATTATTATTATTATTATTATTATAAAAGCAAACGCTGAGCCAGATCGTGTTCTAAAAAAAATTATTCTACGTCTTGAGCGTGAAAGGTGGGTGGGTGTTCCACGCTCTCCAAGTTCCCACGACTCGGGTAATAAGAAATATTATTACCGGAAACTTATTTTTTTTGGGCGTAGTAAATCCGTGTTTCTAGCTCATCCATTCGAAGCAACAACCAGGCCGGGAAACAGTCAGCTCTTTAACCAGGCGACGAGACACCCAGGCCACGGAAAGTCAGCTCTTAGACCAAGGAAAGACACCTAGGCCGCGGAAAGTTAGTTGTTGGACCAGGCGATGAGACAGCCAGCAGGAGAGTCAGTTCCTAAACCAGGCGAAATAGTGTTAAGCACTGTTTACATACCAAGTGTATGTTGGATATTAATTTTGTACAAGTTAAAGAGTGACAAATTAACTTCATATATAATTTTTGGGTCAGGTTACTAATGTAGTACTGAGACTTAAAAAAACAAGTTGTAATCGACTATCTTATTGAATCACATGACTTTGGGTTAGTGTTACTCCTCACATTAATTACGATACCTTCTATCTTAATTTTATGATTGTTTAGCCTGAGTGATCAGAGATCAGGACAAGATTAGAGGGTGAAGGATCGAGCCATCACCTCTTCATATGTAGAATAGCTTAAACAAGGTCTATTGCAGTGAGAGAGCTTTCAGTGTTGACATACACAGCTCTTGCCTCATGTGACAGCTATCTTAACGGTAATAAGATTTACTTATGACAATGAGCTTGACTCCTTGAGCACTACTGATGCTATGTCATCATTGAATGCAGTTGACCTAATGACTTTAACAACATGCTCATCAGGGAATCCCGCTATAGGTATTAAAAAATCAGAAATAAATTAATGTACAAGTCTTATGGAGTCCGTCACACACTGACTTACTCCTATATGATAAAGCTGATATTTAACTCACTATAACATGACCATGGATAAGCACATCTACTGAGCAGTATGCAATGTAAACAGACTAACAAATACAAGATAAGTCGTAATGAACGACTGACAATGAATAAACATAAGAGTGGACAGGGACTCGAACCGTCGTCCTTCTAAATAGCAGCATGCCCAACGCTATAACCACTCAGCTACAAGACTGAATGACCCAAACTAGTTTAGGCCTCGACATAATAATAATAATAATAATAATAATAATAATAATAATAATAATAATAATAATAATAATAATAATAATAATAATAATAATAATAATAATAATAATAATAATAATAATAATAATAATAATAATAATAATAATAATAATCCAAACCTCTGCGCTGTTTAGAAATGAATACATTATATTTCTCCTCACTCTTAAGAGTGCTGCCTAGAATGTGAATTTCTCGTCAGTGTGGATAATTATAATCAGTCAGCAAATTTAACAATCACTGACTGGAGTCTTTTTTACAATCTTTGGCTTAAGAGATTCCCCGTGCACGCAGAAAAATTCAGTTGTTCAGTCACTGGATTCTTCTGGCACTGTGTCATTGCGTGTAAAGAGGAATAGATGGGGTAGACGTGTGGTAGAAATCCCAGTATGTAAATAAGGTGAAGCGGAAGTGTTGTGGGGCCCCCTTATGTAAAGGTAAGCATAGTGGGTGCGGCACAGGTGTTGTAGGAACCCTGTATGTAAAGGTAGGATATGTTGGTGAGGGAGACGTGTTGTAAGGACCCCTGTGTGTAAAGGCAGAAGTGGGTGGGTCAGACGTGTTGTGAGGATTCCTGTGTGTAAAGACAGGAGTGAGTGGGTCAAACGTGTTGTGAGGATTCCTGTGTGTAAAGACAGGAGTGGGTGGGTTAGATGTGTTGTGAGGATTCCTGTGTGTAAAGACAGGAGTGGGTGGGTCAGACGTGTTGTGAGAATTCCTGTGTGTAAAGACAGGAGTGGGTGGGTCAGACGTGTTGTGAGGATTCTCGTGTGTAAAGACAGGAGTGGGTGGGTCAGACGTGTTGTGAGGATTCCTGTGTGTAAAGACAGGAGTGGGTGGGTTAGATGTGTTGTGAGGATTCCCGTGTGTAAAGTCAGGAGTGGGTGGGTTAGATGTGTTGTGAGGATTCCCGTGTGTAAAGACAGGAGTGGGTGGGTCAGACGTGTTGTGAGGATTCCTGTGTGTAAAGGTGGGAGTGGGTTGGTCAGACGTGTTGTGAGGATTCCTGTGTGTAAAGGTGGGAGTGGGTGGGTCAGACGTGTTGTGAGGATTCCTGTGTGTAAAGGTGGGAGTGGGTGTGGGACACGTTGTGAGGATCACTGTCTGTTATTACCACAAAACACAGAGATTTACCTTAATATCTACAGAATTATATTAACTTTAAACACTTTTCGTTTAGCGATGGCTGTACAGGATGACTGACGCTCGTCTTTAGTATTCAATCTCCGCTTGAATTTATGCACGTGTGAAACTGAGATGACTAAGAGATGCTCATGTGAGACAGCGACTCGCCACTAATTCAAAATATTAACGGAGGAACATAAAATTAAAAAGAAATTCCTTACACGTTACAATAACTTCGCTTTCCAACATAAATAACTTTGATTAATTCTACAAAGAACTTGGAAGTCCGTCCACACAGGACCTGTGAACCTCTCTGGGATCATGTAAATCTCGTACTATTTCTATAGGGGAGGGAGACTCCCTTACCTGTTTCCCTACCATCTTCTGAGGGAGTGAGCGGCGCATCACTGTAGGCATACTGTTCACTACCCCTGTGTGACTTGCCGAGCATTATCTGCTGTCTCGCACAGTAATATTCCTGAGTATATATGTGGAGACCAACACAGCTCGTACCTTCACCACTTAGCTCTCTACTGTCAGGTGTTCCGCCAACCCTCCTCCACCACCACCAATACCTCCTCCCCTCCTCCTCCACCACCACCACCAATACCTCCTCCCCTCCACCACAACCACCACCACCAATACCTTCTCCACCACTACCTCCTTCCCATCCTCCTCCTTCACCACCACCACCACCACCACCTCCCCCCCTCCTCCTCCTTATCCATCACTATCATCACCACCACCTCTTTCTCCTCCACTATTACCGCCAATACATCCTCCTCCTCCACCACTACCACCACCAATATTCCCTCCTACTCCTCATCCTTCACCTCCACCGTCTTACATTACCACTGTTCCCCAACACCACCAGCATCGTCCTCCAACACGACGTGGGTAAGGGGGATAGTGTTGAGGAAGATAGGGGTGGATAGGAAGGCATGCCGAGGGAAGTTATACTGACCACAGAAGAGGGAGATGGGAAGAAAGGGGAGAAGGGAGAGGTTGGGGTGGAGAGGGAATGAGATGGGGTGAAGAGGGGGGAAGAAGAGGGTCCACCCCATGAACCCCCAGCTCACTACGAGAACCGGACGCAAGAGTATCCTCCCACCCAGACCTTGGAAGCTCTTACTACACAGGTGTGTGTGCGTGTGTGTGTGTGTGTGTGTAACACATCGTGTGGGTGAATGCATCAGCACTCCTTGGCCTCACCATGATGTGGCGACAATAACACACAATGTTCATTCCTTCATCTACAACAAGGTAGAGCTTGAACACAAGTTGCAGGCAAAGCTTCTATTAGGACCACTTTATCACTCTAACACGGCGAAAAATGAGCTCCTGTAAGCTTTATGGCATTTTATTATGAAGACGTCTGGTCCACCAGGGACTATCAGCTTCCCCAGAGAACAATATAAATTTAAGTACAAAAAGGCACAATACCGTGACTGGAACAATACACAAATAACCTACACATAGGTGACAGAAACATACGAAGACATTTCGCTTCGGCTTAGACAATTTACAAAGTCACGTTACACTGTCTCGTTGTTCTCTGTGTGAACTGATCAAGTCCCTGGTGAACGAAACAATAACATGTCATAACCCGCTATGTGAATTATTTACACACCACTGGGATACAACACAGTGCTTATCCAATACCTGATCTCTGAAAGACTTGACCTCTCTGACTACCAGAAAATATAGTTGTATATCTTTGGCTCCTGGATGAAACACCATCTTGCAAGAGGTATTCTGGTATCCTATATGAGGTATTCTGGTATCCTACACAAGGTATTCAGGTATCCTGCACAAGGTATTCAGGTACTCTAGTATTATTAGTATCACTTGTAAGACGTAGAATGAGGGGAGACATGATCGAGGTATACAAGTGGAAAATGGGTATTAACAAAGGGGATATAAATAAGGTCTTGAGGATATCTCTCCAAGAGAGAACCCGCAATAATGGATTCAAGTTAGATAAGTTTAGATTTAGAAAGGATATAGGAAAGTATTGGTTTGGAAATAGGGTAGTTGATGAGTCTGCCTAGTAGGGTTATTGAAGCTAGGACCTTGGGTAGTTTCAAATTTAGGTTGGATAAATTCATGAGTGAGAGGGGTTGGATTTGAGTGGGACTCGCGCATGAGTGGGTAGAATTGTCAAAGCTTATTTCTTGGGTAGCATTGAAAATTGGGTTGAGCAAATATTCTGTTAGTGGGACGGATTGTGAAGGACCTGCCTAGTATGGGCCAACAGGCCTGCTGCAGTGTTCCTCCTTTCTTATGTTCTTATGTCTCTGAGACAGCATCTTGGACTAACAAACCTGAGTGACACCAGGAAAATGGGTATACAAGTGGAAAATTGGTATACAAGTGGAAAATGGGTATTAACAAAGGGGATATAAATAAGGTCTTGAGGATATCTCTCCAAGAGAGAACCCGCAATAATGGATTCAAGTTAGATAAGTTTAGATTTAGAAAGGATATAGGAAAGTATTGGTTTGGAAATAGGGTAGTTGATGAGTGGAACAGTCTGCCTAGTAGGGTTATTGAAGCTAGGACCTTGGGTAGTTTCAAATTTAGGTTGGATAAATTCATGAGTGAGAGGTTGGATTTGAGTGGGACTCGCACATGAGTGGGTAGAATTGTCAAAGCTTATTTCTTGGGTAGCATTGAAAATTGGGTTGAGCGGTGTTCTGTTGGTGGGACGGATTGTGGGGACCTGCCTAGTGTGGGCCAGCGGGCCTGCTGCAGTGTTCCTCCTTTCTTATGTTCTTATGTTCTTATGAGTGAGAGGGTTGGATTTGAGTGGGACTCGCATGAGTGGGTAGAATTGTCAAAGCTTATTTCTTGGGTAGCATTGAAAATTGGGTTGAGCAAATATTCTGTTAGTGGGACGGATTGTGAAGGACCTGCCTAGTATGGGCCAACAGGCCTGCTGCAGTGTTCCTCCTTTCTTATGTTCTTCTTATGTTCTTATATGCTTCTCCCGTGATGCTGGTGAAGGGTTCATGATCCACAGAACTGAAACTGTATGAACCTTACGGGCTTAGGGCTTCCCTAAGACTATAATAATTATCTATACGCGTATTGAGTCTAGACTGAGGATCGAACCTCCGCTACTTCTTATAATGAATAATAATAATAATAATAATAATACACACACAACCCGCACATATAAAAAAGAGAGGAGCTTACGATGCCTATAAATACCCCTTCTTCCTGTCCTGTGTGTTAGTGTGACTCTGTAAATGGTCCAAGTCGGACCGAAACGTCGTCGTAAGTTCCTCTCTTTTTTATATGTGCGGGTTGTGTGTGTATTGTTCCAGTCACGGTATTGTGCCTTTTTTTTAATACTAATAATAAATAATATAATAAGAAACAACGCTGGAGCACAAACAACGCTGGAGTACAAACAACGCTGGAGTACAAACAGCTGGGGTACAAAGCTGGGACACAAAACACGGCTGGAACATAAACAAAGCTGGAGCACAAACACGGGTGAAACACAAACATAGCTAGGGTACAAAGATGGAGCATAAACACAAACAGAACATAAGCACAGCCGGAGCACAAAGACAAGTGAAGCATAAACAAAGCTGGAGCACAATCACAGTTAGAAATATAGCGACCATAGTACGCGCTCAATAAACGTCCAGATCATCATAGAAAACGTGTTCTCTGAAAAACATTCCAACGATAAATGCAGTTTTTGTTTCCCAGTTAACACGAATGAAAGGTTTATTATCTAGTTAATGTCAGGAAAACCCTCAAATCTAAGTGCTGCGGCAGAACGACTTGGATACCATAGTCTTGTTTGGTGTAGAGCTGAGGAAAAGACTGCAAGGCATGAAGAGGCTAATAATATTATCAAGAGGAGCTTTGCAACAGCAGGATGTTCAGCAATAAAGGACAACCCCAACTATTCAGGTCTCATGGCGACCAAAAGCGTCCGGAATTATCTTGGAAGCCTAAACAGACGGTAAGCAAGCGGTGTGGGGACTACCCATGTGTTTCCACATTGGCTGGCACCTAATTCCACTACAGCAGGCAGGAAGGAGGGGCAGGTGGCAGCTTCAGGAAGTGACAAAAGACTAGAAAATATAGTGAACTTGCCCATGATTTACACGTTTGTTCCCATAGGTTCAGATACTCTTGCCTTATGAGGTAGGAGTATATCCAGGTGCCCTAAGGAGCACGTAAGTACCCCTGATGCCACGCAGTAGCTTCATTAACCTCCCTCACAATGCCCAGCTAACCCATCACTGACCAACTATCTATGTGGCTCCATCCTCCCTCCCAGATACCTGATATCTTCCTCTTCTTCTTCCTCTTAGAACTCTCTTCGCAGGAATAACATAGGTGTTTACTGAAACAATAATAATAGAATTACTGCGTAATCTCTCTCTCTCTCTCTCTCTCTCTCTCTCTCTCTCTCTCTCTCTCTCTCTGGGAAGGAAGACCTTTTGTTTACATCTTAAGGCTGCCACTCGAAGCTTAAGAGGGACCTCAAGACAATATATGGAGCATCAACCATCAAGTCAAAACATGCAGTATCAACACACTGTATCTCTCTCTCTCACATATGAGACTAATCTTTTCAACTACCACCCAGACCATGGGTATGAGGTGACAATCACCCAGACCATGGGTATGAGGTGACAATCACTCAGACCATGGGTATGAGGTGACAATCACTCAGACCATGGGTATGAGGTGACAATCACCCAGACCATGGGTATGAGGTGACAATCACCCTGACCATGGGCATGGGATGACTCCCACCCAGACCATGGGTATGAGGTGACAATCACTCAGACCATGGGTATGGGATGACTACCACCCAGACCATGGGCATGAGGTGACAATCACTCAGACCATGGGTATGGGATGACTACCACCCAGACCATGGGTATGAGGTGACAATCACTCAGACCATGGGCATGGGATGACTCCCACCCAGACCATGGGTATGAGGTGACAATCACTCAGACCATGGGCATGGGATGACTCCCACCCAGACCATGGGTATGAGGTGACAATCACTCAGACCATGGGCATGGGATGACTCCCACCCAGACCATGGGTATGAGGTGACAATCACTCAGACCATGGGCATGGGATGACTCCCACCCAGACCATGGGTATGAGGTGACAATCACTCAGACCATGGGCATGGGATGACTCCCACCCAGACCATGGGTATGAGGTGACAATCACTCAGACCATGGGCATGGGATGACTACCACCCAGACCATGGGTATGAGGTGACAATCACTCAGACCATGGGCATGGGATGACTACCACCCAGACCATGGGTATGAGGTGACAATCACTCAGACCATGGGCATGGGATGACTCCCACCCAGACCATGGGTATGAGGTGACAATCACTCAGACCATGGGCATGGGATGACTCCCACCCAGACCATGGGTATGAGGTGACAATCACTCAGACCATGGGCATGGGATGACTCCCACCCAGACCATGGGTATGAGGTGACAATCACTCAGACCATGGGCATGGGATGACTACCACCCAGACCATGGGTATGAGGTGACAATCACTCAGACCATGGGCATGGGATGACTACCACCCAGACCATGGGTATGAGGTGACAATCACCCAGACCATGGGCATGGGATGACTCCCACCCAGACCATGGGTATGAGGTGACAATCACTCAGACCATGGGCATGGGATGACTCCCACACAGACCATGGGTATGGGATGACTACCACCCAGACCATGGGTATGAGGTGACAATCACTCAGACCATGGGCATGGGATGACTACCACCCAGACCATGGGTATGAGGTGACAATCACTCAGACCATGGGCATGGGATGACTACCACCCAGACCATGGGTATGAGGTGACAATCACTCAGACCATGGGCATGGGATGACTCCCACCCAGACCATGGGTATGAGGTGACAATCACTCAGACCATGGGCATGGGATGACTCCACCCAGACCATGGGTATGAGGTGACAATCACTCAGACCATGGGCATGGGATGACTACCACCCAGACCATGGGTATGAGGTGACAATCACTCAGACCATGGGCATGGGATGACTCCCACACAGACCATGGGTATGAGGTGACAATCACTCAGACCATGGGCATGGGATGACTACCACCCAGACCATGGGTATGAGGTGACAATCACTCAGACCATGGGCATGGGATGACTCCCACACAGACCATGGGTATGAGGTGACAATCACCCAGACCATGGGTATGGGATGACTACCACCATCAAATCAATAGGACACGCACGCACATACGCACGACGCACGCATACACACACACACACCTCTCCTTTAAACACAATAGAGCACTAAACTCGTACATAAAGAAGATTATCTTCATCGTTACTCTGTCAAGTTGAGTAAAGAACTTAAATATGCGTATATTAAAGTCCATTTTGTGTTCACTTAACTTGCATGTGCCTGTCAGGTCATGTGTTCAACCATTTACCCACACTGCACTTACCCACTTTAACTATATCTACTGGTCACACATCTATTGTATTTTATCCATTGGAAATGCTGAGCCTGTTAACACGAATTTTAAAACAACTTTCTCTTCAAAAATATCCAGCAAAGGTCTTTGTGGAGGAGGAGAGGGAGAAGAGTGGATGTGCCAGGATGGTGAGAGGGGAAGAGACGGAGGAAGAAGACTACAGGGAAGGAGGGAAGAGAGAGTAGAATGGATAAAAAGAACAAGGATGGAGAGGAAACTAGAGAAGGAAGAGGATAGTGAATAGGGAAGGATGGATGTAACTGGAAGGAATATCTATAAGTGGTTGAGAGAATTTTATTTTTTATTTTCCCTCCCTCAGCCGATAGATTTTATATTTCCAACGCTGGTGTATGGTAACTAGGGCAAGATTCACATGTACGGATGGCCCGTGGCCTGGTAGGCAACGCTCTACCTTCACACACACTGTCAGTGGTTCGATTCCCAGCAAGGGTGGAAACATTGGGCATGTTTCCTTACACCTGTTGTCCCGTTCATCCAGCAAGTAGGTACCTGGGTGTTAGTCGACTGGTGTGGGTGGCATCCTGGGGGACAAGATTGAGGACCACAATGGAAATAAGACAGACAGTCCCTCGATAACGCACTGACTTTCTTGGGTTAGTCTGGGTGGCTAACCTCCAGGGGCTAAAAATGCGAACAAAAGCTTATCTCTCTTACATGACCAAAGTTGTAGAAGGCATTCCCAGCATCCTGCAATGGGTCCAATAAATTTTAAAAACCTCTGCTGCTTGGCTTTCAACATTCAAAAAAAGGCGCCTCTTACCTTGACGCTGGCAGAGTGTAACTACAATGTGTAGGTAAACATGTGCTAATTTTATGTGTAAAACCACGAATTTTTTTTATTCCCGTTAAATCACGTTAAAATATTAAAATGAACGTGTTGTGAGCGGCTAGAGTACGTGCTGGCTGACGCAACTTACAGAGAGCCTCTTCATATTAAGTTTAACATTGTGTGTGGACAAATTTGTCACTATACTAGTTTATATAACTTGGAATCGTCGGAATCTGCGATAACTGGAGAATGCATCGTCCGACTGATTTCAGTCCTGGTGTGTGTTCCAGAAAGCAAGGGTTGCCTTGTTATTGTGCTGCATAAGTACCACTTTGTCAATTTTATTAAATAGCGATATTAATGTATATTCAATAACTAAAGAATGGCTCTTCCGATTGGCTTCAAACACTAAGCGCTGGTAAATGTTTATTGGATGTATTGTTATACTGAATTTGGACTGTGTAAGTACCAATTTGCCAATTTCATAGAAAAAATTAAACCATATTCTACTTTCTTTAAAACACAAAATCAAGTATTTTTTTCCTTTATGATTTTAAAAGAATTAAAAAAAAAACAGAACT
Organism: Cherax destructor; assembly: GCA_009830355.1. NCBI lineage: Eukaryota > Metazoa > Arthropoda > Malacostraca > Decapoda > Parastacidae > Cherax > Cherax destructor. The sequence goes on from WNWK01000029.1 coordinate 856,340, forward strand.
GTACAAAGAAAACTAAAAAAATAGTGAAAATCGAGCAGCTACTGTAATGTATTTAGTTATTCTCACCATACAGAGTACGGGGAAGGTCGTCCCGTACTATACTGTATGAAGAGTTAAAGTTTGTGTATAGTCACCAGAGGATGAACCACGTCTCCACATACACACACACGTACAAGTACGTACGCATGTATACATGACTACGTACATCTGGGTGTTCATCTATTTCTCCTTGTTGATACACAATACCTTTCATGTTAAACGTTCTCTCCCTGCCCACTACAGCAATGCCTTCGAGCATGTTTCACGCTGTGATCGTATCCTCCTGGTCTTTCCTTCTTCCAAAGACATTACGTTCGGTTACTTTAGTCTCTCCTCGTAAAGCATTCTCCTTAGCTCAAGTACTAGCCTGCCTGCAAGCCTCTGAACTTTCTTGGGTACTTGTAAATGCTTGATTAGGTATGGGTTCCATACTGGTGGTGCATACTTTGAGTGTCCTGACGTGTGCAGAAAAATCTTTGTTCAAGTTTCTAAAGTTCCTAAAGGACCACTACTTCTGCCAAGTGCCAGACCAACTAGGCTGTGATATCAATATAGGCCAGCGGGTTGCTAACAACTGCAGTTTGTTTGAACTGGCAAATCAGCAAGAAAGTCTGGTCTCTGGCTGGAATGGTAGAAAACCCCTCGAAACCGGCGAGGGGAATGTCACACACAGGTAGTTCTTAAGTTTGTCAGTCATGCATATGTGACTGACGTGACTAGGTTAATGTTTGCCTCCAGCGAGATGATTTGCATGATACTCAATCCAAGGTTCCTGTTTTTGTTCAGTGTCTGAAATTACTGCCTTCTTAGACTGTACTCTTGTCTCTGCTCTTCTCTCCTCGCAATTTTCAAGACATTATATTTGTTGGGGCTGAGTTCCTACTAGTAGCCAATTCTTGGATCCTCAGAAATATTTTCAGTAGTTTTCCGTCCTCCGCAAATAGTGGTAAGTACTTTATTTACATAAATAAGATGTAATATGGATCCAGGTGGTGATCCTTGACGGACACTGCTCGTTGATCTTGTCCAGCCTCATATATCCTCATTATTATATTCTTCAGTAATTTCTTGAGCAACAGTAGTACCATTTCTGTTACCTGTTCTTGTATTGAACTGTGTTGTTATAAGTCTAAGAATATTAAGTCTACCCTCCATCTCTTTCTCAATAAAGCACAAATGAGACAAATATGTCAAACATGACATGTATGCAATGAGATGCAATTTTAATGGATGATGTAGCAGCGATAGTCCGAGTACATGGAGGGAAGGACGCTGCTAGATTGTATCATATTGCAAAATGATAGAAGTTAGTGGTATGGGTGTGTATGGAGAAAGGAATATAAAACTATAAACACGGAAATTAAAAAAAATCTAACAAGTCAGATATCCGGAGAAGAATATAAAAGTATAAAATGCAGAAGTAAGAATTATCATAATATAATAAAAAGCACAATGCCGTGACTGGACCAATACACAAGTCACATCTGTAAACAGTCTAAGTCAGAGCGAAATGTCGTCATAAGTTTTCGTGTGTGCGGGTTAGTTGTGTATCATAACAGAATAGGAAAACATTAAACCAATCGCAGGGAAGTTCATAACGAATTTATGTAAAAAAATGTGTTAAAAACAGGTGAGGGAGGAGAGATTCAAGGCAACAGCTTCCTCAACATTTTAACAATATAATAAACGAAGCAAGACTAATTGTATACAGAAAACATAGAAATTATCGCAATACCCAAAACCTTTTTTTTTTTTTTGAAGAGTCGAAATACATCCGTTATATACCACACAATGAACAACAAACTATCATGACTGTTATATACAGCATACTGAACAACAAACTATCATGACTGTTATATACAGCATACTGAACAACAAACTATCATGACTGTTATATACAGCATACTGAACAACAAACTATCATGACTGTTATATACAGCATACTGAACAACAAACTATCATGACTGTTATATACAGCATACTGAACAACAAACTATCATGACTGTTATATACAGCATACTGAACTACAAACTATTACATGCAATCAGAAAAACGGGAGAGGGAGGAGTGACGTTATAGGTCATGGAAAACAAACCAAATGGGTGGGGGTGCTAGGGGGTGTGCTGGTGGATGCTTTGGGGATGCTGGGGGGATACTTGGGGTGCTGGGGGATAATGGGGGTGCTATGTTCCCAGTTGACTTTATTTACAATAACATTTTCTGTAATTTTATTCCAACATTTAATATTTACTATGGAACTCATTTTACCCTCCGATGCAGCTATTTTGAAATCGTCATTGATGTATTATGTAATCCTTCACCTGAGTTTCAGTAAAGGCTGAGCTCCAACTCCTGGTCCCGCATCTTTGAGCGATTGTCGTGACACATTCTCGTTATGTATATTTATAAACCCCTGTATGCAGTCTGGTTCTACTATAAATATTTTCCTTCATTACACTTCCTTGTAACTCTTATACAGCGCTGTATGATCCTTACGGGTTTAGCGCTTGGTTATAATAATAATAATAATAATAATAATAATAATAATAATGTAACTGATGACTCGTTTGTGTGTGTAACTGCCAAATCATGTCCTCTTGTAGTATGTTTCATCTCTGGTAAACAGCCTATCTTGTCCTCCCTCTGGAGAATTTATTACGTCGTGATCACATCCCCTCGAGTTCTTCGTTCCTCCAATGACGGAAAATCTATTTCTTTCATGTGTGTGTGTGTGTACTCACCTAACTGTGGTTGCAGGGGTCGATTCATAGCTCCTGGCCCCGCCTCTTCACTGTGTGTGTGTGTTCTAGGCGTCTGTGAGGGGAGTTAAGTACGCTAATAATCTCGTGTACGTGTTGTACATGAGAGGCGAGGTAGATTCTTGGAGGGTGTGAGAGATCGGTGCATTCTACAAGTATGAACAGCTTCTTCTCAAGGATGCCTTCCTCCCCTCCTCTCACTCTCACTCTCCTAAAGTCCGAGAGCGACACTCCAGTTCTCCTTGCCCTTCCCTCCCTATTTTTAATATATTCATCTATTTTACCCTCACCTTTCCTATACATTTCTCTCTCCAGGTTTCCTGCCTTCCTTCCTTCCCTCCCCAGGTCACCTATTCTCATTATTCAAATAAGCGAATTTCCACCGAAAACTCTACGGGAATATCACGTCTTGTTTCACCGTATTGAAGTAATCTGCTTAGACGACTGTTGGCACTACTACTACACTGATGTTGGCACTACTACTACACTGATGTTGGCACTACTACTACACTGATGTTGGCACTACTACTAAACTGATGTTGGCACTACTACTACACCTGGTGCCTAAACAAGTGAAGACAAGACATTAAAGCAAAAGGCTCTCTTCCCCACTTCTCTCTTCATTCACCGAAGTTTAGACATATGGTCAAAAATGTAATATTTTCAAATCATACTTGGAAACTGAATAGAAAAGTAAGATTTTGAACAAAGGCTTTGTACCATTGCTGCTGCTACTACCGCTACTACTACTACCACTATTACTGCTACTACTGTATCCTTCTCGAGCGGTCATAGCAGCAGCGGCGACACCTGGCTTCCGATTTTGGACCGAGTGCCAAACATTAGAGGGCAACATGTTCCAGTGCTGTATAACTCTTCATATACTTGTATAACCCAAATTGGGTATTGCGTCTTCTGAAGGTTCCGCCTCTTGTTTATTTTTATTGTCTAGCATTCGTGATGTTCAGTCAGTTCTTGTTTGTGTCAACTGTCTTCAGAATCTAAAATGTGTCAATTATATCTAATCGCAATCTTTGATTGCTATGAGGAAACAGGTTTAGTATTTTGAGCTTTTGTTTACTGCTGTTATGTAGCGAAGGTTCCAGCTCGCTCTTACCCTCTCCTCCATTTCTCTCTCCGGCACTCTCTCCAGTTTATATTTTGTATAATTCAAGAAACATGAGAAAGTGAGAGAGAGAGAGAGAGAGAGAGAGAGAGAGAGAGAGAGAGAGAGAGAGAGAGAGAGAGAGAGAGAGAGAGAGAGAGAGAGAGAGACGTGTGGGTGAAAGGTTAAGGAAGATCATCGTGGGTGGTTATTGAGTTGATGTGGGTGATGAGGTCGCCTGTCCTGTGGCTTCCCCCAAGCCCCGCCCACGTCCACACCCATGGTACCTACGACTACATACACACACACACACACACACACACACACACACACTAATTCTTCCGGTGGTCCACAATAGGATGAACCTCCCTCTTGTCTTAATAGTTCCTTAATTACCTCTGCTTCCCCTCCTCATGAACCCCTGCCAGCTATGCCATACCCCTTCCTCTTGTGATGTATACAGACTACCCTGTACTCTCTACTGACCACTGAGCAGCCACACACTACAATATTTGACATAGGAGATACACCTCAAAAATATATCCACAAAAACCTCAGGTAAGGTGGAAATAAGGTAACCACAGTAACTAATGAAAGTATATACATGCAGCCTATATATATATATATATATATATATATATATATATATATATATATATATATATATATATATATATATATGGTGTTATTGATCAATACCACTCGTTCGTGGTTACAATAATATAATATACTGCTCGTTGGGCTAGTACACCAAACAGGAGTAGAATGAAATTAGCTCAAAGGCATCCACATCACCGTATGTCCTCGGATGACGGTAAAACACCTAGCTTGGCTGAGTGCGTCCTTCTTGTAAGATTGCATGGTCCTGTGGGTTAGAGTGTCATGTGTTTCGCTCACCATGAGGCGGGCCAAAGCAGCATGGGTTCGAGTCCTTGGCTAGTCGCAGTGTTGTTATTGATATATATATATGTATATATATATATATATATATATATATATATATATATATATATATATATATATATATATATATATATATATATATATATATATATATAGTTTGTGCGCGCGTAAAACAACTCCCTCTGTGGTTGTTTTGCATCGCGTGTGGCTTCGCGATTTTTGATGTGTGTGTGTGTGTACTCACCTAGTTGTGGTTGCAGGGGTCGATTCATAGCTCCTGGCCCCGCCTCTTCACTGGCCGCTACTGGGTCACTCTCCCTGCGCCATGAGCTTTATCATACCTCTTCTTAACGCTATGAATGGATCCTTCCTCCACTACATCGCTTCCCAAACTATTCCACTTCCTGACCACTCTGTGACTGAAGAAATACTTCCTAACATCCCTGTGATTCATCTGAGTCTTCAACTTCCATCTGTGTGTGTGTGTGTGTGTGTGCTAAGAGTAATGAGTTAAGTTAGTGGTGGGGTGAGTTAGGTTGTGTAGTGATGGTGGGAGCCAAGTTGTCAGAGTGTAAGTGCATTATTTACATGGAGACTTGGCATTCACAGCCAGGCAGACAGTAGTCCTGCCTCGCCACACCGCACGTCTACCTCAACACCATCCACACATCAACTTTCCTTCTTCAACTACATTATTACTTATTATTTAACATTATTTAACCAACACCTTATTAAAACAAACACGCACGTTTCAATATATATATGTATAAATATATATATACGTATATATAAATTGGTCAATTAGTAAGAACTCATTTAAAATTAAGTCCTTTCTAACATTTTCTCCTATACGTTTAAAGATATATTTTTTCATTTATGTTAATGTAAAAATTAATAATGTTGTACCAAAAGAGCCTTAGAAAACTTACCTAACCTTATTATAACAAGGGGAATTTAATTTAGCTTAATCCAACTAAATATATTTTAGATATGTTTACAATAATTTAATAAACACAATGAAATATTTTATCGCTAGGTTCAGAATGATTTTTGTTAAATTATTGCATATACAAATTTTCGTTTGCCTCATTCGGCAAGAAGAGCGTTGCTATTTATGCGAAAATCGCAAGTTTTACCTATTCGGCACGACATATAAAAGATTATTTATATATATATATATATATATATATATATATATATATATATATATATATATATATATATATATATATATATATATATAAATAATCTTTTATTTGTTCTTGAAGAGGTTGTTTCTCAGATTCTGGGTCTGCCTGTTAATTTGCCACTCTCAGATTCAGTCTTTTAGCCTCGTAGGCCAATTCGTACCTCCTCTTAAAATTATGTATGAAGTCTGTTTTCACCACTTCCTCGCCAAAATTAATTCCTCTTCCCGACCACTCTGAGACTGATGACAAATTTCCTGAAATCTCCGTGGCTCATCTGTGACTTTTAACTCCCGGGTGTGATGTCCCCGAGTTCCTGTTTCTCGCCCCTCAATCAGCCTTCCCCTGTCTGCTTTATCAATTCCTCTGAGTAGTTTGTTTGTTATCATGTCCTCTTTCCCTGGTTCTTTAGGCTCAATGTTGTTAGGTCCAATTTGTGTGTATATATGTGTACTCACCTAATTGTGGTTGCAGGGGTCGATTCACAGCTCCTAACCCCACCTCTTTGCTAGTAGCTACTAGGTCCACTCTTTCCCTGTCCATCAGCTTTGTCGTATCTCTGCTTAAAGCTATGTATGCATCCTGCCTCCTCTACATCACTCTCCAGATTATTCCCCTTCCTGACAACTCTATGGCTGAAGAAGTACTTCCTAACCTCCCTGTGACTCATACGAGTTTTCAACTTCCAGTTGTGTCCCCTTATTACTGTGTCCCATCTCTGAAACATTCTGCGCCTATCCACCCTGTCAAGTCCTCTCAGTATCTTATATGTCGTTATCATGTCCCCCCTATCCCTCCTGTCTTCCAGTGTCGTCAGACAAATTTTCCTTAACCTCTATTCGTAGGACATATCTCTTAGCTCCGGGAGCATTCATGTTGCACTTTCTTGACGTGCTTGACCAGGTGTGGGTTCAATACTGGTGCTGCATACTCCAATATGGGCCTGTGTGTGTGTGCGTATTTATAGTCATTAAATGTTCACTATGAATTAACTATTTTTTGTTAATTTGCAGGATAGTCCAACGAAGACGCCATGAGGATGAGTGTGGTGGTGCGGAGGAAGGGTGGACGAGGCTAGAGTGTCTTGATGAATTGGTCACTTAGTGTCATCACGTGCTGGAGGAGGGGAAAGCCGAGAGATGGGGGGGTGGAGAGAAAACAGAGAGAGAGAAGAGTACAGAGAGTTAGATACGAAGGAGAGGAGAATGAAAACGAGACGGTATAGTCCCGGGAGTGAAGTGCTTCATTCTAAGCCAAATTTAGGGTAACTCGTCACCCGAAGTTATATATATATATATATATATATATATATATATATATATATATATATATATATATATATATATATATATTATATATATATATATATATATATATATATATATATATATATATATATATATATATATATATATATATATATGTATATTATTGCCCTCTTATCCTCTTTTTCACTTACAGGATGTCAAGGTACAATAAGTAGATGAATTTCTAACTACTTTTCATAGGGAGTCAATAATCACAAGTAAAAATTTATGGCCTTTAATATTACATTGTTCCTTAGAACATATCAATAATAAAATATTAGTTTTTCTCTGGTATCTTACGAGTGCGCAATTATTTACAGAGAACTATGTACAGGACCTTAAGGTTTCATTTCTAATCACACGAATAAAGTTACAAGTTATCAGCCGGAGATTTTCAGAACACCGGTGAATATATCAGATATTTGACATGGGACGTAATATACAGATAAGTCCCCCACGATGTAACTAGAACCTTAACTGTTGCTGTTTACAGAACAGCTGAGCGTCTGCCCTCCCTCCCACATCCAGTAACACGTGGGAGTGTTTGGTTACAGCCAGGGCGGGGACGGGGGCTTGGAGAGATACGATGTGGGTGTTAGAGATGAAGAAATTGGATAAAGGTGGAAGTAAGAAAATGAGTAAGGGAAAGAGAGAAACTTAGGGAGAGATTTTTTTAATTAGCTGGCACCGTACTGTATATAAGTTACAGAGTGGAAACAAAAGCTACCCACGTATGTTTGCCTGTTATATTCCATTACACAGGATGGATTACATACATACTGGTCAGCTTGAGATGAGAGACTTCAGTAGGGCAATGAGAACATCGCTAAGTATGGCATTAAAAGCTCATCAGCAAAGCGAGCTTCAAGGGTTTCATTCCAGTATAAGCTGTAATTACCATTACCTGGGAATTACCATCTCTGAAAACGGCTTATCCCATACACAGGAGAAATGGAATTTCTTTGAGGATATCTCCCGCACTGAGCGAGGCAATACAAATTACCTATAGGAACATCAAGGACTTCCAGGGATGAAGATTAAACGCACAAGCCACTACCTAAACTTAGTTGTCTATTTTCCACCTCAATATCGTACCTTGTATCGTAGTATCGTGCTTATCTGGAGTCTAGCTGAGGGGGCGTGGAGTACAGCACCACTACCAGGCGCCACGTAAACACAGTTAGTCGGATGAGATAAGATTTTGTTCGGATTTTTAACCCCGGAGGGTAAGCCACCCAGGATAACCTAAGTCAGTGCGTCATCGAGGACTGTTTCTCTTATTTCCACTGGGGTCCTCAATCTTATCCCCCAGGATGCAACCCACACCAGTCGACTAACACCCAGGTAACTACTTGCTTGCTAGGTGAACGGGACAACAGGTGTATACCTGGAGAGAGTTCCAGGGGTCAACGCCCCTGCGGCTAGGTCTGTGGCCAGGCCTGTAAAAAGAAACACGCCCAATGGTTTCCACTCTTTCCGGGGATCGAACCACAGACACTCAGCGTGTGAAGCGAGAGCGTTGCCTACCAGGCCACGAGCCACCGTGGGTCGCACTCTGGGGTACTAATCCTCCGGGGTGAATAATTAAAATTAAATCTTCAGTCTGTTAACAGTCATGTACTGTTGTTAATAAATGCTTCCTCAGTTATTATTATTATTATTTCTATAAAAATTAAGCGCTAAACCCACAAGGCTCAATGCTAGCTCAAACATTTCAATCACATAACATTTAGAGTAAAAGAACGAAAGCCGCAGAAAAGGAAGAAAGTGATGTTATTGTATTGTTAACATACTTATTATGTAACTATGATTGATATATTTATTTTTGTGTTGTTTTTCTTTTTTGTTAACATTAATATTAGCGGATAGGAGGACATAGGTATGCCTTTGTAAGCTAACAAGTACCATAATGCAAATAGTCACCTTGGTTAACTTTACTGAGTTATTCTTGGTTAACTCTGCATCGTTAACTGTATATGTGTGTCCATAATATATGTATGTGCTTTCAAAACAATTGTAAAAATGTTAATTTGCCTGAAGCTTTGGAATGCTTGAATTATCGCAGTCAATGGTTTTATACCACATTTTCTCTCTTCTACGCCAGACAACCACAGAAAACGTTATTTCTTGTGTCATGCAGCGATATCTATGTTATATTGGGCAGACCCACCCAGTCTCACGACTTCCTCTTCTCCTTTAACCATTCGCTCTATTTCGCTTTCTCTTCTTCTTATTCTTTCTACCTTCCCTTCTTTCTCACCATTCAATCTACGTCCTATTCTTTCTCTCATTCCCTCTACGTCCTATTCTTTCTCTAATTCCCTCTACGTCCTATTCTTTCTCTCATTCCCTCTACGTCCTATTCTTTCTCTCATTCCCTCTACGTCCTATTCTTTCTCTTATTCCCTCTACGTCCTATTCTTTCTCTCATTCCCTCTACGTCCTATTCTTTCTCACTCTACTTAAATTTATCCTATTCTCTCTCCTTTCTCTTATATCTTCTAGCCCGTTTCCCCCCCCCCCCGCTCTCTCAACTTAGTTTAACATCTTTATTATGCACCCCATACCCATCGTATGGGTGGTAGTCAAAGGATTACAGAGGTACATAATGGGTCCAGGGACTGGGCCCCAAAGTTTTGATAGCTGAACAAGTTACAACGCGTGTGGGGTCAGGAGCTATGAATCGACCCCTGCAGCCACAATTAGGTGAGTACACAGATACTCTTACCCAGATCTTTTTTATTTTATCTCTACTGCTTCTTCCTCACATTCTCTCTCTACTTCCCCTTATTTTTCTCCCTATTTCCCCCACCCCTCTTTGCCTCCCTCACTCAACCCCTCGCGTGACCTCCGCTGGCCACTGCCACATAGCTCCTAGGCTTTGCGTCGTCGACTAATGAGGTAAGTAGTGTAAGGAATGTATGTCGTCTCAGGCTGGATAAGTTACCCCCTCACCCTCGCTTCCTGTATTGTGGAGTCATACATTACAAATGTTACAAAACGCAATGGAGCTAAACCTATAATGGTAACGCCTTACACTCATAAATGAAGGAGGACCCTGGTTCGAACCAGAGACGAGTGGAAACTCTGTACTAAAATTACAAGACATTACTGTATCTTGACACGTATTATGGAATCTGGGTACAGAGAATATAACTGGCAGAAGAGCAGCTGAGTTCCATATCCAGTATTCTTTCCACACTATAACAGAGCTTGTTGGTGCATGCAAAAAAAGGGACGTGTTACTGCCATGGTTTTACGAATATTTATAATAACGTCAAGGCTACAGAAAGTGAGATCAAGATAGTTGCCAATATGAGGGCAGCAGCAGAAGGAGCAGCAGCCCCACCAAAAGCAACAGAAACCACAGACGCAGCAGACGCAGCAGGTGCAGGAGTCACCGGGATCATCACATCCGCGGTAGCCTCATTTGGTTATTGGTCCAAATGGTGATCCATCTGGGTACATGAGAAGCTCCTAGTCCGGCACCTGTCACAGTCCTGACTTACTCAGGTTCTTCAACTTCACGTCCTCCAAATCTTCATCTGCTTCCGTCTCATCTTTTACTTCCTTCTCTTCATGCCTTTTTTTTTATTGCTCCACTTGATATCTTCATCCGCCTCTGCTTCACCTTGCTTTCCTCGTCAATCCCCTGCATTATATTTTCTTCTTCTCCCCCTCCTTATTGTACTTCCACTTTTCCCTGCCCCTCCTTTCCTGCCTTCATTCTTACTCCTCCTTATGCCCCCTCCTCCTTCTGCCCCCCATCTTCCCTCCATTTCACTCGCTCCTCTTCACGCCTCACTTCTCATTAATTCCTTCCTGCCACTCTGCAAACAGCTGGTAATCCCCTCCCCCCACTTCCTTACACACTACCACATCTTCGCCAACATGTCTTCTTGCCTTACATCTCTCTCTCTCTCTATTTATCTACTTTCTCTCAAGGTATGTACTCAAAATATATATATATATATATATATATATATATATATATATATATATATATATATATATATATATATATATATATATATATATGAGAGAGAGGGGGGGGGGTAAGACAGAGAGATGGACGTGACTGTGCACCAGATATACAGACAGAAACACTCAACTAATCCATTTTCAATTACACATTTTTCCCTCAAAGTTTAAATTAAACTAAAGTTGCTTGAAAATTGGCTGGTGTCGCTGGTGGCTACCTGCCACACCTCGACGGCTGACGTGTACAACCTGGTGATGATCACCACCTGGTGATGATCACCACCCGGTGATGATCACCACAACGAGGCCTTGCTGGATGCTCTCACTCCTGTCTTCACGCAGCCAGGCTTCCATCTTCACTGTGAGAAACTATGTTCGCCGGAAATGATTTGCATATGTTGTTTTATTCGTCAGGAAAGAGGACAAGTGTTTCCTGAGACAGATCTTAATCATAAGAGGACCCGCATAATCAGGGGCTTTCCCTCTCATATTAAGTGCCATCAATTTTGCAAAAAAATATACATATGGTAATAAAGTATTATTATTATTGTTTGCACTGATTTTTTTTACGAGGTTTCGTCCATGACTGGAGTTTTAATAAAGGATTCACTCTACACAATTTCTTTCTGACTGTGTTGGCTTCCACAATCGTTCTTGTTGATCACACTATATCTACACTGAGCTTATCCGGTTCTATATTACTTATGGTATACAATACAGACACAGGTTAATCAATAAAACATAGTGGCAACGCTTAGGTATCTTTATGAATACGTGATGCCTGCACAGCAGACTTCTTTAATCAAATAAAGGCGATTAAAAGACTGGAGATAGTAGAGGTAATTTCGAGGTTATCAGTCCCTCATCGTAGATCGCACGATATAGACAGTGTTCACAAACAGATCTGATCACAGCCACGGTGTGAACACTGAGTATACACACCAAGAGCACCACATCTCTCAGTGTTTATACAGAGAGATCTTAAACTATCCTTAATGTTAGTAGCCAGGCGGATTTCACTCTTAATGATGCTCTTGCAGCAGCCGGACTCTCAAGAGCGCACATTAACACGTGATGAACGCGCTGCGCTGTATTGAATTTGCCTGAAACCTCCATTATATATTAAATCACCTCCCCCTTCAAGGGAGGTGCCTTCATGCTAGCCAAGGGTTCAACGCTCTGAGGAATTGGAGCTACCCATCCCTTCCTCAGATCAAACCAGATTACCCTTCACGACCAGACGCTGCATCATCCCTTCGTCATTATCATAGTGATGATAATGACATTATAAGAATGACGACAACAACAATAATATAACCGTGAGGGTGACGCGCACGAAGGATCAAGTCTACCACCACTCCGAGCACTGGTTGACATTCAGGGATATTATCACTTGGCATAAATATCCCTCCAAGTGGGCGAGTCTCGATGCTAGTGAAGGGTTCTAAGATTCGAGGAACTGGAGTCTCCTTTGCCCTCGGAGTGATTGTATATATAATTTTTTTTAACACGTCGGCCGTCTCCCACCGAGGCAGAGTAACCCATAAAAGAAACACTTTCACCATCATTCACACATAATCACTGTCTTTGCAAAGGCACTCAGATACGACAGTATGATCCTAACGGGTTTAGAACTACCCAATAATAATAATAATAATAATTATTATTATTATCCATAAAAAAATATGGAATATTTATTGTGTGATTCATATTTATTATTTCTGAAAGACATACTTAAGGAGTTCTGCTCTGAGACAGAGTCTCGGGGACGATGATTCTAAGAACTACTGGCACTGATACCAGATGTATACATGTAATGGTGATCAGAAAACAGTGTGTTGATGCTGTGGCTGGATGTATCCCAACACTGTAATTGTGACACAACTCAGGTGATAGTCATCAAGTGTGTCACACAGCCCATGTGTTATTCATCAAGTGTGTCACACAACTCATGTGTTATTTATCAAGTGTGTCACACAACTCATGTGTTATTCATCAAGTGTGTCACATAATCCATGTGCTATCTATCAAATGTGTAACACAACATGATGCTGATGACACCTATTTTACGGGTGACATGAGTCATGACAGCGGTTTTATGCAAGGCAGTTGACGAACTCATGTGCAGAGAGAGAGAGAGAGAGAGAGAGAGAGAGAGAGAGAGAGAGAGAGAGAGAGAGAGAGAGAGAGAGGACAAAGAGAGTCAGTGTTTGTCAACATGGCTGTATCAGCCCGCCAGTCTGTGGCTCTTGCAAAAAAAATTAATTTTAATCAAAACTCTAAAATCAATGTTGTTATCTTATTCCAATATCAAATACCAGAAGGGCTGCTTCAAAATATGCACACTGAAATAGCCCATTGCGAGGATGGTAAGTAGTAGACGTTGCAAAATACGTACTGGGGAGAACTTTGTCTCCATCCGACTGAAGAACAGAAAAGTTGCAGTATTCTGTTTAGATCGAGTTAGAGGCGATCAAGGAGGACCTACTGAAGCCGTACGGGTGTCCTTAACCCGTAACACCCGACTGGCTTATGTTTACAAACTGAAATGTGAGATAGAAGAAATATTGAATACGTATAACAGCTAACGAAAAGACAGTTTACTCAATTCTTCCATCAGCCACAGTGTCTACAATCGGCGATTGTTTATTCAGGGTATTGAAGGAGGAGCATAGGGAAGGCAGTATGCTCCATAGATCGCCAAATCAAATATATGCACAAAATTTGTATACACACACACAATATATATATATATATATATATATATATATATTATGTGTGTGAATGTAGTAATAGCTAAAATATTCCTAGATCTCCAATGAAAAGCTGAGGTACGATAGGTACACAAAGGGATAATTCAATAAGCATCAAGGTACTAAGACTTCAATACACTCCATGCCAACATACAGAGAATTTCCAACGGATTCCTAACTGCCTTCAAGAGGGAACTTAACAAGTTCCTGGAAACTGTTTCTGGCCAGCCCAGCAGGTGGTTCCTACCTTGGACTGCGTGCTTCAAACAGCAACAGCCTGACTGATGAGACTTTGAGCTAGAAGACGGTGTCTGAGTCCGCGGAGGCAGTGATCCCGGACACTGCCTACAGGCACACACAAGGTAGGTAACTCTCAAAGCACAATCTCCTTCAGTTCAATACACAAATGACCCGAATATAGGAGGAGCTTACGACGACGTTTCGGTACAACTTGGACCGAAAGTCCGACCGAAACGTCGTGGTAAGCTCCTTTCTCCTGTGTGCACGTTATTTGTGTATTGTTCCTGTCACGGTATTGTGCCTTTTTGCTCTTCGCTTTGGTTGACTCGTATTCAGCATCTGTTCAGACCCCTTTTTAAACCTACCAAAAACTTCACGTCTATAAAAATAACCAACAAAAAAACGCAAATTTATTAAAGACATACATGGTATTTAATAAGATTGGTTATGTAAGGAATAATTCTAAAAAAAAATGGCTAGATGTTTCAAAACTTTACTGAAGTATCGGAAAAAAGTCCAAGTAAGCTTTTAAGATCTCTATGCTCGTAACTATCCAAAAACTCTCTTGCAAATCTACTTAAAAAATTTAGTTTAAAGATGATTATGAAAATTTCCATGAACTATTGGAGAACTTTGAAGATTTCCAAGGATTCCAGATGCCTATCGAATGTAGAGGTTTAGGCAGGTGTAGTGATAGGTGTAAATGATGGAGGTAGTGGTGTTGTAGTGACAGGTGTAGCGAGTGGTGGTCGTATAGTAACAGGTGTAGTGAGTGGCGGTGGTGGAGTGAGTGGCGGTGGTTGTGGTGGTGGTGGTGCAGATGCTAGGGGCAGAGAGCTGCGGGTGCTGCAACTCTCCACATTCAGGAATGTGAAGTCTGGCCACCGCACGCTTTCATCTGGCCCTTCTTGAGCGCATGCTGCTGCTTGTGCAACACACCCACTCGATGATAGATAGCACGAGACTTTCATACTGCACGGCTACATCGATGTGAGAGATATTATTATCATATGATAGGTAACCGCTGAATCAGTAGGGGCAGGCATACAGTCTGGGAAATGAGAGAATCATTTTGATCTGAAAAAGGGAAGGGTAGCTTTGTTTCCTGGGCTCAAAGTCCCTTTACCAACATCAAGGTACGCCACTTCTCCCTCCCGACCCTTGAAGGGTTGTCAATTACAAATCAACATAGACACGAACCAATGTTCTGAGAAGACATTCTTCAAGTTATGAATTCTGGAGGAATTTTAATCGAAAATGACTCAAAAAAGAACAAAGCATTGTAGCTTATTTGCATTAGGGTCTTGCTGGTCATCCCCTAAGATGTAACTCACAACTTCCGCCTAACTCCTAGGTACCTATTTACTGATAGATTAGCAGGGGCAGCAGGTACAAGAAGACTTGTCCATAAGTTTCAACTCTCCTTGGAATCAAACCTGTGGTCTATAATCTGCCTTCACTGGAGATCAAACCCAGGCCTTATCAGTTGTGAGCTAGTTCTCTATCATTAACCAAATATTCGCCATTTTTTATATATACACAAATTAAATCCACAGGTTAAGAACCGTTATCCTACCTCAGTTCATTGCAAAGCCCAGCCTATCTAATGTATACTACCACCCCTTGGGATGCCACCAACAGCAGTCGACTAACACCCAGGTACCTACTTAATTTTAGGTGAACAGGGACAACAGGTGTAAGGCAACATGTCCAACGTTGAAGACGTGACAACCACTCTTCCCTCTGATAAATTTTCACAAACATCACCTTGTTTTTTATCACTTTAGGAAGTTTGTAATGCTTTAAATATGATTAACGATAGAACCTATTATGACCGCCAATAACTACAATAAACCATATAGTGTTTGTGTTTCAAACAAGTTAATTAACTGTAAGTGATCAAAAATATTTTGTAAAAGCCTCGTATTTCTAAACATGTGAATTATTGGATGTAACCAATATCGCCGACCAGGAAATTGATACCATCACAAGAACACACTATAGGAACCTGTATGTTAATCGACTCTTGTGGGCAGCATCCTGGGGTGTGGTATTATATACCTTAAATATGGCTGGGCTTTGAACTGAGCTGAGGTAGAAGAATTACTTAGCCTGTACATTCAACGGCGTAAAAAACATGACACACTAAGCTTGAAGCGTATTCATAACGAAATTTTAACTGGAAAATTTTATCTGATTTCTTTTACTCGTGAAAATTAACTCACCTTTATATGCATCATCTTTTACTATGAAGGATTTTTTTTTCATGGAAACTGAGGCGAATTTAGAATGACCACACATTATAATTAGTCGTTTACCACACTTGAGTATCGTACTTGACTTGGATGATATGTATTCGTACCTTTTTGTACCATTATGTGATAGGAACGATAATGAAATTCTTTCAGCTTACAACCGCTCCGCCAGTGTTGTCTTGACCAGGTTTGATATGCCAACACTGCTGGAGCTTATGAATATATTGTTTTCAACGTCTCATTATATCTATGAACTCCTAAATAAGTTTACCAATGGAATAATCCAGTTATCTCTACAATACGGATCATCTTAGTTATCGCTTGAATAACATCCACGCCAATATATACCAAAGCCTGTTATATTCTAATATAAAAAATCAGTATTCTAAGAAAATTGTTGTTGTTGTTGTTGTTGTTCTTGGTTCGCCGTTACTCTCCCGGTCAGGGTGTTTTGCAGATGGTGACCCGGCCTTGGCTTCCTGTCTTGGGAGTGTCGTGAGAGCTATGTTTCCCATGGGAGGAAGTACAAGTCCCTCCTCATTTTCTGGGACCAACTGTCCCCAGGCCTAGCCACATTCCCCGCCCTCACGGGGCTCGTAGGGAGAAGCTAGGCCTCTGGTCTGCCAACGGCAGTCTTGGAAGCTGCAGGTCTGGCACCTTCCACGCCCCAGGAGGGCTCGTGGGAGTGTTCCCCACCCTAGGAGGGCCCGTGGGAGTGGTGTCTTCTTAAGTCCCTAAGAAAATAACGTACTATGTATGACAATGAAAATAAATTCTTATTTAATAATGTCGTACGTATATTTATGCTACTATGTGCACAATGAAAGCCAAGGTAGGTTTAAATATATGTAAAAAAATGGGACCTACAATTATCATTATCGTATATCAGCGGTTCTATTTTTGATATACAGAATTGTGCGTGACAAGCCAACGACATCATATATGCTGCGAGGTCTTCTTATAAAATTCTGAGACGTAAAATTTGGGCAAATTGAGAAAATTTCTTCAGTAATTATCTAATCCTAACTTAATTACAAAACCCCTCACCTAATTTAGCCATATCTTATTTGTGTGAATATACAATGTAACTGCTTTTTAATCTTATTTATACACAAATAACCCGCATATAGAAGAGAGGAGCTTACGACGACGTTTCGGTCCGACTTGGACCATTTACAAAGTCACACTAACAAAAATAAGAGAAGGAGGGAGTTTTTATATATAGTTAAATGCATATTTTTATTTCCTAGGAAACTACTTACACTAATATTTACATATTTTTAGGGAACTAGAATCTAGGCTGTAGCTCCCTGTCGTAGTTACATTTTTAAGTATGCTGTATCACTGATGCTTATCAGATAAGCTTAAAATAACACTGGTAGAAATCCTGAGCAGTTACACTGCGCTGAATGTTTCAATTAGAATGAATAATGGCAGGCAGGGCATGTACGCCACTGGGAGGTCAGGCCACAGACTTACTGTTCTTATATCGTGGGAAATTTTCCACAAAGTATTTAGATACACAGAATTTAAATACAATGTGACTCTGCATATATACAGTGTTTAACATCTTGAATTTGCATATATACAATGTTTAACACAATGTGAATTTATTATGTAGAATGTTCTTTAACAACAAACTTTGTGTGGATTCCTAAGTCACCACCTGACGATCTTTATTTTAAACAGGACTTGCAAGCCCAGTTCCTGTACGGCAGCTTACAATGTTTTATATGCTTCTTTATACACGCCAGCAGATGCTTAATCACTGAGCGAGAGATTAATACCCGCGTGTGGAGACGACAATTTCCTGACGAACAAAACACCACAACAGGCTAACTTCTGACGCACACACATTATCATGATTGAGGATACTTTACACTTCTTAGGAGATAAACGAAGGTTGGTATAAGAAAAGAGCGCATGGCTACTGCACAATTAAATGGGATTATTACATTCACAGTGAAGAGCTCAACATACAAGGGTCATACAGCACCTGGAGTAATCAGATTTAATTCAAGAAAGGGTGGCTCTAATACACTGGATTAAGAGCCCTTCACTAGCATTAAAGCACCCAGCTTGAAGGGTATATAACTGTGATATGGATAGGAGTGGAGAGCCTAGCATGCTTACCAAATAAGCATCATCCTTCAATGAGTGTCTTGACGCTGGTGAAGCTCTCCTTCAGAGTGTCTTGACGCTGGTGAAGCTCTCCTTCAGTGTGTCTTGACGCTGGTGAAGCTCTCCTTCAGTGTGTCTTGACGCTGGTGAAGCTCTCCTTCAGTGTGTCTTGACGCTGGTGAAGCGATCCCTCAGTGTGTCTTGACGCTGGTGAAGCGATCCCTCAGTGTGTCTTGACGCTGGTGAAGCGATCCCTCAGTGTGTCTTGACGCTGGTGAAGCTCTCCTTCAGTGTGTCTTGACGCTGGTGAAGCGATCCCTCAGTGTGTCTTGACGCTGGTGAAGCTCTCCTTCAGTGTGTCTTGACGCTGGTGAAGCGCTCCTTCAGAGTGTCTTGACGCTGGTGAAGCACTCCTTCAGTGTGTCTTGACGCTGGTGAAGCGATCCTTCAGTGTGTCTTGACGCTGGTGAAGCGATCCTTCAGTGTGTCTTGACGCTGGTGAAGCGATCATTCAGTGTGTCTTGACGCTGGTGAAGCGATCCTTCAGTGTGTCTTGACGCTGGTGAAGCGATCATTCAGTGTGTCTTGACGCTGGTGAAGCGATCATTCAGTGTGTCTTGACGCTGGTGAAGCGATCATTCAGTGTGTCTTGACGCTGGTGAAGCACTCCTTCAGTGTGTCTTGACGCTGGTGAAGCTCTCCTTCAGTGTGTCTTGACGCTGGTGAAGCTCTCCTTCAGAGTGTCTTGACGCTGGTGAAGCGATCCTTCAGTGTGTCTTGACGCTGGTGAAGCGATCCTTCAGTGTGTCTTGACGCTGGTGAAGCTCTCCTTCAGTGTGTCTTGACGCTGGTGAAGCTCTCCTTCAGAGTGTCTTGACGCTGGTGAAGCGATCCTTCAGTGTGTCTTGACGCTGGTGAAGCGATCCTTCAGTGTGTCTTGACGCTGGTGAAGCATCCTTCAGGTGTCTTGACGCTGGTGAAGCGTCCTTCAGGTGTCTTGACGCTGTGAAGCGATCCCTCAGTGTGTCTTGACGCTGTGAAGCGTCCTTCAGTGTGTCTTGACGCTGGTGAAGCTCTCCTTCAGTGTGTCTTGACGCTAGTGAAGCTCTCCTTCAGAGTGTCTTGACGCTGGTGAAGCGATCCTTCAGTGTGTCTTGACGCTGGTGAAGCGATCCTTCAGTGTGTCTTGACGCTGGTGAAGCGCTCCTTCAGTGTGTCTTGACGCTGGTGAAGCGATCCTTCAGTGTGTCTTGACGCTGGTGAAGCACTCCTTCAGTGTGTCTTGACGCTGGTGAAGCGATCCTTCAGTGTGTCTTGACGCTGGTAAGCATCCTTCAGTGTGTCTTGACGCTGTGAGCGATCCTTCAGTGTGTCTGACGCTGGTGAAGCGATCCTTCAGTGTGTCTTGACGCTGGTGAAGCACTCCTTCAGTGTGTCTTGACGCTGGTGAAGCACTCCTTCAGTGTGTCTTGACGCTGGTGAAGCTCTCCTTCAGTGTGTCTTGACGCTGGTGAAGCGATCCTTCAGTGTGTCTTGACGCTGGTGAAGCACTCCTTCAGTGTGTCTTGACGCTGGTGAAGCGATCCTTCAGTGTGTCTTGACGCTGGTGAAGCACTCCTTCAGTGTGTCTTGACGCTGGTGAAGCTCTCCTTCAGTGTGTCTTGACGCTGGTGAAGCACTCCTTCAGTGTGTCTTGACGCTGGAAGCTCCTAAGGTGTCTTGACCTGGTGAAGCCTCCTTCAGTGTGTCTTGACGCTGGTGAAGCTCTCCTTCAGTGTGTCTTGACGCTGGTGAAGCCTCCTTCAGTGTGTCTTGACGCTGGTGAAGCCTCCTTCAGTGTGTCTTGACGCTGGTGAAGCTCTCCTTCAGTGTGTCTTGACGCTGGTGAAGCTCCTTCAGTGGTCTTGACGCTGGTGAAGCTCCTTCAGTGTGTCTGACGCTGGTGAAGCTTCCTTCAGTGTGTCTTGACGCTGGTGAAGCACTCCTTCAGTGTGTCTTGACGCTGGTGAAGCTCTCTCCTTCAGTGTGTCTTGACGCTGGTGAAGCTCTCCTTCAGTGTGTTTTGACGCTGGTGAAGCTCTTTCAGTGTATCTTGACGCTGGTGAAGCTCTCCTTCAGTGTGTCTTGACGCTGGTGAAGCTCCCTTAGTGTGTCTTGACCCTGTTGAAGCACTCTTCAGTGTGTCTTGACGCTGGTGAGCTCTCCTTCAGTGTGTCTTGACGCTGGTGAAGCTCTCCTTCAGTGTGTCTTGACGCTGGTGAAGCACCCTTCAGTGTGTCTTGACGCTGGTGAAGCTCTCCTTCAGTGTGTCTTGACGCTGGTGAAGCCTCCTTCAGTGTGTCTTGACGCTGGTGAAGCGATCCTTCAGTGTGTCTTGACGCTGGTGAAGCACTCCTTCAGTGTGTCTTGACGCTGGTGAAGCTCTCCTTCAGTGTGTCTTGACGCTGGTGAAGCTCTCCTTCAGTGTGTCTTGACGCTGGTGAAGCTCTCCTTAAGTGTGTCTTGACCCTGGTGAAGCACTCCTTCAGTGTGTCTTGACGCTGGTGAAGCTCTCCTTCAGTGTGTCTTGACGCTGGTGAAGCTCTCCTTCAGTGTGTCTTGACGCTGGTGAAGCACTCCTTCAGTGTGTCTTGACGCTGGTGAAGCTCTCCTTCAGTGTGTCTTGACGCTGGTGAAGCTCTCCTTCAGTGTGTCTTGACGCTGGTGAAGCTCTCCTTCAGTGTGTCTTGACGCTGGTGAAGCTCTCCTTCAGTGTGTCTTGACGCTGGTGAAGCACTCCTTCAGTGTGTCTTGACGCTGGTGAAGCTCTCCTTCAGTGTGTCTTGACGCTGGTGAAGCTCTCCTTCAGTGTGTTTTGACGCTGGTGAAGCTCTCCTTCAGTGTATCTTGACGCTGGTGAAGCTCTCCTTCAGTGTGTCTTGACGCTGGTGAAGCTCTCCTTAAGTGTGTCTTGACCCTGTTGAAGCACTCTTTCAGTGTGTCTTGACGCTGGTGACGCTCTCCTTCAGTGTGTCTTGACGCTGGTGAAGCTCTCCTTCAGTGTGTCTTGACGCTGGTGAAGCACTCCTTCAGTGTGTCTTGACGCTGGTGAAGCTCTCCTTCAGTGTGTCTTGACGCTGGTGAAGCTCTCCTTCAGTGTGTCTTGACGCTGGTGAAGCACTCCTTCAGTGTGTCTTGACGCTGGTGAAGCACTCCTTCAGTGTGTCTTGACGCTGGTGAAGCTCTCCTTCAGTGTGTCTTGACGCTGGTGAAGCTCTCCTTCAGTGTGTCTTGACGCTGGTGAAGCGATCCTTCAGTGTGTCTTGACGCTGGTGAAGCGATCCTTCAGTGTGTCTTGACGCTGGTGAAGCGATCCTTCAGTGTGTCTTGACGCTGGTGAAGCGATCCTTCAGTGTGTCTTGACGCTGGTGAAGCGATCCTTCAGTGTGTCTTGACACTGGTGAAGCGATCCTTCAGTGTGTCTTGACGCTGGTGAAGCGATCCTTCAGTGTATCTTGACGCTGGTGAAGCGCTCTTAATCCAAGGAATTAGAGTTCCCCTCTTTGGATCGAGCCTGATTACTTCTCATTTTCCAGGAGACTGTATGACCTTTACGATTTTAGCGCTTCAACATGAATAATAATTATATAATCTCTTCTGGCATTAACTTTTGGCTCCAGACAAAAATCTGGACAATTACAAACTTTAGCAGCAAATCCTGAGACGTAGGTTATCAGAGGTGTGGTTAAAAGGACGTAATATCGAGACTAGACCAAAAAGACTTGTTAAGAAAGTTTAGGTATTACATGATGGTGTAAAAGTTACAAATATCATAGGAGCGCCAACACACATATGAGTTAAAACGAAATGTGTAAGTAAGTTTATTCAGGTATACACAAATACATTTACATACATTATCATACATAGCAGCATATGTGTAGAGAACCTAGGATAACCCAAAAAAGTCAGAGTGACTTATTTTCATTGGGGTCCTTTTCATACTTTAATATTTTACATTGTAGGATATATATGTTATTATATTATATAGGATATATGTATACACTAGGAATAAGGCAAAGAGTTATTTACATATACATGTGTGTTAGCTAAAAAATAAAAAATTATTCTCCTCCCTTTCTGTCGCTACATTCATTAGGTACCTTTTGGTTCTCTTCTTGAACTGGCTGATGCTATGACTGGCTTTGACATGTGCAGGCAGTCTGTTCCATTCCTTTATTGCGAATATTAAGCAATATAGTTTAATTCAAGAAAAAACAAGAGTATTTTTTAAAGTGCTTATATATTCAATAATTATATACATAGTCTTACAAGCTCACAAACAATTCAATAGATACTGTAAGTATATTTTTAAAGTATCAAACAAAGAATCGAGATTCTAAACCTCTGACCTCCCTCTTGTGCTGCTGAATGATCCACACGGATTTAGCGCTTTATATATAATGTGCAATATTATTATTTAATGTAGATGAGGTAGATCAACTCAACATTTACCTTCCCTTGCTTCCTAAGGCAAACAGTAAAATTATGCAAATTCTTATGTAAATACCTCTCAGTTCAAGGTTATATATAACAAGAGATGGTATATATTAGGGAAGTATACTGTATATCTCCCTTATACACAGACCGAGCCGAAGGGGCGTTGACCCCTGGAACTCTCTCCAGGTATAGTAGGGTGGCTCGTGGCATAGGCAAAGCTCTCGTTTCGCACGCTGAGGGGTCCGGGTTCGATTTCCGGCAAGGGTGAAAACATTGGTCGTTTCCTTACACCTGTTGTCCCTGTTCACCCATCAGTAAAAATGAGTACCTGGGTGTTAGTCGACTGGTGTGTGTCGCATCCTTGGACAAAATCGACCTAATTTGCCCGAAACGCTCTTCATAGCAAGGGCTTTATATATAGAAGTATGTCACTGATGTCAGCTAGGACTCTATACCATGTACATGTAGTACTTGTAGAAATAAAGATATTATTATTATTATTATTGTAAAGTATCCATGACTGGTGGTGTACTTGCAGTCTAAATGACCCTCGAGTAGAAGGTAGGCTTAAACCTTCAATACACTAACCTCTCAGTGATATACACTCAGAATTTACTTCAATCCCCATTTTATGTGCTTAACCCTAACCCCAACTAACACAAGAATGTATGAAATGAGAAAGAGAGAGAGAGAGAGAGAGAGAGAGAGAGAGAGAGAGAGAGAGAGAGAGAGAGAGAGCAATAACTCCAACTCAGAAAAGCAATAAGTAGCATTCGTGCAAAAGTAACGAGAATTTAATTGAGATAAAGTGAAGTGTGTGAACATAAAGCGGGATTAGACATGGTAATGAGAATGGAGAACAGATGTTGATAGTGGGTGAATTAATGTCAGCTACAAGACGTATGCTTAACAGTTAAGTAAAGGTAATACTAACATGAAAGATATACTAAAATTAATACTAATTCTTAATTTTTGAATCATTATTATTTTTAATAATAATAATAATAATAATAATATAATAATAATAATATTATTATTATTATTATTATTATTATTATTAAATAGCGTGAAAATGGAGATACGGGGCACCAAGTTGTGTATATTTTTTCTTGTTAATCCCTAAAAGCAGTCAAGTGTTTTTTGTGAATAGTGAGGCTGAGATTAAGGTATATAGCAGAGTTATTACTGTGCAGTAAAAGTGGGCCTAGACATGGATATCTGAAGTCACCATGGTTTTCTAACATACTGTACTTAAAGATAAGCTTGTAAAAAGTGAATTTGATAAATGGTTCTCTTGAGAGATTCTGAAGAGAAGTTGCAGAGTGGTGGAGGAATTTTGGAGGAGATATAAAAGGAAATAAAACGTAAACATCGATGATGAGAGTAACAACAACCAAAAAAATCTAAGCAATGACTGAATTGATATCAGTTCTTTGATAATGTGAGAAATCACGAAAGCGCTTAGAATTTCAATATTTTTTCACAGTGGTTGTTTATATATATATATATTTTTTTTTTTTTTTTTCAACAAGTCGGCCGTCTCCCACCGAGGCAGGGTGACCCAAAAAGAAAGAAAATCCCCAAAAAGAAAATACTTTCATCGTCATTCAACACTTTCACCACACTCATACATAATCACTGTCTTTGCAGAGGAGCTCAGATACGACAGCTGAGAAAAGTCCCTCCCAGCTGTCACTATCTCAGACCCCTTCTTTAAAGTGCAGGCATTGTACTTCCCATTTCCAGGACTCAAGTCCAATTAAATCAATTAACTGGTTTCCCTGAATCCCTTCACAAAATGTTACCCTGCTCACACTCCAACAGATCGTCATGTCCCAAAAACCATTCGTCTCCATTCACTCCTATCTAACACGCTCACACATGCTTACTGGAAGTCCAAGCCCTCGCCCACAAAACCTCCTTTACCCCTTCCTCCAACCTTTTCTAGGACGACCCCTACCCCGCCTTCCTTTCCCTACAGATTTATACGCTCTCCAAGTCATTCTACTTTGATCCATTCTCTCTAAATGACCAAACCACCTCAACAACCCTCTTCAGCCCTCTGACAAATACTTTTAGTAACTCCACACCTTCTCCTAATTTCCACATTCCGAATTTTCTGCATAATATTTACACACACATTGCCCTTAGACAGGACATCTCCACTGCCTCCAGCCTCCTCCTCGCTGCAGCATTTGCAACCCATGCTTCACACCCATATAAGAGTGTTGGTACCACTATACTTTCGTACATTCCCTTCTTTGCCTCCATGGATAACGTTTTTGTCTCCACAGATACCTCAATGCACCACTCACCTTTTTTTCATCAATTCTATGGTTAACCTCATCCTTCATAAACCCATCCGCTGACACGTCAACACCCAAATATCTGAAAACATTTACTTCTTCCATAACCCCTCTCTCCAATGTGATATCCAATTTTTCTTTATTTAAATCGTTTGATACCCTCATCACCTTACTCTTATCTATGTTCACTTTTAACTTTCTACCATTACACACTCTCCCAAACTCGTCCACTAACCTTTGCAACTTTTCTTTAGAATCTCCCCTAAGCACAGTATCATCAGCAAAAAGTAACTGTGTCAACTCCCATTTTGCATTTAATTCTCCATAATTTAATCCCACCCCTCTCCCCAACACCCTAGCATTTACTTCTTTTACAACCCCATCTATAAATATATTAAACAACCATGGTGACATTACACATCCCTGTCTAAGACCTACTTTTACCGGGAAGTAATCTCCTCTCTCCTACACACCCTAACCTGAGCCTCACTATCCTCATAAAAACTCTTTACAGCCTTCAGTAACTTACTACCTATTCCATACACTTGCAACATTTGCCACATTGCTCCCCTATCCACTCTATCATATGCCTTTTCTAAATCCATAAATGCAATAAAACTTCTCTACCTTTATCTAAGTACTGTTCACATATATGCTTCACTGTAAACACTTGATCTACACATCCCCTACCCACTCTAAAGCCTCCTTGCTCATCTGCAATCCTACTCTCTGTCTTACCTCTAATTCTTTCAATAATAACCCTGCCATACACTTTACCTGGTATACTCAGTAAACTTATTCCCCTATAATTTTTACACTCTCTTTATCCCCCTTCCCTTTATATAAAGGAACTATACATGCTCTCTGCCAATCCCTAGGTACCTTCCCTCTTTCATACATTTATTAAACAAAAATACCAACCACTCCAGCACTACATCCCCCTGCTTTTAACATTTCTGTCATGATTCCGTCAATTCCAGCTGCTTTACCCCTTTCATTCTACGTAATGCCTCACGCACCTCCCCCACACTCACATCCTGCTCTTCTTCACTCCTACACGATGTTGTACCTCCCTGGCCAGTACATGAAATTACCGCCTCTCTTTTTTCATCGACATTTAAAAGTTCCTCAAAATATTCCCGCCATCTACCCAATACCTCCAGCTCCCCATCTACTAACTCCCCTACTCTGTTTTTAACTGACAAATCCATTCGTTCCCTAGGCTTTCTTACCTTGTTTATCTCACTCCAAAATTTTCTTGTTTTCAGCAAAATTTCTTGACAGAGCCTCTCCCATTCTTTCATCCGCTCTTCTTTTGCACTCTCTCACCACTCTCTTCACCTTTCTTTACTTTCCATATACTCTGCTCTTCTATTAACACTTCTGTTTTGTAAAAACCTCTCATAAGCTACCTTTTTCTCTTTTATCACACCCTTTACTTCTTCATTCCACCACTCACTCCTCTTTCCTCCTGCACCCACCCTCCTATAGCCACAAACTTCTGCCCCACATTCTAATACTGCATTTTTAAAACTATCCCAACTCTCTTCAACCCCCACTACTCCTACTTGCACTAGCCCACCTTTCTGCCAATAGTTGCTTATATCTCACCCTAACTTCCTCCTCCCTTAGTTTATACACTTTTACCTCTCTCTTACTTGCTGTTGCCATTTTCTTTTGTCCCATCTACCTTTTACTCTAACTGTAGCTACAACCAAATAATGATCTGATATATCCGTTGCCCCTCTATAAACATGTACATCCTGAATCCTACTCATCAACCTTTTATCCACCAATACATAATCCAACAAACTACTTTCCTTACGTGCTATATCATACCTTGTATATTTATTTATCCTCTTTTCATAAAATATGTATTACTTATTACCAAACCTCTTTCTACACATAGCTCAATTAATGGTTCCCCATTTACATTTACCCTGGCACCCCAAATTTACCTACTACTCCATCCACAACATTTTTACCCACTTTAGCATTAAGATCCCCAACCACAATTACTCTCTCACTTGGTTCAAAACTCCCCACACACTCACTCAACATTTCCCAAAATCTCTCTCTCTCTCCTCTACACTTCTCTCTTCTCCAGGTGCATAAACACTTACTATAACCCACTTTTCACATCCAACCTTTATTTTACTCCACATAATCCTTGAATTTATACATTTATATTCCTTCTTTACCTGCCATAACTGATTATTCAACATTATTGCCACTCCTTCTTTAGCTCTAACTCTATTTGAAACCCCTGATCTAATCCCATTTATTTCTCCCCACTGAAACTCTCCTACCCCCTTCAGCTTTGTCTCACTTAAAGCCAGGACATCCAGCTTCTTTTCATTCATAACATCTACAATCATCTCTTTCTTATCATTCGCACAACATCCACGCACATTCAAACATCCCACTTTGACGGTTTTCTTCTTCTTCTTTTTAGTAAGCTATACAGGAAAAGGGGTTACTAGCCCATTGTTCCCGGCATTTTAATTGACTTTTACAACACGCATGGCTTACGGAGGAAAGATTCTTATTCCACTTCCCCATGGATATATATATATATATATATATATATATATATATATATATATATATATATATAAAATAATATGTATGACAGGGCCAAGACTCAATTACTGTATAACAAAATTATGACACGAGTGTATTCACGAACCTTCAGAAAGTGGTTATGGTATGTGTTCTCAGGTAGGCACAATAAGCACCATTGTTGGCACCTAGTGTGTGAACACGATCAAAATATAATGGAATGCAATGAAAAGTTTGTGTAAGCCTACCAAACAAACGCAGGGAGCTGTGAAGATCCCCCTAAAGTTCTGAAGAAACCGGCAAAAGTTTGGAAAATTGCAAACTGTGTGCCACCTCAGGAAAGAAATGTTGCGTCTTTAATGCCATTATATCCGGCAGCTGCAATAATAACTTGTGTTGACAGTTGATGGCAATGATGCACTCTCATTAGCCATGGTGATTACTGATTATAATTAACCAGCGCTCAAGGTCTGACAAAGACAAAATTAAAGAGGAGTTGAGGTCTTACTTGGAAGTTGACTTACTCAACACAAGTGTTTATCAATGCTACTTCACCACTATATCTCTTGCCTCAGGCAACATTTGGTAAATTCAGTACAAATGTTATGCGACGAGGCATTACATTTCGTAACCGCTTATTTAGGTGAAAAACATCTTCCGCAACAGCTAAGTATTGATAAAAAAATTGTGGCATATAAATAAATAAAAAAATGATAAATAAACATAAACGTAACAAAGCTACCGGTAAGATTTTTAAGCTGTGTTCATCATGTACCGGTGGCTTTGAGAGAGTATACATTATAACAGCATAACCACTGCAGTATTTCATATTTGAGCCAGTACCATTGCCTCTCCAGCTGGAAGAGGCCGTGTCATATAATGTTACAGGCTCAAAGTCTTTGTTAATAGTGGTTTTCAGTACATATTTTTCGTTAATGGTCCACTGAAAATAATTCTATTAATAATTTTAACTGTAATACGCGACGGCCTTTGTTTAGGAGAGTGATATTTATTATTATTATTATTATTTATTATTATTATTATTATTGTATTAACAAGAAAATGTTAAACGAACAGGAATCATCCAAAGCCTGGGGAATGCAGGAGAGAGTAATTCCAATTCCTTGGATCACGAGCTCTTCAGGAGCGTGAAGGCACCCCATTTGAAGGGATAAGTGACGTACAAAGACACAGGTTAACTCACCCGCATCCTTGGTAGTGTCGGATATGAAGGGTTTGCTCTCTCTCGGCTTATTTTCGTCGTCGTTGTCGTCTTCGTCTTCGTCCTCTTCAGGTAGCGCTCTGTTCTTCGGGGAGAGGCCTGCTGGGGGCGGCCTACTAGGAGAGAAGAACACGAAGTTCGTCCTGGTGTGTGGTACCACTTGGAGTGCGCCACTGTCCGGAGGTCCTTGACCCCGAAGACCTCTTGCCCGGTCTGGAGGGCCGAACGTTCCTGAGGGCCTGCTGGCTCCGCTGGGCCGACCGTTCACCCTTTGTGACGTGTTAGGCACAGTGTCCATGGCGTCTAGACTCTGAGTCATTTTGCGGTCTAGGTTTGATGAGTCTGGGGTGCTGGTGGACTGTGGCGTGTAGCTGTTGCGTGTGGCCACGTAGGAGCGGGGCTCTCCTCGGGCACGGTGGTAAGGGTCTTGGTCCAAGTGCCACATGCGGGGCCCTTCGCTGCCCATGGTCCTCTACCGACGGCAAGAAGTTACTGAGTCACCCGTGGCCCCTTGGGCATGGCACTCTTAATACTCAGCGAGTATTCATTGCTTTACACGGACACATGGACTGACACGGTACTATAGCGCACTCGAGGGTCCAGGCATATATCCCAGTCTCTCTTCTTACTACAATATACACCGAATTGTAATACTTGAGTTAACTCTTCCATTAACACTGTATTCTGTAATATCTGCGAAATAAGCCACGGTTAGCTTTATTTAGAGAAATATTTGAATCGTAGTGTCCGAACATTTCTGGTAAGATAACTATTAAATGAATGATGGTGAATGTGTTTCCTTCTTTGGGTCATCCTACCTTTGTGGGAAACGATAAAGGTGATAAAAAAATATTACATATTTTTAAAGCCACTACAAACAAAGTCATCCAATAATTTTTATCAATATTTTTACAAGTCTACAGGAAATTGTATTGTCATATTCTGGGGAATTGTAAAATAATGAGGTCTGATCTAAAGACGGGGAGGGTCGCTCTAATTGGATCAAGAGCCCTTACCTAGCATCATGAACTCTCTTATTGAACGGTGCAGGAACCTGTAATTAAACTAGTGTATAGTTGTGAGGTAACTGACGTAGCTCAGTGGTAAGAGTCGAGGTTCCTCAGACGGTCTGATGGTAACAAATCTGTATAACTCATATGGGTTTAGCTCTTGTTTTAATATAATTATTTGTTTTTGTGACTCGGGAATGACAATATTAGAAATAAGCACAAAATCAGTAAGGAGCCTAAGCTTAATGTGTAATCCTTGCCATGACACAAGTATATGTGAGTAACGCAACATATACACTATTACATTTTTGTATAGTGGAGAGAGAGAGAGAGAGAGAGAGAGAGAGAGAGAGAGAGAGAGAGAGAGAGAGAGAGAGAGGATGAGGGTGTAAACCCATTAGCTTATATTAAGTAATTACTCAGGCAAGCCCTCCCATTCAGAGGTTATTAAGCTCCACCAGTACCCAAAATATTATCACTTGCAACTTGAACACTGTTTATACTTCATGTTGTAAAACAAGAACAACAAGTATGGCACAAGTGTTTATGATATACTGCATTACAAGACCTTGAAAAATATAAGTGCTTATGCTGTAGTGAGGTACAATAACAAGAATAACATGTGTTTATGTCGTACTGTATTAAACGATCAAGACCACTAAAAGCATTTTGGTGTAGCATAAGACCTATACCAGTGTTGGTTCCGTATTGTTCAAAATAAAAAACCAGTGTTGGTTCCGGAATTGTACAAGAACAACACCAGCGTTGGTTCAGGTACTGTACAATAACAACACCAATGTTGGTTCAGGTACTGTATAAGAACAAAACCAATGTTGGTTCAGGAACTGTACAAGAACAACACCAGTGGTGTTCCAGTACGTTACAAGAACACCAGTGGTGTTCCTGTACGTTACAAGAACAACACCAGTGGTGTTCCAGTACGTTACAAGAACAACACCAGTGTTGATTCAGATACTGTATTAGAACAACATTGATACTAGTTCAGGGGCCGTATAAAAACACCGCCACCACTCTTACTGCATTACACAAGCACTCTTAACCCGACAAACACCAACACTCTTAAGTGCAGCAAACAATGACATGTAAATTCTTGTTTCAACCTTCAGGGAGACCACAGACGATGGTAGCGTTGGTGTCCCACTCCCCACGAACTGACACAATTTGTCGCCTCCCACTCCACGTTCCAATGCCTCACATCAACATATTTTACTAGAGTTATCCATAGTATTTACTTGGGAAGCAAATACTTAAAACACTGCTTGGGGAAAGGCACGTAATCAGGTTTAATTCAAGGAAGGGAATGCCATCATTCCTTAGAGCAAGAGATCTTCAGCAGCATCAACACTGCTGAAGAGGAATAGCAGTGGTAGTAGTAAGAGGACCAAGAGAAAAACACGAGGAGCAGCAGGAGGAAAAGCGTGAAGAATAAACAGGAACATAAAAACAACAAATGAATGAGAAGGCGCAATAGGATGATGATGAGAAGGACGAGGAAAAAGAAAAAAGACAGGCATGGAAGAAAAAGGAGAGGAGAGATGGCGCGTGAGGACCTTCTTTACAAGGCTGCTCAATCATGCAGAAGCCGCTAGCGCAGGAGCAACCATGAGGCTGAGGTAACAAGCTCAGACGAAAGGGAGCAGGAAAGAAAATGAGAGAGTACAAGAATAACAGAGGACATAAGTCCAGTTAGAAAGAGCAAGTTAGATTAGGTTCTGGCAAGATTCGTCAGGAAACAGGACAAGTATTTCCTGACGCGGGTCTCAGTCATATGATGACCCACCATTGGAACTTTTGGTCATCAGACCGAGGCCTTCCACTGGCTTACCAGTTCACCCCTTTAAAACTCGAAATTAATATCAAGTGTAAAGGAATGTGAAAAGAAAGAGACAAGGGAGAAGAGAAAGGGAAAACGTAAATGTGAGAAGGAATCTCCGCAAATTGGAGATGACTCTTAAGAGGACGTTTCGGTCCGTCCTGTATGTATCGGGCCAGTATCAAGTCACGATGTTAACGGCCAAGAGACGGACCAAAACGTCACCTTATGATTTATCTCAAATTTCTGGGTTGTGGATTGTTCTAGCCACCCAACTGTGTCTTCTAATCTCGAAAATAATGTATAACTATGAATTCGAAAAGCTAGATATTACCACCGTAGTAATAACCACTGAATCTACCACTCATTCTCGCGTGTGAACTTTACAAATCCCCTACCTCTCTTTCTCCCATCCCTGCCCTCCTCTCGTATATATACTGGCTCCCTTACCTTCGTGTGTTAGTGTGTGGCTAGTTGATGGTATAATCACTCTTACCAACGTAGCTCAAAAACTCTATTTTCTTTAAAGTGAAGTGAAGTTCAAGGACGCACAAAACTCGCTCCCCTTCCTCGCCTCCGGCGAGAATACAACCCATAATGTGTAACGGAATATGACACGGAAAAAGTTATTCTTTTTTTTCCAGCAATGTAATTATTATACAGAATAGGGTAATCGCGTACTGCGGGCGTTCCCACAGTGTAACTATCATATATAAAAGAGGGTGTTCCCATACACTATCATACAGAATAGGGTAGCAGCACTCTGCGGTTGTATATAATCCAGTTCAGTTTAAAAAGAATAAGACGAGCAATCTCAAAGTTCAGGCTATATATAGTCCGCCGACTGCTATTATTTTTCCATGAACTTACGGTCAACGCTGCCGAATTTACGGCAAGCAAGTTCAACTGCACAATCACTGAACTTTGGCTGTTTAATGGTTGGTAATGCATTGAATAAATACATGTTCAACATAGGTAATTAACTTGTTTAAGACAAGAAAGAGCCTAACAAATGTAGTTTACGGGTTATGAGAAATATAAGATTATGTTAAACACCAAGTAGTTCACTAGTTCAACACTGCGTGTTCAAGTAGTTCACTAGTTCAACACTGCGTGTTCAAGTAGTTCACTAGTTCAACACTGCGTGTTCAAGTAGTTCACTAGTTCAACACTGCGTGTTCAAGTAGTTCACTAGTTCAACACTGCGTGTTCAAGTAGTTCACTAGTTCAACACTGCGTGTTCAAGTAGTTCACTAGTTCAACACTGCGTGTTCAAGTAGTTCACTAGTTCAACACTGCGTGTTCAAGTAGTTCACTAGTTCAACACTGCGTGTTCAAGTAGTTCACTAGTTCAACACTGCGTGTTCAAGTAGTTCACTAGTTCAACACTGCGTGTTCAAGTAGTTCACTAGTTCAACACTGCGTGTTCAAGTAGTTCACTAGTTCAACACTGCGTGTTCAAGTAGTCATTAGTTCAACACTGCGTGTTCAAGTAGTTCACTAGTTCAACACTGCGTATTTAAGTAGTTCATTAGTTCAACACTGCGTGTTCAAGTAGTTCACTAGTTCAACACTGCGTGTTCAAGTGGTTCACTAGTTCAACACTGCGTGTTCAAGTAGTTCATTAGTTCAACACTGCGTGTTCAAGTAGTTCACTAGTTCAAGCACTGCGTGTTCAAGTAGTTCACTTTGTTCAACACTGCGTGTTCAAGTAGTTCACTAGTTCAACACTGCGTGTTCAAGTAGTTCACTAGTTCAACACTGCGTGTTCAAGTAGTTCACTAGTTCAACACTGCGTGTTCAAGTAGTTCACTAGTTCAACACTGCGTGTTCAAGTAGTTCACTAGTTCAACACTGCGTGTTCAAGTAGTTCACTAGTTCAACACTGCGTGTTCAAGTAGTTCACTAGTTCAACACTGCGTGTTAAGTACTTCATTAGTTCAACACTGCGTGTTCAAGTAGTTCACTAGTTCAACACTGCGTGTTCAAGTAGTTCACTAGTTCAACACTGCATGTTCAAGTAGTTCACTAGTTCAACACTGCGTGTTCAAGTAGTTCACTAGTTCAACACTCGTGTTCAAATAGTTCAAATTCAACACTGCGTTAATATCTAGTTCAACACTGCGTTTCAAGTAGTTCATTAGTTCAACACTGCGTGTTCAAGTAGTTCACTAGTTCAACTACTGTTCAGTGTTCTAGTCACCCTGGTGTTAAGTAGTTCACTAGTTCAACACTGCATGTTCAAGTAGTTCACTAGTTCAACACTGCGTGTTCAAGTAGTTCACTAGTTCAACACTGCGTGTTCAAGTAGTTCATTAGTTCAACACTGCGTGTTCAAGTAGTTCACTAGTTCAACACTGCGTGTTCAAGTAGTTCATTAGTTCAACACTGCATGTTCAAGTAGTTCACTAGTTCAACACTGCGTGTTCAAGTAGTCATTAGTTCAACACTTCGTGTTCAAGTAGTTCATTAGTTCAACACTGCGTGTTCAAGTAGTCATTAGTTCAACACTGCGTGTTCAAGTAGTTCATTAGTTCAACACTGCGTGTTCAAGTAGTTCACTAGTTCAACGCTACGTGTTTAAGCAGTGGTTCACTAGTTCACCACTGAGTGTTCAATAAGTAGTTCACTAGTTCAACACTGCATGTTCAAGTAGTTCACTAGTTCAACACTGCGTGTTCAAGTAGTTCACTAGTTCAACACTGCGTGTTCAAGTAGTTCACTAGTTCAACACTGCGTGTTCAAGTAGTTCACTAGTTCAACGCTACGTGTTTAAGCAGTGGTTCACTAGTTCACCCGATTCATAGTTCACTGTTCACTGTGTTCGAGTTCACTAGTTCCACGGTTAGTTCCATCACACTAGTGTTCAAGCAATAGTTTACTTGTTCAAACAAATGTTTAAGGTGATTCATGAAATTTTAAATAAACGTTGAACAGAAAACCAAGAGATTTAACACACTTTTTCAATACAGTAATCAACGGGATTTAACACATTTGTTCAATACAGTAATCAACGGGATTTAACACACTTGTTCAATACAGTAATCACCGGCATTTTAAACATTTGTTCAATAAAGTAATTCACGTATTTAAACACTATGTTAAACATAAATTCACTGGATTTAAAACGCGTTCAACGTAGTAAATCACAGTATTTAACGGGAATGTTTAACACAAATGCTCACTGGATTTAATTTTTTTTTGTAGTAACCTATAGGATTCACCATAAATTTCAACACGAAAGTTCACTGGATTTAAAATATTTAACACAAAAAAATCAATGGATTTGAAACCGAGTTCAGCGTTGTAAATCAACGGCTTTAACCCAAATGTTCAGCACAAAAGTTCATTAAATTTAAAACACAACTTCAACACAGTGAATCACTGAATTTAACGAGAAATGTTCAAGACTGAAATTCACCGTATTTAAAAGACGTTAAACACTCGTTGAACACTAATTCACAAGGATTCAATTCCAGGTTCACCATCACATAATCCTTCACCGTCTACACGTAATCCACACGGGCAAGACGTCATATTATATCCTCGTCTCCCGAGTAGTTTAAATCATTTGTTTTGATTGACTCTTGAAACAGCAGTAAGGTTGATTTTGGAATATGGTGGGTAGATGGGTTACCACTATGAAGGCACGGTGATGGTGGTGGTAGTAGTGGTGGTGGGGAAGACTGGCGAACATGTGGTGGTTGTCGTGTGAGGAGAGGAGCCTCAAGTGATGGTAAGTGGAGTAAAGTGCTCTTTCTAGCTTACCTCCCCTCCCCCCTCACTACCCCACACTCTGCTGCCCCATACCCCCGCTTCCCCTTCACCCCCACTCTTCGTCTTCCACCACCACCCTCTCTCCCAGATGATATATACACCGAGAAGTGTCTCTCTCAGTGTATATACACTGAGAGTTGACTTTAATTCATATTTTAGGGATTAAAGTATTCTTGACTGATGGTGAACAAGTTATATGTGTAGTCTTAAGCTTTAAACCCCGTTAACTGACCAACCTGTGTCCAACACATCCCCAAGTCTATATTCTCACAAATCCCAAGTTTTTATTTAGACCAAATACAAATTTTAACCTTTTATAATGGTTCTGCGAGGTAAACTCTGTAGAACTGAGTGATTACCCATTCACAATTACCTCCTTGGAGTTACAGAAATAGAACTATTCTCGTGGTGTTGTCCCGTCTTCAGGGTATAATCTATTGTATAGTGTACCTGTTTAAAGCTTCCAGTGGTAATAACACTTATCTCCTCTTGGTTCCAATTCTTTTATTGTTTGGATTCCAATTCTTCCCTTTCTGGGCTCCAATTCTACCACTATTTGAAAACAAAAATGTTCTTTTCTGCTATGGGAATTATTTCTTCATTGAAAACGTTTGACATTAGTTCTCGTTGAGTATGCTGTGAAGTTATCATTATCTATTTTCTTGTATCCTTTTGTGATGTTATATGTTGGTATCATGTCTCCTCTTTTTCTTATCAAGTATCGTAGAATTAGCTCAGGAAATACTGCCGACACTAAGCCTCCTCACAATACTGAGAGGAAACACACTTTCACCTCACGAAGTTGGATGCAATGACACACTGACGTCAACTATGAAGACAAACACAAACTGCACAGCGAGCTTTTACTGGGACAACGTTTCGTTGTGTAGCTGTGTCAAATTATTTTAATTTAATAAAGCGTTACACAGCGAAACGTTCTTTCAGTAAAAAGCTTGTTCAACAACCTGTGCATACACGAGTGTATATTTGAAAACAGTGAAACCACACGTACCAACTTTGAAGGTTATACAGTCTTGCTCCAAGGCGTTGCAGCCACCCTCACTCTCCTTGGCACTCAGAGTTAAGGGGTCTCCTACGAAGAGAGGTTAAGGGGAAATCAACCTAACGACACTGGAGGACAGGAGGGATAGGGGGGGGGAAATGACAATGACATGATAAAATACTGAGAGGAATTGATAAGGTGGATAAACAGGATGTTTCAGAGATGGGTCACAACAATTGATAAGGTGGATAAACAGGATGTTTCAGAGATGGGTCACAACAATTGATAAGGTGGATAAACAGGATGTTTCAGAGATGGGTCACAACAATTGATAAGGTGGATAAACAGGATGTTTCAGAGATGGGTCACAACAATTGATAAGGTGGATAAACAGGATGTTTCAGAGATGGGTCACAACAATTGATAAGGTGGATAAACAGGATGTTTCAGAGATGGGTCACAACAATTGATAAGGTGGATAAACAGGATGTTTCAGAGATGGGTCACAACAAGGGGTCCCAACTGGAAGTTGAAAACTCAGATGAGTCACAGGGATGTTAAAAAAAGTATTTCTTAAGTCATAGAGTTGTCAGAAAGTGGAGCAATGGGAGAGTGGTGTAGTGGAGGCAGGATTCATACACAGCTTTAAGAAGAGGTACGACAAAGCTGATGGAGCAGGTGGAGTGGACCTAGTAGCTACCAGCGAAGAGGCGGAGCCAGGAGCTGTAAATCGGCCCCTGCAACCACAAACAGGTGAGGACCCATTCTACATGCACTCATTGACCTCTCAGGGTTTAACGCTTCCGCATGGATATACGTATATATATTAAGCCAGTATACATTGAATATAGTTAGATAAGGCTAGGTTATGACAGCCTCTTATCAGCGTGATGGAACCAGTAGCTACGGCTGGTGGTGGAGGCAGGCAATATTCACTGCCTTTATTACCCTAATAATCATTCACTCGCTGTAAAGTGAGAGTGCACTGTACGGCTGCCCAGTTCACACTGAGCGTAACACGGAGAACTGAAATAACCAAGCCTCCCAACAAAGATCAACTGTACCAAACTTTTATACAAAGACAAATTGTATTTTATTTCAACAGTCTGTTGTAATAAATGTGTTTTGTTGTAATGTTACACAAGCTGGTAACAACAGAATTCGGAACAGGGTTCGTAACACCAGGGCTCGGAACAACAGGGTTCGTAATACCAGGGATCGGAACAACAGCGTTCGTAACACCAGGGCTCGGAACAACATGGCTCGTAACACCAGGGCTCGGAACAACAGCGTTCGTAACACCAGGGCTCGGAACAACAGGGCTCGTAACACCAGGGCTCGGAACAACAGCGTTCGTAACACCAGGGCTCGGAACAACAGGGCTCGTAACACTAGGGCTCGGAACAACAGGGCTCGTAACACCAGGGCTCGGAACAACAGGGCTCGTAACACCAGGGCCCGGAACAACAGGGCTCGTAACACCAGGGCTCGGAACAACAGGGCTCGTAACACCAGGGCTCGGAACAACAGGGCTCGTAACACCAGGGCTCGGAACAACAGCGTTCGTAACACCAGGGCTCGGAACAACAGGGCTCGTAACACTAGGGCTCGGAACAACAGGGCTCGTAACACCAGGGCTCGGAACAACAGGGCTCGTAACACCAGGGCCCGGAACAACAGGGCTCGTAACACCAGGGCTCGGAACAACAGGGCTCGTAACACCAGGGCTCGGAACAACAGGGTTCGTAACACCAGGGCTCGGAACAACAGGGTTCGTAACACCAGGGATTGGAACAATTGGGTTCGTAACACCAGGGCTCGGAACAACAGGGTTCGTAACACCAGGGCCCGGAACAACAGGGCTCGTAACACCAGGGATTGGAACAATTGGGTTCGTAACATCAGGGCTCGGAACAACAGGGTTCGTAACACCAGGGATTGGAACAATTGGGTTCGTAACACCAGGGCTCGGAACAACAGGGTTCGTAACATCAGGGATTGGAACAATTGGGTTCGTAACACCAGGGCTCGGAACAACAGGGTTCGTAACACCAGGGATTGGAACAATTGGGTTCGTAACACCAGGGCTCGGAATAACAGGGTTCGTAACACCAGGGCTCGAAACAACTGGATTCATAACAGATTATCACGCCATTTTCTCATAATATGAAAGGGGTTAATTGATCTTAGCTCAAAACAAAAGGTTTATTTTATTTCACCTCAAAACACAAAATATTTGTTTCATCTTAGCGTAAAACACAAGAGATTTATTTTATCTGAGCTCAAAACACCAGAAAATAGTTGATATTAGCTGATAATACGAAACTGTTTGAGCTGTATGAAGAAAGTTGTGAAATGTGATATAATGTTTAAAAATAAATCAGGTATTCCTTAACAAAGACGTAATTGTAATCATGTTAATTCATAAGCCGTTATTTAATAACACTGTTAGAAAATGGCGCGGGCACCAAGCAAGTGTTTAGTGTAAACAGCGCGTCATATTAAAGTGACATCTCCACAAAAGCGCCCAGGAATTTTCATTATAGAAGTAAATGTGAATGAAAAGGATTTAGTAAAGATGGTGGTGATGGAGGCTGAGGATGCAGCTGCTGAATGTGAGAGATAGGACAACGTTAGTAATAGTGAAGGGTGGTGGAGATTTAGGGTTGTTTTGAAAGGTAGTGGTGGTTAAAATGTATTAATCAAGAATGATGTTCTCTGGAAAAATAATTGATCTGTTAGAGCGGTTACTGGTGAAGATTAAACTGATGAACTATCTACATATGTAGGACCTGATGCGTGCAGGAAAGCTATAAATACGCTCTTTACAGTAAGAGCATTAAAAAAACTTTCATAACGCATACTACTGTGTAAACATGACTATCCGATTTTTTAACTTAAAACGAATTAATATTCTTATTACTAACATAAAAATAGAATCAGTGTAAGGTTGATAAACAGGTACATTACACTCTTAACGAAAATACTTGCAAAAGAAACACTCAATAACGTCACAAGGTAAACAGGTGTTCTCGGTTTTAGTGAGTGTTGATGTAGTCAGTGCAGGAACTCAATGAAACATTCCAGCTCGGTGGAAAAAAAAACAACTAGGGAAAAGTGTGCCAGAAATGCCCGGCCGCTCCCACACTTCTGCCTAAATTGTTCCCTGCTTCGCTCAACACTATATGCCCCTATCAATATTGCTGGAGCGATGGTGGTGTGTTGATGGCTGGTATAGGTGAACTGCTGCTGTTGTTGGTGTTGGAGAGGTATTTTTTCTTGTGTGGTAGTGTGTAGGGAAGTTACTATTGGTGGTGGTGATATATTGTTGGTGTTAAATATTTCTTTGGTGGTGGAGTGTGGTATGCAGAAAAGCTGCTTTTATTGATATTGTTTTGGTGATAGTGATAACGTGTACAAGATATTGTTGGTGGTGTGTTGTGTGCAGGGAAGCAGCTATAACTGTGATATTGTTGTACAGTTGTGGTGACATTTGTCTTGATGACGGTGGTGAGTGGGTGACATTTGTCTTAGTGATGGTGGTGAGTGGGTGACATTTGTCTTAGTGATGGTGGTGAGTGGGTGACATTTGTCTTAGTGATGGTGGTGAGTGTGGATCAATGTGTTGATGGTGGTAATGACAGTAGGTGATATTATAAATATTGTTTTTATGGTGGGAAGATTGGGGTGACAGTTGTGTTGGGGAGATTGGGGTGACAGTTGTGTTGGGGAGATTGGGGTGACAGTTGTGTTGGGGAGATTGGGGTGACAGTTGTGTTGGGGAGATTGGGGTGACAGTTGTGTTGGGGAGATTGGGGTGACAGTTGTGTTGGGAGATTGGGGTGACAGTTGTGTTGGGGAGATTGGGGTGACAGTTGTGTTGGGGAAATTGGGGTGACAGTTGTGTTGATGGTGTTGGAGATAATGGGTGATATTATAGTGTGGGTGATATTTGTGTTGATGTTGGTGGTATATTTGTGTTGTTGTGGTGGTAGAGTGTCAGTGATATTGTAGTTTGTTGGGTTTAAAGGGTGTCTGATGGTGGTTGCGGTGTTGGATACATAAATTGGGTGGTAAGATAATAGAGGACGTTATGTTGGGCGTGACAGCTGAAATTAAGTTGTACTGCACATTGTGACGTGAAGTCTGAGTGTTATGACTGGTCCTCTCTCTCTCTCTCTCTCTCTCTCTCTCTCTCTCTCTCTCTCTCTCCGAAATATTTCTGTCCAAGTGTTTATTCACTTTGCATTGATCAATACCTATATTCATAAATATTGTTGAGATCGCCAGTTTGCGACTGTATTGCATATATATATATATATATATATATATATATATATATATATATATATATATATATATATATATATATATATATATATATATATATATATATATTTTTTTTTTTTTTTTTTTCAACAAGT
This sequence comes from Cherax destructor, assembly GCA_009830355.1. Lineage (NCBI taxonomy): Eukaryota > Metazoa > Arthropoda > Malacostraca > Decapoda > Parastacidae > Cherax > Cherax destructor. Next base: position 897,604 of record WNWK01000029.1, read on the forward strand.
CGGCCGTCTCCCACCGAGGCAGGGTGACCCAAAAAGAAAGAAAATCCCTAAAAAAGAAAATACTTTCATCATCATTCAACACTTTCACCACACTCATACATAATCACTGTCTTTGCAGAGGCGCTCAGATACGACAGCTGAAAATAGTCCCTCCCAGCTGTCACTATCTCAGACCCCTCCTTTAAAGTGCAGGCATTGTACTTCCCATTTCCAGGACTCAAGTCCAACTAAATCAATTAACTGGTTTCCCTGAATCCTTTCACAAAATGTTACCCTGCTCACACTCCAACAGATCGTCATGTCCCAAAAACCATTCGTCTCCATTCACTCCTATCTAACACGCTCACACATGCTTGCTGGGAGTCCAAGCCCCCTCGCCCACAAAACCTCCTTTACCCCCTTCCTCCAACCTTTTCTAGGACGACCCCTACCTCGCCTCCCTTCCCCTACAGATTTATACGCTCTTCCAAGTCATTCTACTTTGATCCTTTCTCTCTAAATGACCAAACCACCTCAAAAATCCCTCTTCAGCCCTCTGACAAATACTTTTAGTAACTCCACACCTTCTAATTTCCACATTCCGAATTTTCTGCATATTTACACCACACATTGCCCTTAGACAGGACATCTCCACTGCCTCCAGCCTCCTCCTCGCTGCAGCATTTGCAACCCATGCTTCACACCCATAAAAGAGTGTTGGTACCACTATACTTTCATACATTCCCTTCTTTGCCTCCATAGATAACGTTTTTTGTCTCCACAGATACCTCAACGCACCACTCACCTTTTTTCCTTCATCAATTCTATGGTTAACCTCATCCTTCATAAACCCATCCGCTGACACATCAACTCCCAAATATCTGAAAACATTTACTTCTTCCATAATCCCTCTCTCCAATGTGATATCCAATTTTTCTTTATTTAAATCGTTTGATACCCTCATCACCTTACTCTTATCTATGTTCACTTTCAACTTTCTACCTTTACACACCCTACTATATATATAATATATATATATATATATATATATATATATATATATATATATATATATATATATATATATCATGCCGAATAGGTAAAACGTGCTATTTTGGCGTAAATAGCAACGCTGTTCTTGCCGAATAAGACACGCGAAAATTTGTGTATGTAATACTTTCTCAAAAATCATTCTGAACCCAACGAAAAAAAAATATATTTCATTGTGTTTGTTTATTATTAAATTACTGTAAACTTATCTAAAATATATTTAGTTTGATTAAGCTAAATTAAATTGAGCTTGTTATAATAAGGTTAGGTAAGTTTTCTAATGTTCTTTTGGTACAAAATTATTAATTTTTACATTAACATAAATGAAAAAAAATATATTTAAACGTATAAGAGAAAATATTATAAAGGACTTAATTTTAAATGAGTTCTTGCTAACTGACCAGTTTTACCTATTCGGCACGACATATATATATATATATATATATATATATATATATATATATATATAAATAATAATAATAATAAAGTATTGATACAAGGATTTTGACGTTAGCCATCAATCGTGATAGGTTCCACCTGTTGCCACAAATCACTTTTTACTCAATACCGGCCTGACTGGGGATTCCAGGTAGGGATTTATTCCTAGTCTGCCTGACGCATCCTAGCCTAGCCTAACTAAGCTGGCCAATTTGGCTCTCACGGCTGCCTGCCAGCCACCCAGGTATACGGCTACTTGGAAATGAATATCCTAAGTTGTGTACCAGTTACAGTGAAGATACGTTAAACACCCTGGATATATATTCATAGTGAAGCACTAAACCTGTATGGCTTATAGAACGCTTTGGAAGTAAAAAATGGCTTTGATCCAAGGAAGGGGAGGGTAACTGCAACTCTGGGACTGGGAAAAAGAGAGGCAGGTAGAATAAAGAAGGGGGGACTCGAACCGTATCAACCAAATTAACAAATCCGGATAATCGCATCAGATAACATGACCCACAGTTAATTAAATTTATTGTTACATTGCCAGATTGAGGGAGAGTGACAATTTAAATATAGACGAAAACAAACTCTAGGAAGTGTGACGAAAGTTTATATAGTGATATAAACTAAACTGTGAAGATTGATATAATATGAACTCTAGACCCTATTTAAACTGTATGAAGGGCAATAGAGTGATAATGTAGTTTCAGATTGTTATTGTTTTACTTGCTATTTATTTAAATAAGCCATATACAACGATATTACATAAAAAATGTACTCAGAACTGAATAATTTTACATATTGTAGACAATTATTATCGATATACGAAATTTTGATGCATATTTCTTAGCTTCAGATTAATTTATGTACCTGTATTGAAAAAAAAAATTGAATGAAGTAGCAAGTGGCAAGAAAATTGACTTCACAAGATAGAATTAGTGTTTATTATGGTGAGTTATTAAAACAACTGTTTAATTTGACTGGGTTAGGTTTGGTTTAAAGTCGAACACATGTTAGGTTAGGTCAGGTTTAGTTGGGTTTATTACTCGGTTTAATTGTTAGGTTTATTACTCAATTTAAGGTTAGGGTGGAGTTTGTTTCTAAAGACTGAACTTAATTGGTCACAATGGCGGCGCCTGAGTCAAGTTGCTTTTAGGATAGACGATTTCGCATGTTCGCTCAGCGATATGTACACAGTAGTGCTGTACACAGTAGTGCTGTACACAGTGTAAACCCATAATTATTGCCCTTTATACAACACAGCAGCCTAACAAAGCTTTACTACCATTTTTTCTCAACCTGTTTAACACAGATTAGTTATGCGTTTAGTTATTTCAGTTATGCCTAGCGCTGAACTTGTGCGGAGGCTCGATCCTCAGTCTCCGTCCATTAAGGATAATCAAAGAGTAAATTTGTAATATATATATATATCTTAAGAAAACGTCATCTTTAGGCTAAATATTTACTCTCCCCCCCTTCATCATCGGGAATCCTCTCTGTTTAAGATCTAAGACGAATTTACAAAAAAGTCCGCCTACATGAGTTAAGCTCATTAGCGTAGAAAGCTTTTATGGTGATAAGGTAAATTAATATTCACGTGAGATGAGAGGAAAAAAAGTCAAGGTTTTCTCTGGACGCTGTTGGTGGTTAGGCTAATAAGATGAACCAGTGGGGCAAATTTGTACATGAAAATGAATATAATTTATATCAATATATGGGTAAGACTGAAAATAATGGTTATTACTGTTATTATTATTATTATTATTCGAGGTATAAATGTTTGAATGAAAGCGTAGCCAGTGAACGTGATGAAGAGGTAGTATGGGTTTAGGAAGAGAATTCTTAGGTATAGAGCGGATATTGTGTTTAAAAAACTGTGGGTGCAAGAGGGGAGGAATAATTGATGGAATAATGAGGTACAAATAAAATAATGTTTGGTTTATGAAATGCTTTTACAATGAAAAAATTATAGAAGGAAAGCACAAAATATGGAAAGAGACGTTAAGAGAATCTGAAAGGAACAGCAAATTAAAGAAAGAAAAACAGCAGAATTATTGGAATCCAACAATTTAAAATTTAAACATAGTGACTAAACCCAAAACCTTCGTCCTTTTTACCAGATGCATAAGCTATCAGTTTAAAGTATGAAGCTGTCCAGAAGAGGGATAGTCAAATGATGTCACGGGAAACAATACGATTTTAAAAGTAAAATTGGCAAATTGGCAGTTGTGCGCTCCAATAACAATCCCAGCCTTCTTCAAAGTAGGATACACTAGTGTTGATTTTTTTAAAGTTGATCAGATGAGGTTTTTTCAAGTTATCGCACAGGAAACCAAAATTTAGATTGGGTTTATAAAGTTGACAAACAGGAATCTACCTATTCAAATAGTTCTATGAATCCTTTTCCTGCTTCCTGACGAACCTTACCTAACCTAACCTCTATGAACCCTTCTCTAGTTATTGTTCACAAGAGTCGAAAATTTTAAACCAATCGGAAGCGTTCTCAAGTTACAAAAAAAAAACCAGGAAAAACAATCAGACAACCACTTTAGGGCACTTTTGCGGGAAAACCTAATAATCACGAACACAGACACGGCCACCATTCCAAATAAACAAGAATGATCATTTATGCTCATGCAGTTTAAATTAATATGTATGCATTAGCTAATTAAATGAACAAAAGTTATTTGCTGAGTTTAAATAATTAGTTTGACAACAAATTAACTCGGATGGAACATAAACCTTTGAAGTCTAAAATCATGTATATATATATATATATATATATATATATATATATATATATATATATATATATATATATATATATATATATATATATATATATATGTGTAAGATTCCTCACGAGTGAGCAATTATTTTCTTTGCCTAATATGGGGATCAGGTCCTTATGAGAACTCACGCTTGATTTTATTTTAAATACAAACATGCTATCTTACACAAGGCCCTGATATCCATAATTACCGTGTCGTTTTCTCCATTTTGTCGTTATAGTTCCTCCCACTTTAATACTATTCTTAAAGGAGAAGTAAAGTTCTTTGGATCAAGAGTCCCTCACCAGCATCAAGGAACCTTCCTTGAAAGGGATGGGTATAAGAAACTTTTCAAGTTGTTGCTCTGCAGGGTTCACCAGTGTTTACAGATGGCATCTGTGATTTTTGTGTGTGTGTGTAAGGCTGTGTAATTCCAGTAAGAGCTTTGAACGATAAAACAGGTGTATAGTTTTTTGTATCAACTCTAAATAACGTAATAATATAAACAAATTCTGGCGTGTATGGAAGATTTTTCTATCATAAGAGATGGTGTATGCGAGGGAGGTGAGGCTAGAGTGAACAAAGTGCCGCTGAGACTCCCACTAACCTTGCACTTTTCACTTCAAACATGGAAAAATTAAATGAAACAATGTGGATTGTATATACACCTAAACTTTAGAGATTCTCAGTTTATATATATATATATCAACAAGTCGGCCGTCTCCCACCGAGGCAGGGTGATCCAAAAAGAAAGAAAATCCCCAAAAAGAAAATACTTTCATCATCATTCAACACTTTCACCTCACTCATACATAATCACTGTCTTTGCAGAGGCGCTCAGATACTGCAGTTTAGAATTAGTCCCTCCAAACTGTCACTATCCCAGACCCCTCCTTCAAAGTGCAGGCATTGTACTTCCCATTTCCAGGACTCAAGTCCGGCTAAATTTATAACCGGTTTCCCTGAATCCCTTCACTAAATATTACCCTGCTCACACTCCAACAGCTCGTCAGGTCCCAAAAACCATTCGTCTCCATTCACTCCTATCTAACACGCTCACACACGCTTGCTGGAAGTCCAAGCCCCTCGCCCACAAAACCTCCTTTACCCCCTCCCTCCAACCTTTTCGAAGACGACCCCTACCTCTCCTTCCTTCCCCTACAGATTTATACGCTCTCCAAGTCATTCTACTTTGATCCATTCTCTCTAAATGACCAAACCACCTCAACAACCCCTCTTCAGCCCTCTGACTAATACTTTTAGTAACTCCACACCTCCTCCTAATTTCCACACCGAATTCTCTGCATAATATTTACACCACACATTGCCCTTAGACAGGACATCGCCACTGCCTCCAGCCTCCTTCTCGCTGCAGCATTTACAACCCAAGCTTCACACCCATAATAGAGTGTAGGTACCACTATACTTTCATACATTCCCTTCTTTGCCTCCATAGATATCGTTTTTGGTTTCCACATATAACTCAACGCACCACTCACCTTTTTTCATTCATCAATTCTATGGTTAACCTCATCGTTCATATACCCATCTGCTGACAAGTCAACTCCCAAATATCTGAAAACATTTACTTCTTCCATACTCCCTCTCTCCAATGTGATATCCAATTTTTCTTTATCTAAATCGTTTGATACCCTCATCACCTTACTCTTATCTATGTTCACTTTCAACTTTCTACCTTTTATATTGTCCATCGCATATGAAGCAGAAAGTCATAATCGACAGATGTTTATCATAATATCATCAGTTATCTTAGCAGATGTTTTTGTACGAAAGCAAGAATTCTCTTATCTCAAGAAAAAATAAATTCTTGCAATATGTATAAGATTTGGAGACGTATACCACCTGAATAAACTGAAACTGAGGCGTGCCGGGTCGAGTGTTATTCATTACCACTGGGTGAGACCACCTCCCTAGTGCCTTCCTCAAGCTCTCTCTTCTTCAAGGAGAAAGTGCCTCCATGCTGGTGAGGGGCTCCTCATCCAAGAAACTGAAGTTACCCTCCCCTCCAATTCCTTGGATCAAATCTGATTATCTCCCAATCCCCAGGCGCTGCATGACCTTTTTAAAGGTTCAGAGCTTCCCATGAATTTAATAACTGTAATAATAATAAAATATATGAAACACGCCTCTGGAAGCTAGACTCTTGAAGAGAATGCCTTAATGATGGTGAAAGGCTCTTGATACAAGGAATATGAGCTACCCTTCCCTTACTTGGATCAAAAATAATCATCTCTTATTCCTGAAGCATTATAACACCTACGGATTTAAAGCTTCCTCCATGAACATAATAACTAATAATACTAAGTAATAATAACAATAGCTTCTTTTTTATAATAATACCAATACTAGTATCTACTACTAATAACTATAACTTGAAACACTTGCCTAAGAAGGCTAGGCTACGGCATCCAGTCTAACATATACATTTTGCGACCTCTAAAACATTTGCAGAAACTCCTGGACGATCATTTCTCAAAGTATTTTTTTGCAAGGACAATGGAAAGATAGTAAAGTGTAAGAGAAAAAAAGGTTCTTTCTCTTAGCGAACAAGAAAGTAAATGTTGCAGAATAACAAAGTTGTATGTAGGCGAGGCTATCACAGCCCAAACTAGTTTATGACAACCTTAAAGACACTATTAATTTGTGATGTATACACTATACATTATTACACGGAGGTTTTCTATGTAATCAAAGTATATACAGTATACCGACACCTGTATATCTTTGCGTACATATACGGAGAGTTTAATCCCTATTTTAGGGATTAAAGTCTTCTTGTTACAAGTTTAAGGGTGAACTGCATCTTTTAGCCACTCACGTGTATTCGATAGCATTTAACCATAAACTAGATCCGCAAACTTTATTACTGGTTTTCATACGATTCTTAAAAGTGATATTTAATATCACAGTATCTATACATACACATACACAAAGGATCCATACATAGCTTTAAGAGGTACGATAAGGCTCTTTGAGCAGGGAGTGGACCTGGTAGAGACTAGCGAAGAGACGGGGCCAGGAGCTTTCAATCGACCCTTGCAACCACAAACAGGTGAGTATACACACGTCACAAATATATATGAAAGAATATACAAAGAAAATGTTCCATAGTGACTTTAACGAGGATAGAAAGTTGCAAATTAAGAAATAATGGAGCCGATGGGATACTGGAAAATATTGCCTTGCAGAGCGGTGGAACAAGGAAATTAATTTAAAAAAGAAGGTAGCAAGTGCTACATCCATTGTAAATGTTAAAAAAAACGGGATGAAATAATTACTGAAGACGGGATACCATGAGAATAACTCTTCTCTTGTAATTACAAATCTGTAATTACAAATAAGTAATTACACCAATAACGTTCGCGTCCCACCCAGCCAGTTCAGAGATTGCTTTTGTCTGTCTCTCTGGCAGCGCCAAAACTTAATAATAAACGATGTAATCAAGATGAAACACAACACGAGGTTTCAAATTTAATGGTTCCTTGACATGTTTTCTTTTACAAATTGAAAAGGTCAAGGTTTGATTGCTACTGAGCAGTCAGCTGGTCGGCAGTCTACGTATATTATGATGCTTTTGTTTACACGTGTTTCAAATCAAAATAATTTGTGTAGAACAGCAGCAACAACTTGCAGCAGCAGCAGCTTGCGGCAGCAATAACAGCTTGCTGCAAAAGCAGCAGCAATAACAGCTTGCAGCAGAAGCAGCAGCATTTTGCAGCACCAATAATAGCTTGCAGCAGCAGTAGCAGCAGCTTCAGCAACTTGCAGCAGGAGCTATGATAAACGAGGACACGTAATAATATAAAAAAAACACCGAAGTAACGAGGAAACTTTGCCAAAATAATTTTAAATAAGCCAGACCTTGAGTATGTTTATATTCTGTTGCATACCATACCAACGAATTATTATTATTGTTCTTGTTGTTATTCATGGGGAAGCGCCCCCTAGCTCATAAAGCGCCTGTGAAATGGGAGGTAATGAGGTTTGATCCAAGAAAAGTGAAGGAAGCTCTAATTGCTTTGTCCAAGAACCTTACTTTAACATCAAAACATTCTCATTGGATAAACACAAGGTTAAAAATCTTAGACTATTCCAATACAAATTATGTATGCATACAAAACTTTACATTACCGCTACACGTCAGAAAAAATATTAGTTTTCAGAAGGTATGGAACAACTTTATCTTTGATCTGAAAATGGCGCCAAGTATTGCAAAGATTAGGTCAGGTAAGGTTTGTCAGGAAACAGGTCAAGTGTTTCCTGACGCGGATCTTAGTCACATGACCCGCAGCTGGAGCTTTTATTCATCTTACCTAGGCCTTCCACTAGCATACCGGTCCACTCCTTTAAAAATTATGGTTATTATTATAAATTATTAAAAGTATTGTAAAGAAACAGTATTTGGAATGACGACGTTTTGTTCAGATAGTTGGTTGGCTGATAGGGTTAAATCTTATCGACTACACGAGGGGTCATTATGAGTGCATGTCACATGTTGCCACCAGTCAGAACATTATTCCATGAGATACGAGAGCCAACATCTTCGGTATATACTTGGTATTTCAGTGTTAAAGAAGTTCTACTCTAACTACTATAATTAGATATGGCTAGTATGAGTGCATGTCACATGTTCGCCACCAGTCAAGAACACATTATTCCATGAGATACAATGAGAGCCATACATCTCTCGGTATATATACTTGTGTATGTTCAGTGTTAAAGAAGTTCTACACTCTGGCAACTACTATAACTTTAGATATGGCTAGAAGCTTCTTAGTAACTGCACACTAAATATACTTGATCCACATACTTTTCACCTCAAAAGATTATTAGTAAAGACAACTTGAACATACCTCATAAACAAATAAATATTTAGTAAGAAGCACAAGTAACAATGACATAGAGCATGGACCGAAACGTTGGCTAAAGTTTCCTTTTCAAAGTTTGCGTTATTTGCGAATTGTTCCAGCCACAGCATTATAACCTATTTTAAACAGCACAAACTTAAATCAAATCCTCATATAACATTAAGTTGACTGCCTAGTAAAACGATATGATAATAATTGGACTTCTATTGCGTTGGTGTGAGTTTCGAATCGTATATACTGAATGGCACGGCAGTAGGGAGCAGCTTTCAGACCCAGTGCCTGAGTGTGCATCAAGATATCACATTAACGTATTCACAACCATTATCACCTCGAGGTTTTCTCGCGCTAGTATAAAACCATTACACCACCGAGTAAGCTTCACACTTTGTATTGCAAATGATCTTTACCCAGGAATCGCATTTCCTTACCGACGTGTTCCAGTCAGCAATTAAATTAAAGAGTTCTCTTAGGTTTGTAATAAATATTTTCCAACTTTAGATGACACTACACGTTAGTGTTTAGCTTGCTAGTCACACACTGGCTACAGAGTGACTCACTACACACTGACGTCGGGCCAGTGTCTGTTTGGGGCCCCCGCCACACTTACACACGGGGAACTGGTCTGTAACTTTAAAACCGGTATTTGTGTGCTGCACTTTTACCGTGACCGCCCGGCCTCACACACACCAGCCACAGCACTAGCCTACACCAACCCTGGACCTGCTGATAAGAGTGTTACCTTGATACTATCTCTAAAACACACAAGTGATAGCCTCGCTGGGGGAAGAGAGACTCCATTCTGTTGCTTGTACTACCACCAGCACTGCTCAACGCTTGCACACACTTTAACCTTCACACTTACTTTCCTAGAGTTAAATTATTATTATTCTATTTACAAAAGATATGAGCCTGTATGAGTTATCCAGCACTGCAGTTAAGTTTAAAGCCTACTGAGTGAATATTGGTAATTCTACTGTACACTAACAAGATAATTGTATAGAATCATATTCACAAGATAATATATGTTGAAAGATACACTCTTCTGTACATACACTTACATTTACTCCTCTCTGTAGATACAGATATACACTAAGAGATATACACTCTGTGTACATAGTGAGATATACATCGCTCGATATATATATATATATATATATATATATATATATATATATATATATATATATATACATACATATATATACGTACATATATATACACCGTATACCTAGTGGCCTTCACACATACCCTACTCACATTATTAAAGGTTCTCAATGGTATCAGTTTACCACAACACCAACTGCATGATTGGAAGGCTGAACGTGTTTTATTTATTATATAGTAAATGAACTGATCAGTTCACACCAAGTTATGCATTGAAGAGTATAATACTGTACACTATTTCCTTTATTATGTCATGAATTGGTTAGTACTGGGACCCTTGTTGTTCGTAATCTACATAAATGACATAGGTTAGGTAAGGTTTGTCAGGAAACAGATGACATAGTTGATGGAATAAATAATGACATATGTAAGTCTGCTCATGACACTAAAAATAGGCCATGTAAGTCTGCTCATGACACTAAGGCCTTAAGATAATTTCTGCTGAAGACACTAGAAAGCTATAGGATGACCTGGGTAGGTTGATGCTGTAGTTGGAGTAGTGATAAATGCACTTCAGTGCGAACAAATGCAACGTTCTAATTTTGGAAGAAAATAACTGGTATTTATAAGCTAAATAATGTAGACCTTAATTAAAATGAATGTGAAAAAGATTTAGGAGTTCTGGTTATCAAAAATTTAAAGCCAAGACAACAGCGCATAAGTGTTCGCAATAAAGCTAATAGGATTCTTGGCTTCATATCAAAAAGTTTAAATAATAGGCGTCATACATACTTCAACTATATATATATAGCTTTAGTAAGGCTTTATTTAGCTTACTCTGCTCAATTCTGGTCTCTATATTACAGAATGAACATAAAAGCGCTGCAAAAATTAGAGAAGGATGACGAAGTTGATCCCAAGTATCAGAAACCTTTATTACGAAGACAGGCTGAAGGTACCTAATTTTCACTCTCAGGAAAGAAGTAGAATTAGGGAAAGGGGATATGACTGAAGTGTACAAATGGAAAATAGGAATATATATAGGGGACTATAAACGGCCTGAAAATATCTAACCAAGACAGAACACGCAGAAAAAGATGGACAAATTTACATTCAAAAAAGGATATCCCGAAGTATCGGTTTTCTGGCAGAATTATAAACGAGTGGAACAAAGTACTCCCAAGTAGCCTCATTAGGGCGAGAACGTTGGATATTTAAATATATGTTGTACATGCATGAGAGGGTGTAGGTGGCAGTGAGTTTGACCCGCCTAGCATGGGCTAATAGGCCTACAGCAGCGTTCCTTAATTCTTATATTCTTATAACAAATTTTATATGAAAGACTGGAAGGTTATACGCTATTTCATTTATTATATAGTGAATTAATCAGTGCATAACAAAATCTGTATATAAGCTTGATTATCAATTTGCTGTCATGAGTTCACTTGAAGTTAGGTATGTATAAATGTTGCCTCGTGGATACTGCAGCCAGGCAGTATCCACGAGGCTAGCTCCTCCTCTCCCGCCTTTCAAAAATTCAATAGACAATTATATATTAGAGATTACAAATTAGAAATATTTAAGCCTTTCACTCATGCCTGGTCACAGGTATGAGTGAAAGACAGGAGGGCCGCGGGGGCGTTGATCCCCGAAACCTCCCTCTCCAGGTATACTCCAGGTATGCCACATACAAAACGTGAATTCTTGTACAGAATCTGTTTTTTTTTTTAACCACTTCTTAGTGACCAACAACAATATGAAGATCTGTGCAATAATAGACTATGAATAGGAAAAAACCTGCCACCTACCGGATGTTTGGACAATTGATTTTTTTTTGTCTAGTTACACTGGCGTGTATAACTGGGAGAGAAACGTATAGTGAAAACCGCCCTAGGTAACTCACTGGATATTATACAATATACATACACCAGGAGCTGTTGACTCGACCCTTGTCAGCACAAATAGGTGAGTACACACACACGTGAATAACGCCCAAATTCACAAGAAGTTAATTAGGACACCGTGACTAAAGCGGAAACTCGTGATGTAGAGCGCATCCTGTACAAAGTGTATGTGTACATGATATATATACATGATGTATAAATTGGATGTGTACTGGAAGTCCTTGCACATGTGGTATGTATGATTTATATGTAGGGAGATTTCTATATGTATGAGAGAGAGAAAGAAACTGGGGGTGGGAAGAAGTAACGAAAGATAAGGAAAGATCAGTCATACCTCATAATTCTCCGTATTATGAGGTATGACTTGCATGATAGTGATTCATCCCTCCCTTTCTTCTTATCCTCTCTCTCTCTCTCTCTCTCTCTCTCTCTCTCTCTCTCTCTCGCAGTCACCCACCGAATTAATTAGAGCGCAGAAGCTAACACGGAAATCATGCGGGACGAATCTGACGCATACAGACGTATACATACAAACATATATTTGTATGTTAAATGTTGCAGTTTAATAACTGTAGTGTAAGCATGCCTCTGGCAAGACAGTGATGGAGTGAATGATGATGAAAGTTTTTCTTTTTCGGGCCACCCTGCCTTGGTGGGAAACGGCTGATGTGTTTATAAAATAAATAACATACATACGTGCGTATACTAGCAAATATAAAATGCAGTCATATCCACATATACCATACGCACACGAAATATTAAGGTAAAACGTCATGAAGCTACTAGGATATGCTATAACTAATAAGGGGGGAAAGCGCTAAACCCATCCAGATCATATAGTGCCTGTGGGATGAGAGGCATTCAGCTTCAAGACAAGGGGAGGACACATCCAGTTTCTTGGATCAAGAGCCCCTCACCGTCATCGGGGCTCCTCTCTTGAAGGAAGGATAAACTACAAAATAAATATATATATAAAAATATACGCTGTATTCACTTCCCCTTTCGTATATAGATGTGGTGTTGACGACCAGGTTTGGTGTGATGTTGACGACCAAGTTTGGTGTGATTTGACGACCAGGTCTGGTGTGGTGTTGACGACCAGGTCTAGTGTGATGTTGACGACCAAGTCTGGTGTGGTGTTGACGACCAGGTCTAGTGTGGTGTTGACGACCAGGTCTGGTGTGGTGTTGACGACCAGGTCTGGTGTGGTGTTGACGACCAGGTCTGGTGTGGTGTTGACGACCAGGTCTGGTGTGGTGTTGACGACCAGGTCTGGTGTGGTGTTGACGACCAGGTCTGGTGTGGTGTTGACGACCAGGTCTGGTGTGGTGTTGACGACCAGGTCTAGTGTGGTGTTGACGACCAGGTCTGGTGTGGTGTTGATGACCAGGTTTGGTGTGGTGTTGACGACCAGGTTTGGTGTGGTGTTGACGACCAGGTCTGGTGTGGTGTTGACGACCAAGTTTGGTGTGATTTGACTACCAAGTTTGGTGTGGTCTTGACGACCAGGTCAGGTGTGGTCTTGACGACCAGTTCTGATGTGGTCTTGACCTGGTATGGTCTCGACGACCAGGTCTGGTGTGGTCTTGACGACCAGTTCTGGTGTGGTCTTGACGACCAGGTCTGATGTGGTCTTGACTAGATCTGGTACAGTCTTTCCACTCGTGGCCTGAGCTATTAGCTCAGCACATCAAACAGTCTTCTGCTCAGTAGACGCAGCTACGCTCCGTTTAGCTTACCAAATATGCAGCCATACGCTGAGTTCACCCATCTCTCTCTCTCTCAGAAAACATGATGTGTAGTACAGAATCACAGAAAATGGGATGTACAGTACATAGATCACATAAAACAGGATGTGCAGTGCAGATTACAGAAAACGGGATGTGAAGTACAGGATCACAAAAAATGGGATGTGAAGTATAAAGGAAAATAGAAAGGAGGATCACAAAAGAGGGATATACAGTAAAAAGGATTACAGAAAATGGGATGTGCAAAACAAAATCACAGAAAATAGAATGTGCATTACAAAATAACAGAAAATAGGATGTGCATTACAAAATAACAGAAAATAGGATGTGCATTACAAAATAACAGAAAATAGGATGTGCATTGCAAAATCACAGAAAATGGGATGTGAAAACAATCACAAAAATCGGGAGGTGCAGTACAGGGAAGGGGGAGGGGGTTGTAAAGCAGAAAAAATGAGGAGCTTGAGAACTCTGTGACAAATGACATTACTGAAATGTTGTAAGGCTTCCCCAGACATGCAACCCTCTCTCCGGGAGGGAAAGAGAGGGGGCGGTTTATTGTGGGGGTAAGAGGAGGCGGTTGATTGTGTGGAGGGGGTGGCTGATTGTGTGGAGGGGGTGCCTGATTGTGTGGAGGGGGTGGCTGATTGTGTGGAGGGGGTGGCTGATTGTGTGGAGGGGGTGGCTGATTGTGGAAAGTGCAAGAACACTTGCTGTCCCTGTTCACTTCCTGTACCTGGATGTTAGCAGGCTGCTGTGGGAGGCAAAGGACTCCTAGTGGAAATAAATCCCACTGCTTTCCTTTCTTGGGTTGTTTTAGGTTACTAACCCTCAGGAGTTAATACAAACGAAATCTTTTTCATTTTCTTCGTGTTCTATCGTTTAACAATAACCCACATTCATGACTCAAGACATAGCCCATAACCATGTAGTTAAACGGTAGCAAGGCGCTTAGAGAAGGACTGAGTAGTTTCCCTTCACTCATAGCCTGATTGACCCAGCTGTTGCTTTCCCTCTGCCTGCTAGGATGTTATGTTGTGAAGACATGCACTGTTGTTCATCCCCTCCCTCCTCACTGCTGGAATAGTACTTTACCTCAGTGTGGGTGACCCTTCAACATTTGTTGCTACCTGTTATAGTAACTATTATATCAGTGATTGCGGTTGCAAGCTTGGCAATATTGCTGTTATCGTGCAACGAACGCACTTGAGCATTGCAGAAACTTGCGTCTACGCTATCATGGGACAGTGGGACTGAGTGGGTATGGAGGTGTTTAGTGGTCGGTCTTATTCATATTCTAATTCAGCGATATTTATGAAAATTATCTTACGCGTGTAGTTTTACTGCAAGTGGTTAATCATGATACACATACACAAAAAGAGATATGGTATCCATATATGGGTTGCAAATGCTGCAGCGAGGAGGCGGCTGGAGGCAGTGGAGATGTCCTGTCTAAGGGCAATGTGTGGTGTAAATATTATGCAGAGAATTAGGAGTGTGGAAATTAGGAGGAGGTGTGGAGTTACGAAAAGTATTAGTCAGAGGGCTGAAGAGGGGTTGTTGAGGTGGTTTGGTTATTTAAAGAGAATGGATCAAAGTAGAATGACTTGGAGAGCGTATAAATCTGTAGGGGAAGGAAGGCGGGGTAGGGATTCGTCTTCGAAAAGGTTGAAGGGAAGGGGTAAAGGAGGTTTTGTGGGCGAGGAGCTTGGACTTTCAGCAAGCATGTGTGAGCGTGTTAGATAGGAGTGAATGGAGACGAATGATTTTTGGGACCTGACGAGCTGTTTGTGTGAACAGGGTAATATTTAGTGAAGGGATTCAGGGAAACCGGTTAGCCGGACTTGAATCCTGGAAATGGGAAGTACAATGCCTGCACTTTAAAGGAGGGGTTTGGGATATTGGCAGTTTGGAGGGACTTCTAAACTGTCATAGTGATTATGTATGAGTGATTTTAGCCGACACCTACACAGATAGCAGTTAAACAGTGACAGAAGAACACTAGGTCAAGACAAACGGATGACAGATATGCCAGACAGGCTGCTCACAGAAGGAGACTGGGTTAGGTGGACACAAAAAAGGAGACAAACAGACGAGGTAAGAAAGACTACCTGGTTTCTGGCGTCCCAGGGGTGAGGGGGTTGGAAGGTGGGAAGAACGGAAGAATAGTGGAGGTAGGGGGAGAGTAAAGGAAGAAACAACGAGAGGGGTAAAGGAGGAAGTAGAAGGGGTCAGGGAGGGGTATATATATATATATATATATATATATATATATATATATATATATATATATATATATATATATATATATATATTATATAAAAACACTGATACTTTATACCCAATACTGTTACCTTGTTCCCAATACCTGAATACCTCCAGCATGAATGGAGCAGAAAGAGGCGAGATGGAAATTGTAGGGAGGGCGAGATGAAAGTTGCGGGATGCGGGGGGGGGGGGGTAAGACGGAGGGAAAGGAAGTGGAGGATGAGATGGAGGAAGAGGGGTAGATGTAGGAGGGTTAATATGCATGAAGGCTGGCGGGTTAGCAAAGTGATCAATGGAGTATTGTGTAAGGGACGTCTCAGGCACTCACCTTAATTAACGTTGCTACCAGGGATGGCACGATATAGGTATCTCCCGCAGGTGTGGCTGTTGCTCACAGCTGTCTCTCTTATGTCTGTCTGTCTCCCTCTCCCCCACTAATACTAGTCTCGTCCCGGTCCAGTTCCTTTACATAATTTGTTTATAAATGATATTAAGACGAGACTAACATTTAAATTTAGAGTTCCCAGATGACACAACCCTCACAAAACTGCCACATCCGTGGCAGTATAAAATTATGTCGAGGGAGCTAGAGCTTGACGCAGTGCTCGCGGAGACGTGCAAAATTAATAATAATTTCTGTAAATATATAGTAACGCCGGAGAGGATCTCAGAGATCGAAATATATAGCATTTTGAATAAAGCATTGTTAAACACAAACATTAAAAATGTTTAAATAACAGCTAAGTGAAATAAACGAAGGGTTTTGGAGTGGTCATTAACACTTGCTTTCACAACACTAAGATAAGATTTTGTTCGGATTCTTAACCCTGGAGGGTTAGTCACCCAGGATAACCCAATAAAGTCGGTGCGTCATCGAGAACTGTCTGTCTTATTTCCACTGCTGTCCTTCAAACTTGTCCCCAAAAATCCGACCCACATCAGTAGACTAACACCCCGGTACCTACTTACTTGCTAGGTGAACGGGGACTAAACCAATCCCCCACCCCCCCTAACAACACGTTAACAGAGACTTATGTCACTTCTTGAAATTTTTAGTTAAAAACGAAAAAAAAAACACTGACATTATACAACGCATTTATCAGACTTCACCTTTAAGACTGTCCTGTCTTGGTCCCCCAAATTACATAAAAGACCAAGATAAAGTGAAAAGGGTGCAGAGAAGGGCAATGCAGCTTGTATCTTCATTAAGAAACAAAGCACTTACCCTGTTCTACCTTACGAAACAAAGACTCTTCAAACATTTAAGTTAATAAACAAATCCGACACTTGCAAAAGAAAGTCTGAATCGTTAGATAGTTCAATAACACATGACATCACACAATAATCCAACGCACTGCTTTCACAAGTTATTATTATTATTATTATTATTATTATTATTATTATTATTATATTGCATATTATTGTATATTATACATTATTATTATTTTATTGTATATATTATTATTGTAAGAAAGAGTTTATGTAATTAACGTCGATACATGACACTTCCCTACAGGGAAGCCGATGCCGGGTCGCCAAATTGGAAGAGACCCGGGCCGGGATCCATACCGGCAGATCATATAGAATAGAATAGAATAGAATAGTTTATGTAAGGGTCAAATAAGACCTACTGAATGGGAGTGGCGGTGTTTATCAGGTTTGATACGAAGTAAGGTTGAAGGTAGAATGAGGAAATATTATAAATTAGGTTTGAAGGTAGGTATAGAAACGTGATAAAGGTGATACGTTCGGTTTTAGTTTGGAGTCTATAATAAATGTGTTTGTGTCTTTAGGAAAGAATGTGTTAGCATCTGTATATATGTCCCCTCGCCTCTTTGGTGGAACAACAGGACAAAAACAGAATCGACATTAACAACAGCTGATACTGGTTTCCATTGTGCTTATACTGGCAGTCGTTGCTTAAGATAAGATTTGGTCGAATTTTTAACCCGGGGAGGGTTAGCCACCCAGGATAACCCATGAAAACCAGTGCTTCATCGAGGACTGTCTCTTATTTCTACTGTGGTCCTTCAGTCTTGTGTCCCCAGTATTCGACTCATACCAATCGACTAGCACCCAGGTACCTACTTAATGTTAGGTGAACAGGGACAGCAGGTGTAAGGAAACATACCCAACGTTCTCACCCATGTCGGGGATTTAACCACGGATACTCAGTGTGTGAGGCGAGAGCGCTGCCAACCGAGCCACGAGCCATCCTTGAGGGCAGTTACTGCAAATGTTGTTCGTCAAGAATCTTGGCTCTGGGAGATGTTACTTGTTACTTGCCTTGATGCTCTCTCTGGCTAATAGCGCTTGACCCTACACGTTGACCGGTGATACTGGTATGTGTAAAACTTTGATTACTAGGGTGTTCCTTTCCCTGCAGTAAACTTTGTGTTGACCTGCAGTCAGCCATTCATCGATCTCAAAGAATAGTTTTCTTTCAGTACCTTCGCTGCCATTTTCTTAATCAATCTCCTTTGTAGAACATTTTCACAAAGTCTTTCTGAGGTCTGGATAAACGAGATAACAGTTTTTGGAAGATATCGCCTCCAATTCTGTAGTAAGTTTTTATTCAGGTACAGGTACACATAAATACACTTACAGATTATCGCACATAGCAGCATATGTGTAGATTACCTAAGAAAACTCCCAAAAAAGTCAGTGACTTGTGTTAAGTATTAATTATATTTAAAAGTTAAACACAGGTAAGTATCTTAACTATGTGGAAAGTAGTTATAATGAGAGGGGATATACTAGGGGTAAGGCAAAATCAGATATTTACAGTGACATTAAAGACAGTATCAGATCACTGTATATATATACTGTATATATATATATATATATATATATATATATATATATATATATATATATATATATATATATATATATATATATATATATATATATATATATATATATATATATATATTTAGATATAGAAGAAATCGCTCTCATCCCTTTCTGTAGCCATATTCATTAATGGGAGGAGAGTCAGTTTATGTTAGGCAAAAACGAAGATTAATTAATCTGTGTTGAGACGGGTGGGTTAAACTGTATACATCAAGGTGGTTTTCAAATGATCCTGCTATAACTAATTTCAATATACTTAAGTTTTATAAAAAAAAGTTTATTATATAGTCCTGAACAATAAATAGGAACAGGACCAAGAGGAGACGAAGGTGAGGATGGAGAAGGAATGAAGAGGAGGAAGAATGTAAGGATTAAGCGGAATTACGAATTATAGTAAGTTGAAAAGGAAAGAAGGGAGACGCAGGAAGAAAAGAAATGCAAGAAAACTTCAATATAGTAATATATTATTTAAGAACTACCTCAGTAATCCCTGGTATCTTTATTACAGTTAACATTTCGCTGCTAAGTATAGCCATATTTATGGGCAAGTCTTGCGATGCAATAATAATGTTAATGGGAAACGTTAAACCCATATGAGTTATACAGCGCCTGGGAGTGGATTTTATTGGTTATAGCTTAAGAACGGAGTTTCAGGAATCCTTGCGATCCAAAAGTGTAAACAAATTCAGCACTAAAGAAAACGGGGGATAATAATAGATGCGTGACTCTTGAAAATCAATGAGTGGAGCATTATTGATGATCTTTTTTTATATATATCAGTACCAATGAGTTACATAATTTTGTCGTTTTATTCGGCAAGTTCCAAGGTAAGTATCGTATACGTGGCGTCCTTGTATAACTTTAACAGGTGAATAACAAAAAAGGCACAATACCGTGACTGGAACAATACACACAAAACCTGCACATATAAAAAAGAGAGGAGCTTACGAAGACGTTTCGGTCCGACTTGGACCATTTACAAAGTCACACTGACACAAAGGACAGGTAGAAGGGGTATTTATAGGCCCTCCCCTGTCTGCCTGCCTATAAATACCCCTTCTACCTGTCCTTTGTGTCAGTGTGACTTTGTAAATGGTCCAAGTCGGACCGAAACGTCGTCGTAAGCTCCTCTCTTTTTTATATGTGCTGGTTGTGTGTGTATTTAACAGGTGAAATGGTCAGGACAATCATCGCACGGGGTCACCAATGGAAACAAGTCATTATCATAGGTCACTTATCATTCATACAAACACCTTCACCATTCATTAAAATGGTTATAATTATAACCATAAATTTTATAGGGGTTGACCGGTAAGCCAGATAACCAAAAGCTCCAGCGGTCAACATGTGATTAAGACCCGCATCAGGAAACACTTGTCTTGTTTCTGACAAACCTTACCTAACCTAACTATTCATTGTGAACAAAATAAGTTATCTAATAGTTATAATCATATCCATAAACTGTAAAGGGGTGGACCAATAAGCCAGCGGTTGGCCTCGGTCACATGACTAAAACATCCAGAGGCGGCGGGCGGCTCATCATATGACTACCACCCGCGTCAGGAAACACTTGTCCTGTTTCCTGACAAACCTTACCTAACCTAACCATTCATTGTAAAGAAATGTAAATTTTCATTATTAGGTATAACCTCAGCGTGCCGGAAATGCTCTACATACATCAGATGTTTCCATTCAGCTCTAACCAATGTCTCTTATTTTTTGTTCAAAAGTTTGGTAAAAGGACATACAGCAAAAGGAGACCTTTATTAGTACGACGTTTAGGATTATTAGTACGGAGGATCATTAACCCAAGATGACGTAACAAAGACATTATGTAACACCTTTATAAGTACTAAAATCATCTGTGTGCCCTTACGGACATTTTTTTTTTAAATGTTATGTATTAATTACCTAAATAAAGGCTAACAAGGAGACAACAGCTACAAACATTTCTAATGAATATTATTACTTTATAAAACATTCCGTATAAAGGGTTCGTTATTGTACACTCTAGTACATTATGTGGCACTCTAGTACATGGTGTGGCACTCTAGTACATGGTGTGGCACTCTAGTACATGGTGTGGCACTCTAGTATATAGTGTGGCACCCTAGTACATAGTGTGGCACTCTAGTACATGGTGTGGCACTCTAGTACAGTGTGGCACTCTAGTACATAGTGTGGCACTCTAGTACATTATGTGGCACTCTAGTACATGGTGTGGCACTCTAGTACATAGTGTGCCATTTTAGTACATGGTGTGGCAAAGTGTACAACTCTTCATCATGTAATATTATACATATTTTAGCGAATAATAAATTGTCAAACAATGTGTCTCTTTGGTTCGAACCCATAATATGACCCAGGGAATAGATGTGTATATCTCTGTGACACCTTAAAACAATGAATTGTTTATTAGATAGAAGACAATGGACAAGAAGAAGCAACTGAAGGAAAAAAGAAGCCATAGAAGAAGCACAAGAAGAAGAAGCAAGAAAAGAAACAGAAGAAGATTGTCTTCGGCTTAGTGACCCAGGGGGATTAATAATTCACTGTAATCCAAGGAAGTCAGGCAATGTGGCTTATTTCCAGTGGGCTCATTAGGTCCTTCTCCAGGATGCGACCCACAACATTCAACTGACACACAGGTACCTATTTACTGCTAGCTGAAAAGGGGCAACAGGTATTAATTAGATTTGTCCGTACATCGAGGGCCGCCCAAGACTGAACCCGAGTCCTTTGGTTTTGAATCGCACGTGCTAAGTCTCTGAGCTGTGAGGTACCATAAAGAACGTGTTATTTTCAACTATTTAAGCGGTTGCAATCTAACATCCCTTATCATAAAAATCTTTGAAAGGGTTCTAAGAAGCAAGATCATTAATCACCTAGATACCCATCAATTACATAACCCAGGGCAACACGGGTTTAAAGCAGGTCGCTCCTGCCTGTCCCAGCTACTAGACCACTATGATAAGGTCCTGGATTCTATAGAGGATAAACAAAATGCCGATGTAGTATACACATACTTTGCGAAAGTCTTCGACAAGTGCGACCACGGTGTAATAGCGCACAAAATGAGTGATAAAGGAATAACAGGAAAAGTTGGTATATGGATCTATAACTTCCTAACAAATAGAATACAAAGAGTAATAGTAAACAGAGTAAAGTCTGAGGCAGCTACGGTGAAAAGCCCTGTTCCGCAAGACACAGTACTCGCTCCCATCCTATTTCTCATCCTCATATCTGACATAGACAGAGATGTAAGCCATAGCTCCGTGTCTTCCTTTACAGATGACACCCAAATTGCCATGCCAATGTCCTCCATCGAAGACACCGCAAGACTCCAAGTGGACATCAACCAAATCTTCAAATGGGTCACTCAAAACAATATGAAGTTCAATGAAGAGAAATTTCAACTACTCAGATATGGAAAACTTGAGAAAATTAAAACTGTATCAGGGTATACAACAAATTCTAACCATACAATAGAGCGAAAAAGTAATGTGAAAGACCCGAGAGTGATAATGCCAGAGAATCTCACCTTCAAAGACCACAACAATATATCTACCACATCTGCTATAAAAATGATAGGATGGATAATGAGAACCTTCAAAACTAGGGACGCCAAGCCCATGATGATTCTTTTCAAATCACTTGTTCTCTCTAGGCTGGAATACTGCTGTACACTAACTGCTCCCTTCAAGGCAGGCGAAACTGCTGACCTGGAGAGTACACATAAGTATAAAGCACCTAATTTACTGGGAACGGTTGAAGTCCCTTGATTTGTATTCCCTGGAACACAGGCGAGAGAGATACATGATATATACACTTGGAAAATCCTAGAGAAATTAGTACCAAACTTGCACACGAAAATCACTCCCTATGAAAGCAAAAGACTAGGCAGGAGATGCAACATTCCCCCAATGAAAAGCACTCTGAGAGTGCTCTGAGAGGCAACACAATAAGTGTCAGGGGTCCAAGACTGTTCAACTGCCTCCCAGCATACATAATGGGGATTACCAATGGACCCTGCTGTCTTCAAGAAGGCACTGGACATGCACCTACAGTCAGTACCTGACCAGCCGGGCTGTGGTTCGTACGTCAGTTTGCGTGCGGCCAGCAGTAACAGCCTGGTTGATCAGACCCTGATCCACCACGAGGCCTGGTCTCAGACCGGGCCGCGGGGTGTTACCCGCGAAACCCTCTCCAGGTATACTCAGCTGCCAGCATGAATGAACGTCTCCCAGTGTATATATTTAGACCTTAATCCCTACCTTGACTGGTGGTGAATAGGTTACATACAGTCTTAATGACCCTCGTGGAGTCGACAGCCATTAAACCCAGTAAACCAACCCAGCTCCCAGATAATACTCCCGTTAATGTAATTTGCTTATAGGTTATATATAGTATATGTGCAATACAATAGCAAACAGGCGGTCGTAACAATGCAGGACAAACCACACGGGGATACAAATCTAAACATTTCCATCCCAATGTGGCTTGTTCTGCATAAGTATATGTATAGAATGGTCAAAAACTGACGCACTGTAATGCGTAGGCAAAGGAAGGATGTAGTGTGAGGATGGTTGGCATATGGTGCCGTGGCTTCAACTCACAACACACCAACTTGTCTGACACTTTTGTGTTTATGACACGGGAAACTTGTGCAGCCGTGTCAGCTAGCGACACGCACCCACCTACCTACCCTCAATTTATGACACATAACTGTTCCAGCGGTGTGAGCATACGACACGGGGAGCCTTCTATTGTGTGAGGTTAAGACAAGGGCAACCTTCTGTTAAATGAGGTTAAGACAAGGGCAACCTTCTGTTGTATGAGGATACGACACGGAGAATCTTCTGTTGTGTGAGGTTAAGACAAGGCAACCTTGTTAAATGAGGTTAAGGCAAGGCAATCTTCTGTTAAATGAGGTTAAGACAAGGGCGCCTTCTGTTTGTGCGAGGTTGAAACACTTGAACCTTCTGTTGCGTGAGGTTAAGACAGAGGTACCTTCTCTGCACTGTAAGGTTTAGACATTGGAATCTTTTCTGCTGTGTGAGGTTATGACAAGACAACCTTCTTCAAAAGTGGAAGGTCACAACAAGACAATTTTCTTCAATACTGGGAGGTCACAACAAGACGATCTCCAACAGTAAGAGGTTAATACAAAACAATCTTCTGCAATATTGAGAATTTAAGCAAAGAAAAACTTCTGTAGTGTGGGGCTAAGACAACATAATCTTCTGTAGTGTGGGGCTAAGACAAGATAATCTTCTGTAGTGTGGGGCTAAGACAAGATAATCTTCTGTAGTGTGGGGCTAAGACAAGATAATCTTCTGTAGTGTGGGGCTAAGACAAGATAATCTTCATTAGTGTGAGAATACACGACAATCTTCAGCAGTGTGAAGATACAAGATAATCTTCTCCATCAGTGTGAGATTCGTACCAGACAATCTTTCGCAGCATCACTAGTACAGATACTTTCAATGGTCCTATAGTACCCGTCCGAGCTTTGTATCAGTTTAGTGTAGTGAAATGACACTCAAAAGATGAAGAATAAAGTATACACAAAAAATAAAATTTGCTTTGACATATATTCCCACAACCAGAACGTATGTACAATTACTTTACTTACACTATGTACAAAATGTAGGGACCAGTTAAACTAAATAGTGAATATAGTTTGGAGAGATCAAGTATGAGATGACTCTCGCTACTACAGCTACACAACACGTATGCAGAAATACAGTTCAAGTATGGTGCTAGCAAGACCGAGACAGAAAAACCTCTGACGGTTTAGGCTGTTCCTAGAAAGAAGGAAACCTTACTCAGGTTGTCCACCTTTGCTGTGAAAATGTCAGACAGCTCCTGCATCTAATCAGCCACCCCATACCAAGATGGTGGACACATCTTGGCAAACAATGACTAAATGTGCTTAAGATGACATACAGGAAAGTGGTTTTGTGTGATAAATATAGAATACATGACGAATGCCTTCAGACTTCAGACAGAGAGCTAGATTAGCTGCGTATGCCCAGAAACACCAGCCAAGTGTATTTGGCGAATGTCACACCGTATCCGTATCCTAACATGTAAAGTTTACACTACCTTAAGCCTACAGCATGGAGGAGTTGTGCTAAACTTACAGTAGTGAGGAGCTATTTTGTGGCCTCACATAAGGTGTGTCTAGGGTAGGTAAGGTTTGTCAAGAAACACACAAGTGTTTCCTGACGCGGGTCTTGGTCATATGATGACCCGCCGTTGGAGCTTTTGGTTATCTGACCGAGGCCTTCCGCTGGCTTACCGGTCCACCCCTTTAAAAATTATGGTCATAATTATAACCATTTCTCTTTATGTATGTCTACCTGAAAATGTATATTATTATTATTAATTATTATTATTATTATTATTATTATTATTATTATTATTATTATTATTATTATTATTATAATAAGTAATAGCAGTAGTAGTAATATTATATTTACGAAATAGTCAAGTTTAATCCGAGGAAGGGTAGAGTACCTACAATTTCCTTGATGGAAAGACTATCAAGGGCATCAAGGTACCCCGTTAATTAAAGGGAGCAAACACTGGAACAATAACTGAACAACAACAATGGAACAACAGTAGAAAAAAATACGGAGCAAAATGGAACAGTAACAACAACACGGCACATAAACAATATCAATACGGAACAGCGACAACACGGAACAAAAACACGGAACAAAAACACTGGGGAAATACGTGTGAACTGGTGTAATAATTGCCAACAAAATTTACCCTTTTCGAGCCCCGAATTCTAGAAGACATTACTGGAGCCAACAAAACAAGATCAGTTTATACACGTTTCCCCTTCAAGGGCAGATCTTGAGGCTGGTGCAGAGCTCTTCATCCAAGAAAATAGAGCTATCCTTCCTTCCTTGGATCAACCCTAATTACCTCACATTTCCAGAGGCTGTACGACGCCTGCCGACCCAATGCTTTTCCATCAATTTCATATTGCTACTACTACTACTACTACTACTACTACTACTACTACTACCACCAAAACCACCACCACCACTATTACTACTATCACCACCACCACTATTACTACTATCACCACCACCACTACTACCACA
This sequence comes from Cherax destructor, assembly GCA_009830355.1. Taxonomy (NCBI): domain Eukaryota; kingdom Metazoa; phylum Arthropoda; class Malacostraca; order Decapoda; family Parastacidae; genus Cherax; species Cherax destructor. The sequence goes on from WNWK01000029.1 coordinate 923,735, forward strand.
ACTACTACTAATAATAATATTAATATCAGCTATCTTGATCAAACATCTTAATCACCGTGATCAGCTATCTTGAGAGAGAGAGAGAGAGAGAGAGAGAGAGAGAGAGAGAGAGAGAGAGAGAGAGAGAGAGAGAGAGAGAGAGAGAGGAGAGAGAGAGAGAGAGAGAGAGAGAGAGAGAGAGAGAGGGAGAGAGGGAGAGAGAGAGAGGGAGAGGGTGGTGAGGCAGGCAGGGCAGGAGGGACGAAGATCGATACAATAACGTGAGCTCAACAAGAGAAGACTGGCATGACCCAGCCCAGGTAACTCGCCCAGGTGAGTACAACATACCTGCGTGGGAGGACCACTAGCACAAAGAAATACCTGGACGTGCACTGAGTGCGTGAACGTGCACGCGAATACGTGGACGTGCACGCGAATACGTGGACGTGCAATGAGTACGTGGACGTGCTCGGAGTACGTGAACGTGCACGCGAATACGTGGACGTGCAATTAGTACGTGCACGTGCTCGGAGTACGTGAACGTGCACGCGAGTACGTGGACGTATACTGGAATACATGGACGGGCACGTGTACAACTCACTTGGGGCTACACCGAGATACATGATGCTGGGATACCTAGACACATGATGCTGGGATACCTAGACACATGATGCTGGGATACCTAGACACATGATGCTGGGATACCTAGACACCTGATGCTGGGATACCTAGACACCTGATGCTGGGATACCTAGACACCTGATGCTGGGATACCTAGACACCTGATGCTGGGATACCTAGACACCTGATGCTGGGATACCTAGACACCTGATGCTGGGATACCTAGACACCTGATGCTGGGATACCTAGACACATGATGCTGGGATACTTAAACACATGATGTTAGGATACCTAGACATGTGTTTAGTAGAAGACTCTCCCCTCTATCCCTCTAACCACACCACCATCAGAATAACGTTGAGGCAAGGCTTACTCTTGAAAAGTCTATGCAAAATTGAAAAGTTCAAATAATGAATTATTTTTTAGAACCTAATTCTGACACAGTTGTTGTTGCTTGGCACTATGTACACCGTACACGAATAACTCGAACACAGGAGAGAGTAAATCTTAAGACGACGTTTCGGTCCGTCCTGGACTATTCACAAGTCACACTGACAGAAGAATGAGCCAGTGTTCATTCTCTTGTTAGTGAAGCTTTGTAAATGGTCCAGGTGAGGGCGAAACATCGTGGTAAGCTTGTCTCTGCTGTGTGCCAGTTGTGTCTTGTTCCAGTCACAGTATTGTGCCTTTCTGTTCTACATGTGAGTTTGGACCTGACTAACTTGTACTACCAGGTCAGTAGCTGTACTAATTCCTTAAGTGAAAGTGACCTGACCAGGTGGTCGGCTAGAGAATTATATGAGTGGGTGCAGTTGGGTGTGAATTGGTCCTGACTAGCTTGTGCTAGGTCAGATGCAGTGCTCCTTCCTTAAGTGAATGTAACCTGACCTGGCTGGGTCGGGGCATTGGCTTAAGCCATTGGAGATTTGGACCTGCCTCGCATGGGCCAGTAGGCCTGCTGCAGTGCTCCTTCTTTCTTATGTTCTTATCTTATTATGTACAATGATCTCGCTATATTTATCATTACCGTTACTCTTCATAAAACACCTCGGTGTATGTACACTAATATATACACACCCCTCGGTGTATATACACTAATATATACACACCCCTCGGTGTATATACACTAATATATACACACCCCTCGGTGTATATACACTAATATATACACACCCCTCGGTGTATATACACTAATATATACACACCCCTCGGTGTATATACACTAATATATACACACCCCTTGCTGTATGTACACTAAGATGTATACACCCCTTGCTGTATAAGAACATAAGAACATAAGAATGGAGGAACACTGCAGAAGGCCTACTGGCCCATACAAGGCAGGTCCTTATCAAAACCACCACTACCTAAGAATTTACTCCCGTACTCACGACACTAATCAAACCCAGCCCCTCCCACTCATATATTTGTCCAATCTCTTTTTAAAGCCACCCAAGGTCCTAGCCTCTATCACTGTACTCGGAAGATTGTTCCACGCATCTACAACTCTGTTCGAAAACCAGTACTTGCCTATGTCCTTTCTAAATCTAAATTTATCCAATTTAAATCCGTTATTTCTGGTTCTTACTTGGTTCGATATCCTCAGTATTTTATTAATATCTCCTTTGTTTATGCCCATCATCCACTTGTACACCTCGATGATATCTCCCTCATTCTACGTCTCTCCAGAGAGTGGAGATTCAACGCTCTAAGTCTATCTTCATACGGGAGATTTCTTATACTGTAAATCATTTTAGTCATTCTTCTTTGTATGTTCTCCAATGAATCTATATCCATCCTGTAGTAAGGAGACCAAAACTGAGCTGCATAATCCAAATGAGGTCTCACTAGTGATGTATAGAGCTGTAAAATAACTTTTGGACTTCTGTTGCTTATACTTCTTGAAATAAATCCTAGTAATCTGTTAGCCTTATTGCGCACACTTAGGCACTGTTGTCTTGGCTTTAGATTTCTGCTTACCATGACTCCCAAGTCTTTTTCACATTCTGTATGATCAAGCTCAACTTCACCTAGTTTATAAATTCGAGGGATATTTTCATTACCAACGACTAGCACCTTACACTTATCCACATTGAACTTCATCTGCCACTTTTCAGACCAAGACATTAATTTATCCAAATCCTCCTGGAGTTCATTGGTATCCTCCTCAGAATGAATTATACGGCCTATTTTTGTATCATCAGCAAATTTACTCATGTCACTTGCAATTCCTTCATCAAGTATGTACACTAAGATGTATACACCCCTTGTTGTATGTACACTAAGATGTATACACTCCTTGCTGTATGTACACTAAGATGTATACACCCCGTGTTGTATGTACACTAAGATGTATACACTCCTTGCTGTATGTACACTAAGATGTATACACCCCGTGTTGTATGTACACTAAGATGTATACACTCCTTGCTGTATGTACACTAAGATGTATACACCCCTTGTTGTATGTACACTAAGATGTATACACTCCTTGCTGTATGTACACTAAGATGTATACACCCCTTGTTGTATGTACACTAAGATGTATACACCCCTTGCTGTATGTACACTAAGATGTATACACCCCTTGTTGTATGTACACTAAGATGTATACACTCCTTGCTGTATGTACACTAAGATGTATACACCCCTTACTGTATGTACACTAAGATGTATACACTCCTTGCTGTATGTACACTAAGATGTATACACTCCTTACTGTATGTACACTAAGATGTATACACCTCTTGTATGTACACTAAGATGTATACACCTCTTGCTGTATGCACACTAAGATGTATACACCCCTTGCTGTATGTACACTAAGATGTATACACTCCTTGCTGTATATACACACCCCTTGCTGTATATACACTAAGAAATACACACACCCCTTGCTGTATATACACTAAGATTTACACACACCCCTCGGTGTATATACACTAAGATATACACACACCCCTTGCTGTATATACACTAAGACATACACAACGCTTGCTGTATATACACTAAGAAATACACTCCCCTTGCTGTATATACACCCCTCGGTGTATACACACACCCCTTGGTGTATATACTCACCCCTCGGTGTATTTACGAAGGTTTATTTAGTGTAAGCCATGACAACCTCTCAGTTAACTCGCTGCACCGCCAGTTTTCTCTAAACCCTGAGAGCAGCTACAAGATTTTTTTTTCGTATTAGTGACCCCTTATAACCCAAGAAAGTCAATGTTGCTTACTGCCAATATTGTCCTCCCCCTGGATGCCACCCACAACAATCTCGTAACTCTCAGATACCTACTTACAGCTAGGTATCAAATTAAGATTCAACCCCGAGTCCTTTCGATTGTGAGCCCATGAGGAAGGTAGCAACACTGTCTCTAAAGGCCAGGGGACTCGAACCTTGCAACCACGCACATGGTGCGGTAGGCACAATAAGGGAACACTGTATCAACATCTGTGGCCCTAGATTATTCAACATCTTACAAGAAGATATCATAAACACTGTTGGGACAAGTGTAGAAGTCTTCAAGAGGAAACTGGACAAGTACCTCCGCCAGGTGCCAGATCAACCAGGCTGTGATGGATATGTTGGGCAGTGGGCCACCAGCAGCAACAGTCTGGTTGCCAGGCAAGCACCCGATGAGCCTGGCCCATGGCCGGGCTCCGGGAGTAGAAAGACTCTTAGAACTCATCAAAGGTGTATCAAAAGGAAAGTACAGTTTGCTCCAGGCAAGGAAGCTACCACATATATTTTGAACATGCAAGAAGAAATTCTTGCATGGACTTTAATATTGTATTTGATTTATATCAATAATCTAAAAATATTTATCCAACCCAAAATAGAGGAGGAGGAAGAAGAGGAAAAAGAGAAGGAAGAGGATGAGGAAGAGAAAGAGGAAGAGGAGGAGGAGGGTCAGGAGGAAGAGAAGTGGTGAATAAGAAAAAGAAGGTTAGAAGGGTAAGAAAAGAATGAGATAAAGAGAAGAGGTAAAAGAGAGCAAAATAAAAGAGACCAAGGGAGAGAGTTAGTAATGATTACATGTAATATTTGAGTGTGTGTGCAGAAAGAAAGTAGAGGACATCAGCGTGCAGTGAAGAACACCTGGTTACACTCTGGGTACACCACACCCTTCATGCTAAGAGGCAGGCACACTGAGGCAGGCACACTGAGGCAGGCACACTGAGGCAGGCACACTGAGGCAGGCACACTGAGGCAGGCACACTGAGGAAGACACACTGAGGCAGGCACACTGAGGCATGTACACTGAGGCAGGCACACTGAGGCAGGCACACTGAGGCAGGCACACTGAGGCAGGCAGACACTGAGGAAGACACACACATACTGATAAGTAAACAACAATCTAACTACCTTTGTTTCACTATAGACAGCTGAGGTCAGGAGAGTACGTATAGCACAAGGCTCTCTCCCCACCCTCCATTCCTAGACAGCTGAGGTCAGAATAGCATACTAGAAGGCTATACTATCCTCTCACACTACCGGTATGATAAAAATGGGAGAAGAGAATTAGTATATCGCACTGAAAACGTTCATGAGATTTAAAAGGAAAGGAGGGAGTGCAGTTTTGACATACATTACTGCTACTATTGCTTCTGTTACCGCTGTGGCTGTTGTTGCTAGAGGGAGGGTGATGGGTAGAAACGGATAGGAGAGGAAGAAGATGGAGCCAAAGGAAGGGAAGAATAAGACTCAAACAGGAATAACAGGAGGGGGCGCGAAGGAAGAACTGGAGAGGTTGATGATGAGAGAGAATGGGGAGGAACGGGAGACTAAAAGATGGATAATCAATGTCATAATAACTTTACTATGTAGGTCATTACTCCGCGCTCCACCCATGATGCATCCAGAAGACCCTACACCAGCCTACTCTGATGCATAGTGTTTGCATGGTATTAATGGGACCCACAGTCCTCTACACCAGCCTACTCTGATGTATAGAGTCTTTACATGGTATTAATGGGACCCACAGTCCCCTTCACCAGCCTGCACTTACTATACAGACTGTAAGAAGACATTCAGTGCGGTATTACACCAGAAATTGATCCACAAACTAGAGAAAATGGAAGGGATAAAATGGAACATATATACACTGAGAGGTGACTATCTTTTTGTGTATATACACAGAGAAGTGTATATAAATTCCGAGGCGTGTATCTACCATTTTATATAAACTGAGGATTTAGTTTGGTATAAACCTTGGTAATAGACACGGACAAATTGGTTTAAATGTGTCCTAGTGTTTGCTCACGTGAATTTTTAAACCATGATTTAGCTTAATTCCTATTTTAGGGATTAAAGTAGTCCTGATATTAGTTTACAGGAGAATGTGGCTTAATAACTCTTGTGGAGTGGATAGGCTTTAAACCTAGCAAGCAAGGTCAGTAATGAAATATTAAAATTAGGCTAGTGCTTATGTACACAACACAATGGTACACTTTGATTTTACTACACCTAAACAAGAAGACATGAGAGAGAGAGAGAGAGAGAGAGAGAGGTGGTGGTGGTGGTGATGGTTAGGACTCACACAGTGATCGTGGATGAGTGCTTGGAAAACACACACCAGGTAGGGAAGTATCAGCAGCCTGTATATACAAGAACGTTAAGTCCTTGCTAGGGCCTTAGTCATCCCACTGATTGTTCCATGGTTAAGAGGCGGGGTCCAAGAACCGGTGCGCGCGCACTCGAGTACATACAAACACATACACACACTAGTTGCAGAGCTAAGAGGTATGTCCTACGAGGAGAAAGGGAAATCAACCTGACGACACTGGAGGACACGAGGGATAGGGGGGACATGATAACAACATATAAAATACTGAGAGGAATTGACAAGGTGGATAGGGACAGGATGTTTCAGAGATGGGACACAACAACAAGGGGTCACAACTGGAAGATGAAAACTCAGATGAGTCACATGGATGTTAGGAAGTATTTCTTCAGTCATAAAGTTGTCAGGAAGTTGAACAATCTGGAGAGTGATGTAATGGAGGCAGCATCCATACATAGCTTTAAGAAAAGGTGTGATAAAGCTCGTGGAGCACGGAGTGGACCTAGTAGCAGGGCCAGGAGCTATGAATCGACCCCTGCAACTATAAATAGGTGAGTGCACACACACACAACGAGGGTCCAGCAATGTAGTTGTGACACAAATTGAGATGGAAGTTGAAGATGACTGATGAGATTAGATTTGGCTATGATGCTTTTTTCATGAACTCTCACTCACTATCATTCACATTCACTCTCCCTTGCAATCATTCAATCACACTCACTTTCACTACCTGTCACTCTTTCTCTATCTCTCTCTCTCTCTCTCCTCTCTCTCTTTGTGACGCGTTGGTGAGATGTCAGGACTCCAATAAGCGTATCGGTTCCAGGGCGGCTTTCTAGGTTATAGTATGTTATGTGTATGAGTGGCGGTGTATATGTCCAGCAGTGTGTATGAGTGGCGGTGTATATGTCCAGCAGTGTGTATGAGTGGCGGTGTATATGTCCAGCAGTGTGTATGAGTGGCGGTGTATATGTCCAGCAGTGTGTATGAGTGGCGGTGTATATGTCCAGCAGTGTGTATGAGTGGCGGTGTATATGTCCAGCAGTGTGTGATAGTCGCAGTGTATATATGTCCAGCAGTGTAGTGTATGATTGTAGGCGGTGTATATGTCCAGCAGTGTGTATGATGGCGGTGTATATGTCCAGCAGTGTGTATGAGTGGCGGTGTATATGTCCAGCAGTGTGTATGAGTGGCGGTGTATATGTCCAGCAGTGTGTATGAGTGGCGGTGTATATGTCCAGCAGTGTGTATGAGTGGCGGTGTATATGTCCAGCAGTGTGTATGAGTGGCGTGTATATGTCCAGCAGTGTAGAGTGGCGGTGTATATGTCCAGCAGTGTGTATGAGTACGGTGTATATGTCCAGCAGTGTGTATGAGTGGCGGTGTATATGTCCAGCAGTGTGTATGATGGCGGTGTATATGTCCAGCAGTGTGTATATGGAGAACGTGTATATTATGGAGTGTGTATCGAGTGGCGTATATATGTCCAGCAGTGTGTATGGCGCAGTGTATAGGTAGTTGCCAAAGTTTAGCATTTCGGTATAGGTGAAAGGGTAAAGAGTGGTAACACATTCAAGGTTGACATATTTTACTGAATGAGGACCCTACTGTACCACGCAGCCCTGGGCAGTGAGGGAATATGTGTTCTAGGCACAGGGGGAGCCCCTCTGTGTCATACAGGGGCACAGGTGAGGGTAGACCACTATGTGTTACTCGTGGCACAGGTGCAGAGCCCGTCCCAGCAGTGTGTTCACCTCACTCGGCACAGGGAGGAGACCCTACTGTGTTCACCCTCACTCCCGGGGCACGGGAGGAGACCGCTACTGTGTTCACCCTCACTCCCGGGGCAGGGAGGGAGACCGCACTGTGTTCACCCTCACTCCCGGGGCACAGGAGGAGACCCTACTGTGTTCACCCTCACTCCGGGGCACAGGGAGGGAGACCCCTACTGTGTTCACCCTCACTCCCGGGGCACAGGGAGGAGACCACGCTGTGTTCACCCTCACTCCCGGGGCACAGGAGGAGACCGCACTGTGTTCACCTCACTCCCGGGGCACAGGGAGGGAGACCCTACTGTGTCAACCTCCCGGGCAGGGAGGCCCGTGTTCACCCTCACTCCGGGGCACAGGGAGGAGACCCTACTGTGTTCACCCTCACTCCCGGGGCACGGAGGAGGGAGACCCCTACTGTGTTCACCTCACCCCGGGGCACAGGGAGGAGACCCGCACGTGTTCACCCTCACTCCGGGGCACAGGAGAGCCACTGTGTCACCCTCACTCCCGGGGCACAGGGAGGGAGACCCGCTACTGTGTTCACCCTCACTCCCGGGGCACAGGAGGAGACCCTACTGTGTTCACCCTCACTCCCGGGGCACAGGAGGGAGACCCGCACTGTGTCACCCTCACTCCCGGGGCACAGGGAGGGAGACCCGCTACTGTGTTCACCCTCACTCCCGGGGCACAGGGAGGGAGACCCGCTACTGTGTTCACCCTCACTCCAGGGGCACAGGGAGGGAGACCCCACGTGTTCACCCTCACTCCCGGGGCACAGGGAGGAGACCCGCTACTGTGTTCACCCTCACTCCAGGGGCACAGGGAGGAGACCCGCTACTGTGTTCACCCTCACTCCCGGGAACAGGGAGGGAGACCCGCCACTGTGTTCACCCTCACTCCCGGGGCACAGGGAGGGAGACCGCACTGTGTTCACCCTCACTCCAGGGGCACAGGGAGGGAGACCCGCACTGTGTTCACCCTCACTCCCGGGGAACAGGGGGAGACCCCTACTGTGTTCACCCTCACTCCCGGGGCACAGGGAGGGAGACCCGCTACTGTGTTCACCCTCACTCCAGGGGCACAGGGAGGGAGACCCGCTACTGTGTTCACCCTCACTCCCGGGGCACAGGGAGGGAGACCCGCTACTGTGTTCACCCTCACTCCCGGGGCACAGGGAGGGAGACCCGCTACTGTGTTCACCCTCACTCCCGGGGCACAGGGAGGGAGACCCGCTACTGTGTTCACCCTCACTCCCGGGGCACAGGGAGGGAGACCCGCTACGTGTTCACCCTCACTCCCGGGGCACAGGGAGGGAGACCCGTTACTGTGTTCACCCTCACTCTCGGGGCACAGGGAGGGAGACCCGCTACTGTGTTCACCCTCACTCCCGGGGCACAGGGAGGGAGACCCGCTACTGTGTTCACCCTCACTCCCGGGGCACAGGGAGGGAGACCCGCTACTGTGTTCACCCTCACTCCAGGGGCACAGGGAGGGAGACCCGCTACTGTGTTCACCCTCACTCCCGGGGCACAGGGAGGGAGACCCGCTACTGTGTTCACCCTCACTCCCGGGGCACAGGGAGGGAGACCCGCTACTGTGTTCACCCTCACTCCCGGGGCACAGGGAGGGAGGGAGGGAGAGACGGTTAGTTTATTCAGGTATACACAAATACATGTAGTTACATAGATTATCATACATAGCAGCATATGTGTACAGAACCCAGGATAACCCAAAAAAGTCAAAGTGACATTTCCATTAGGGTCCGGTGACGGAAAAGAGTAGGGAGTTGGGAGGGAAGGCAGAGGGAGAAAGGGAAACGGAAAAAGGGAGGACGACTTAGAAAAGGCGAGGAGAAGGATAGGAACAGAGGGAAGGAAAGCGGGAAGGTGGGAAATTGGGAGGGAGAACGAGGGAAGGGATGAGAGTGAAAAAATAACATAGGGAGAAAGAAAGGAGGTACGGAAGAAGAGGAGAAATCGAGGAAATGAGAAAAGAATAGAGATAAAGGAAGGAAAGTAGGGCACAAGAGGAAGAGGACAAGAGAAGAGTACATGAGAAAGGCAGATAATTGACACTTATGGTTTATATGGAGAGAATCTCCCGAGAGGCGGCGGAAGCAGGGAGACAGAGATAATAATCGGAGAAATACAGAAATAAGCAGAAAAATAAACAGCCAGAATTACGAACACACAGCTACAATATTTATTATAAAAAATAATGCTAACAGACAGAAACAAAGGCCAGGGAGCAAGGTGAGGTTCAACAGTAACAACAGCCAGGGAGCAAGGTGAGGTTCAACAGTAACAACAGCCAGGGAGCAAGGTGAGGTTCAACAGTAACAACAGCCAGGGAGCAAGGTGAGGTTCAACAGTAACAACAGCTAGGGAGCAAGGTGAGGTTCAACAGTAACAACCAGGGAACAGGGTGAGGTACAACAGTAACAACAGCCAGGGAGCAAGGTGAGGTACAACAGTAACAACAGCCAGGGAGCAAGGTGAGGTACAACAGTAACAACAGCCAGGGAGCAAGGTGAGGTTCAACAGTAACAACAGCCAGGGAGCAGGGTGAGGTACAACAGTAACAACAGCCAGGAGCAAGGTGAGGCTACAACAGTAACAACAGCCAGGAGCAAGGTGAGGTACAACAGTAACAACAGCCAGGGAGCAAGGTGAGGTACAACAGTAACAACAGCCAGGGAGCAAGGTGAGGTACAACAGTAACAAGAGCCAGGGAGCAAGGTGAGGTACAACAGTAACAACAGCCAGGGAGCAAGTTGAGGTACAACAGTAACAACAGCCAGGGAGCAGGGTGAGGTACAACAGTAACAACAGAAAGAGAGCAAGGTGAGGTTCAACAGTAACAACAGCCAGGGAGCAAGGTGAGGTTCAACAGTAACAACAGCCAGGGAGCAAGTTGAGGTACAACAGTAACAACAGCCAGGGAGCAAGGTGAGGTTCAACAGTAACAACAGCCAGGGAGCAGGGTGAGGTACAACAGTAACAACAGCCAGGGAGCAAGGTGAAGTACAACAGTAACAACAGAAAGAGAGCAAGGTGAGGTTCAACAGTAACAACAGCCAGGGAGCAAGGTGAGGTTCAACAGTAACAACAGCCAGGGAGCAAGTTGAGGTACAACAGTAACAACAGCCAGGGAGCAAGGTGAGGTTCAACAGTAACAACAGCCAGGGAGCAAGGTGAGGTACAACAGTAACAACAGCCAGGGAGCAAGTTGAGGTACAACAGTAACAACAGCCAGGAAGCAAGTTGAGGTACAACAGTAACAACAGCCAGGGAGCAAGGTGAGGTACAACAGTAACAACAGCCAGGGAGCAAGGTGAGGTACAACAGTAACAACAGTCAGGGAGCAAGGTGAGGTACAACAGTAACAACAGCCAGGAAGCAAGTTGAGGTACAACAGTAACAACAGCCAGGAAGCAAGTTGAGGTACAACAGTAACAACAGCCAGGAAGCAAGTTGAGGTACAACAGTAACAACAGCCAGGAAGCAAGGTGAGGTACAACAGTAACAACAGCCAGGAAGCAAGTTGAGGTACAACAGTAACAACAGCCAGGAAGCAAGGTGAGGTACAACAGTAACAACAGCCAGGGAGCAAGGTGAGGTACAACAGTAACAACAGCCAGGGAGCAAGGTGAGGTACAACAGTAACAACAACCAGGAAGCAAGTTGAGGTACAACAGTAACAACAGCCAGGGAGCAAGGTGAGGTACAACAGTAACAACAGCCAGGGAGCAAGTTGAGGTACAACAGTAACAACAGCCAGGAAGCAAGGTGAGGTACAACAGTAACAACAGCCAGGGAGCAAGTTGAGGTACAACAGTAACAACAGCCAGGGAGCAAGGTGAGGTACAACAGTAACAACAGCCAGGAAGCAAGGTGAGGTTCAACAGTAACAACAGCCAGGAAGCAAGGTGAGGTACAACAGTAACAACAGCCAGGAAGCAAGGTGAGGTTCAACAGTAACAACAGCCAGGAAGCAAGGTGAGGTACAACAGTAACAACAGCCAGGAAGCAAGGTGAGGTACAACAGTAACAACAGCCAGGAAGCAAGTTGAGGTACAACAGTAACAACAGCCAGGGAGCAAGGTGAGGTTCAACAGTAACAACAGCCAGGAAGCAAGGTGAGGTACAACAGTAACAACAGCCAGGGAGCAGGGTGAGGTACAACAGTAACAACAGCCAGGGAGCAAGGTGAGGTACAACAGTAACAACAGCCAGGAAGCAAGGTGAGGTACAACAGTAACAACAGCCAGGAAGCAAGGTGAGGTACAACAGTAACAACAGCCAGGAAGCAAGGTGATGTACAACAGTAACAACAGCCAGGGAGCAAGTTGAGGTACAACAGTAACAACAGCCAGGAAGCAAGGTGAGGTACAACAGTAACAACAGCCAGGGAGCAAGGTGAGGTACAACAGTAACAACAGCCAGGAAGCAAGGTGAGGTACAACAGTAACAACAGCCAGGAAGCAAGGTGAGGTACAACAGTAACAACAGCCAGGGAGCAAGGTGAGGTACAACAGTAACAACAGCCAGGAAGCAAGGTGAGGTACAACAGTAACAACAGCCAGGAGCAAGTGAGGTACAACAGTAACAACAGCCAGGAAGCAAGGTGAGGTACAACAGTAACAACAGCCAGGAAGCAAGGTGAGGTACAACAGTAACAACAGCCAGGAAGCAAGGTGAGGTACAACAGTAACAACAGCCAGGGAACAAGGTGAGGTACAACAGTAACAACAGCCAGGGAACAAGGTGAGGTACAACAGTAACAACAGCCAGGAACAAGGTGAGGTACAACAGTAACAACAGCCAGGAAAAGTGAGGTACAACAGTAACAACAGCCAGGAAGCAAGGTGAGGTACAACAGTAACAACAGCCAGGGAGCAAGGTGAGGTACAACAGTAACAACAGCCAGGGAGCAAGGTGAGGTACAACAGTAACAACAGCCAGGAAGCAAGGTGAGGTACAACAGTAACAACAGCCAGGGAGCAAGGTGATGTACAACAGTAACAACAGCCAGGGAGCAAGGTGAGGTACAACAGTAACAACAGCCAGGAAGCAAGGTGAGGTACAACATTAACAACAGCCAGGGAGCAAGGTGAGGTACAACAGTAACAACAGCCAGGAAGCAAGGTGAGGTACAACAGCCAGGGAACAAGGTGAGGTACAACAGTAACAACAGCCAGGGAACAAGGTGAGGTACAACATTAACAACAGCCAGGAAGCAAGGTGAGGTACAACAGCCAGGAAGCAAGGTGAGGTACAACAGCCAGGGAGCAAGGTGAGGTCATGTGGGGATGGGGAACATATATGGTAAAGGAACGGGGATAGGGTATGGGAAGGGTAGGACCAGTTCCTTCCCCCTCCCCTCAAATACCTGACACTCAGCTGATGCGGTAATGCCAAACATAACGCAATACTTTATGCTCCTCAACACAACACTGACTTAAATATAAGTTTCGCTTGATGAATACGCTTGTAATCCCGTCCCACACGGAGCAACATTTTTGTTACTGTAGTCCCTTTGTGTTGCAACCTCAGCATTTACGCTCGTATTCCTCTTAGATCATACAATGTTTTTATGCTTGTATTATTAGTAATATTCTATTCACGGGAAAAAGTTAAACCCGTAAAGGTCATACATCACTTACTGAATGCGAGGAAATCAGGTTTGATTTGATAATTGGGAGGGTAGATCCAAGTTCCTTCATCAGCATCAAGGGTTTATTTAATAATAATAATAATAATAATAATAATAATTTCAATGTTGTGTGCTTGTAGTCTCCTAAATATAGAAACTAAATGTAAAGGTTAGGAGCTAGTATCCTGCCTCAGCTCATTTCAAAGTTCAGCCCTGTCTATGGTACACCTCCCTTCCCCAGAATGCCACCCACACTAGTCAGCAATCACCCAGGTACATACTTACTGCTAAGTGAATAGTGATAACAGGTGTACGGAGACTCACCCAAGACTCAACTTTACTTACATTAGGTTACGTCCAATGCGCTACCACTGAGCTATGTGCCACCATTGTATTCCCTTGATGAAACAAATGTTTTGTCTTTGTAAACCTTCCATGGTGCATTTTTTTAGGCTTGTAATCCCTCGGCGAAGGAAAGTTTTTACACCTGTAATCTCTTAAACCCAAGACGGGTGAGTGGAAGGGGAAACTAAACCAAAAAAAAACTCGACGAACCTTCACGTCAACAATGAAAAACTTTTCAGATATATTCCCTCCCACTACGCTTTGTGATTTCTTTTATATCATTGAATCTGCACCATCAAGGCTGTTATATCAGCTCTGCTCACTGCAAAGCTTAGCCCCTAGGACGCCTACCTATTTATTATTAGGTGAAGCGGGGGTGTGGGAGAGGCAGCAGGGTCACAAATAGTCGTCGCTGTTACAACAATGTCACAGCAGTGCAAGTTGAAAAATCGTCCTTGTGGCTAATTGGTTACAGCGCTAGGCCTACTGCCTGCATGGACCAGGGTTCGAGTCCCTGTCCATTCTTCTGTTTAGTTATCAACAGGTGTAAGGAGAGCTGCTCATACGCTTCCACCTACCATGAGATTGATCCCGGGTCATTCGGTTATGAGCCCTAAGGCACTGCACTGAGCTACAAGATTTTCACACGTGGAACTAGCCTGGATAATATACAAAACAAAGAAATGGTAATAATATCAAGATGAATAACAACAGGGCGTTTCAAGGCTATGGTTGCATGACACGAGGACTCCCGGGAGTGTGGCGGTGCTAACAACCGTCCTCCAGCGCCCAGCTGGAATTAATCGATCGCTGCCACCGGTAACTGTGTCAGCGTACCAACCTGCTTACAACACTTTGTAGCCACCACTACTTAATTCTTAAATTTTAAGCAAGGAATATTTTTGTTGTCATTATTAATGTCATTGTCATTCTTTTTATTGTTCCTGTTTTTGTTATTATTGGACAATCTGAATATTATCACCTTACCCTAAGGAAAATGGGAAATATATTCAGGCAAATTCTAATATAATTTAGGAATATTAAGATATTTTATTTTCTACAGAAAAGTCATAGGGTAGCCAGGACGGAGGATCGAGTGTACATCCCACCTCATGCTGAATGACTCACACGGGTTTAGTGCTTAAAACAAATATAAAGTAATAATTCAGTCTTAGAGTGGCTAGAAAACAGAATGACCGTTAGGAGGAGACAGATTCCGTACACATATTTAAGTAAAGGTATGATAGGATCCACGAGGCAAGGAGTTCGACTAGTCGTGAGTAGTTTAGAGGTAGAGCCAGGTGATTAAGCCTAGACTCTCACGATCACTAGGAGAGTTCAACAAGGCAAGTACAACTAGGTGAACACAACTAGTATTTGAAAACAACTACAACTGGGTGAGTCCAACAAATCAAATACAAATAACTAGACAAATACAATTAGGAGTACAACCAGATTAGCATAACAAAGCGGGAATAATTAGGTGAGTACAACTAGGTGAAAACAAATAGGCAAGTATAACTAAGCGAGCATAGTTCAGCGATTAGAACAAGGCTAGTACACCTACAAGTAGATTAGTACAAATAAGCGAGTATAAATAGGCTAGTACAACAGAGTACAAGGCAAGTACAAGTAAACGGGTACTAGGCGGGTAGTTAGCAATATGTAAGCACAGAGTCCGGGTCTTCCTGATGCGTGTACTCTTAATTAAGGATTCTCAGTGTTTATTCAGTAAGTCAACACAAGCAGTAAAGAAATGAACCATCAGCTCAACCTACTGGTCACACACCACTTTATTTAAAGCTGGTATGGATTTATTTTGGACTCGCCTACAGGGAGAGATGGCAGGACATCTAGTGAAGTGAATATATTATACACTCGACCTGTTTTGATTTATTTCCCCCTTGTGGAAGGTGCCTTGATGCCGGTGAGGGAAATTCATAACCAAGGAACTGCACATATCTTCCCTATATTTGGAGTGACCTTCACTGACTCTCCCATTCTTCTAGACCAGAGGTCGGCGACCTTTACTGGGTATTACCCCAAAACAAATTTGTGTACAGCGAAATTACCCACTAGACTTGAAAGTCCACAGAATCCTGAAAACACAGTCATACAAGAATACAGTTATACAAGCTGAAAAGTATGTATTATACGCTATAAAGCAACTTTAAAAATAAAACACAAAATTAGCAACAATAATAAAATGAAAAATAAACTACATGAAATAATAAGACAAATTTAATAAGAATCTAATTAGAGAACTAAAGAATTATCATTGAAAACATTTTCACTTCAGGTTCTAGAGAAACCTAAATAAAATAAAATTTAAGAAACTAAATATTATTTGTTTAAAAAATATAACCTTCATAATTTGCCTCGCTTATTAAATATTTTTTTGTGCAATTTTATTTATATGTTTACTGAGCCTTCATTACCCCATAGATTTTTATTTTTACCCCATTTGTGGTAATTTACCCCGGTTACCCGACCTAGGTTCTAGATCCTGTATGACCCCTATGAATCTAATAATAATATATTTTAATGGTATGAAGCCTATTGACTGAAATGAATAAATGATTCACAATCTATAATATAAGTGAAGTTTTAACTTTACTTCGATTGTACGGTAAGCATGTCCTTTCTCTCTCTCTCTCTCTCTCTCTCTCTCTCTCTCTCTCTCTCTCTCTCTCTATTCCGAGCCATATCTTCAAACTTTAATTCCTCCTAAGTTTGGCTAATGGTGCGAAATGACTCAACTATTTTTTTGTTTCTCGTAAATAAAAGCACTTTACTTTCGTGGGCCCAACATGTTTTCTCGAGTTGTATTGTATAACCTTCTGTAAAGTTCAACCAGCTTTCCTACTCTTGTGTTTTTGTTTATTGTTGTGTATACGTACATATATATAAATACATGCATACATATATATACACACAAATACATACATACAAATATATATATATATACATACATGTGTATCAATGCACCACGCAGAAACAAACGGGTATATACAACACGGGAACCTTGCTAGCTTTCCTGACTTGGCTTCGAATCCTGCTGACTGCGATCTTTCTCTCTCTATGTAAGTATATATAACGACGATTGTTTTGCCAAAAAAAAAAAAAAAAAAAAAAAAAAAAAAGCGAAACTCATTGTTGTAAAAACTACAAAAATATATTTGAACACTACAAAATTAATATAATTCACTGACGTTATATTAGCCGGCCTAATAAAATTCAGCCAACTATGTGAATTTCTATACACATAAGGAGGGTTAGCATGGGCCCCACTTGCCTGCTAGTTTTAGGATTGGTTTCGCATGGGTTCGAACCCCACCTCGTGCAAAGAATTCAAGCCCTGTACCTAGCAGGTTGTTCCACTTATCGTGACAAGAACAAAGTCTTGTTTCACACACCGCTGCTGCTGATGATGCCATCAACATGGCCGCCGCTGGAGACCGCCATGGTGCCAGATCACATCACGGGTATTTGCAAAAGTTTAATTACACCGTCCAACCAGGTATTGTGATGTTGCGAACTGTAACACCTGCTAGTACTGGCTCATGTGTCGGGGATGCTAGAGGAGACTAACACATACATGCACTTGTATGTATATAATATCGTCTATGTAAGCCATTGTGAAGAGATCAGCGTATATGTTCGTATATATTATGAACGGAACTTATTTGTGTAGTAATTATTATTATTATTAGTAGTAGTCCATTCAAAGGGAAGATCTGAACCAACGGGGTTATACTGCGCCTGGGCACTGGTAGGTAATCAGGTTTGCTTCAAGGAAGGGGAGTGTAGCTTCATTTCTTTGGATCAAAAGCCTTTCACGAGCATCGAGGTACGCACACACACCTCCCTAAAGGGAGTACTAATATGTATTACATTACGTATGGCACCACATCCCTAGTAACAAGTGATAACTTAATACCCACTACAACCATTTTGAAAGAATTATATTCCAAGCGTTTCGTGATCACATTCTCAAGGAACAGTTAAGTGCTCCTTCAAAATGTGAGCGATCACGAGAAAACTTACATTCCAATCCCTTTTCCAAGTGGTTAAATTGCACATTGAGAAGAGTGGAACTGGCAAGGGGATATTTACAAGGTAAAGGTAATAAGACATGTATACTCGTATATCTTGACCTAACATATTTATTAAGTAAAAGTTTCGACTGATGGAGCTACTCAATGTGTTAATCCGAGCATATGCGTGAATGGAAGCCATCAGAGGTACGCGAGACGAGTAAGAAGCACCAGTCAAACTTCACAGCTAAATCAGACACCACTGATTATTATTATTATTATAATCAAAAGACAGACAGCACTGAAAACATGACAAACCCCAGGACACAGGACAAACTGATAAATTAGTAAACCAAAGATAAATCTAATATAATGAACAGGAGCAAATCTCAAGTACATTGCAAGTACTGACTTGATAAAACTCAACATTGAACGAAGCACTGTCACAAAAACTAACTCTGCAACTGTCTTGTTTTTGAAAACCGCTAATGAAAACCACAAACCACAGACGAGCCCCAGATAAGCTACTAGCAAACCACAAAGTAAAAAGATAAGTGGAAAATAAAAATGTAGGTTGACACGGACTAAACCGCAGATAAGTAGTAAGAAATACACGGTAGAGCTATACTAGTGTGAGAGCAGGTGTGGAGGAGCTGTACGAGGAGACAAGACTGCTGCGCTCTCAGTGGCTGGGTACTGTGCAATGATGGGGAGCAAAGCCAATGATTGTGGAGGAAGCCGGTAGTGGTCGTTGGAAGCAGGTATGGCGGGCTTACTGTAAGAGGATTTTTTCATGTAGTAAAACTAGATATACTACTCCCGAGTACAGTTATAGAAGCTGAAACGTTGTGTAGTTTTAAAAATAGGTTAGATAAATACATGAGTGGGTTTGAGTTGGACCTGACTAGCTTGTGCTACTAGGTCAGATGCCGTGCTCCTTCCTTAAGTGAATGTGACCTGACTTGACTAGGTTAGGGCATTGGCTTAAGCCGGTAGGAAACTTGGACCTGCTTTGCATGGGCCAGTAGGCCTGAAGCAGTGTTCCTGCTCCAGAAGGGTAATGGGGTTTGAGCTAAGGAATGAGAGGGTAGTTTCCACTCCTTGGATGAAGAGCTCTTCAACATCAGGGAACCCATATAGTTGATACCGTGTTATCGAAGCAAATTGAATACATCAGCATTGTGCTGCCACCTTATTATATATAGTTACATAGTGGGAACAAAGATAAGTTCCCCTTCCTGTAACAAGTTTTGAGGTCCTTTCTGCCCTTGCAGCCCAGCCTTTGACCATGCTTCATGTTGATTGCCTGTTCAACCAGACTGTTGTTGTTAGTGACCTGCTGGCCAACAGTCATAATAGTGGTGTTAATCAAACATCCCTGTCATATTCCACCACAAGATTTGATATGACAGGGGAAACAGCTAGTTTTTGTTCTTACTGTTACTATCATATATAACAGGGTAGCAACACAGTGCTGATGTATCCAATTTTGACTAATAAACAAAAGTTCTCCCCTTTTTGACCTTCGTGGGTTGCCTTGATGTAAGGTAGAGGAGTGAGAAGGTGAATGTCATGTTTACACAGGTTTAATTGGATTCCCCTGGTGTAATTTGTGAATCTGTTTGCATTTTTTTTTCTTATAAAATTTAATATCGGGCCTGGAGGCACTGAGCAAAGGTCACATAGGTGCTAGCGTAGCCAAATGTAGCTATCAGCAATGTTGACATGGGCTCATACTAAGAGTTTTGCTGACCCATGGGCGTGAGCGCTGGCGACAGGTGAAAAAGTTGTGAGGGGGTTATGTAACTGGGTAAAGAATGGTCTAGACAAATGGAAATGGATAAGGTTGGAGGGATTAATAAAGTCTGAGAGGTGAGTGAGGGGTGGTAGTCGGAGAAGTGGTGGTTGTCAGCACAGTGGCGGTGGGAAAGAGGTGTTCAAAAATTTAGAGAGTCCTGGAATCAAAAGGTCATTCAACGCTCTATGTAAGAGACATCCACACTCGCATGACAGCCATCACTCACAAAGTAACACTCATAAATAATAAAAAATATATACACATAATCACACTAACAATAACACAATAAATCATATAATTTTTAACCACCCGGGCAGGGTGCCAACAGGGTAGGGTGAGAGAAAAAAGGCAAATACATTTTCCAAGCTTCATTGCAGAGCTCTCTTTCCAGAAGTGCACAAACGTCATAATTTAAATAATAATAATTTCATAATAGGCTAAAATTATTATAATCAGTAAAAGGAAGTATCAACAATGACGTGGTGGCTCAGTAACTGGATCTCACTGTACTGACCATGCAATTATGAGTGACTTATTCCTATTTTTCAGATTACTAAATATAACTCGGCTAATTCTTCCCATAAGTCTTATTACTGCTATTATTATTATTAAATTGAACAGGAAGCACTGAACCATAGATTTCTAACAGGGGGCTATGGAATTATTATATAAGGAAATTTTTTAAATTTTTTATTTGAATTAAGGTAAACTAAATAATACTAATTAATGCAAATATGAAAAGATTAAGTAAACGTTTACATGAAAGAAAGGGAAGAGTTGGACAACTGTGAGGTGGGTGGATGGAGTGTTGTGAGTTAAGAGGGGTGTTAGGGGTAAGGAAGAGTGAAGTATTAGAGGGTAAGGTGAGGGAGAGAGGGAAGGGAATGAAGATAATAGTAGTAGTGGGGGAAGAGTAATTGAGGTTACACGTGTCAGGCCTCACATCACAAAACGGATATAGTAAGTTCCGACAAGTGTTTGACTTTAAAGTGATATGTCTGCTTGTGGAAATCTTTCACTATTGAGGTATCTCTTTCTTGTTCTCTCTCTCTCTTACACTTTAGTTAGTTACCATTTTGTCCAAGGTACATGTCAATTAGACACTAGGCCTGTTGTATATATGTGTGTGTATGTGTATGTAAGGAAACACTTCGAAATGTTTCTGCCCCACCGGGAATTGAACCCGGCCCCTCTGTGCCAGTAGCGTGAAGCAAGAGCTTTATCCACTAGGCCACTGTATGTGTATGTGTGCTCACCTATATGTGGTTGCAGGGGTCGAGTCACAACTCCTGACCCCGCCTCTTCGTTGGTCGCTACCAGGTCCACACTGTTCCAAGAGCTTCATCGTACCTCTTCTTAAAGCTTAGTATGGATCCTGTGTGTGTGTGTGTGTGGGCCCCCTTCCTCCCTCTCTTCCGCCCAATTAGGACAGTTGGTGGGCACACCCAGTCTGCATATACAACTAACGCATCCACCGGCAGAAAAGTTAGCTACCATTCCCTGCACTCATCTCCATGCACCCATGAACAATTACTCACAAAATAATCGTTCGAGTTGGGGCCTTTTATTTTGACTCGTAATTAAAATACAGTAGAGCGAGAACTATGAGAAAACTCCAACTTTCAGGCCACACTATTTTAAAGCACGTCTTGCTCTGGAAGTTACAATTATTTTTAAATAATGTTTGATAAATGTTAGCTTACATATATATAATTGGGTCTATCTATAATTTATGCACTGATATGTAGCTTAAAGAGAGAGAGAGAGAGAGAGAGAGAGAGAGAGAGAGAGAGAGAGAGAGAGAGAGAGAGAGAGAGAGAGAGAGAGAGAGAGAAGTATAATTGGAAACTCTCCCGGATTCAATGAAATCCCTCTTTCAAATTACATTATTTAATGAGGCAAGGCTATATATAATAAGGCTTCTCAGTGTTCCTTTACAGAGGTTTTTACATTTATTTAGTGTCACCGAGAAACATTCATTATCAGTGAATATATATCTGAGATGATGGTGGTGAGCTGTAAGTGATGATCAGATGGTGATGAAATGGCTGTGTGGTGATGATGTGGCGGTGATGAGGTGGCTGTGTGTTGGTGAGGTGGCTGTGTGGTGGTGAGGTGACTGTGTGTTGGTGAGGTGGCTGTGTTGTGGTGAGGTGGCTGTGTGTTGGTGAGGTGGCTGTGTTGTGGTGAGGTGGCTGTGTTGTGGTGAGGTGGCTGTGTGTTGGTGAGGTGGCTGTGTGGTGGTGAGGTGGCTGTGTGTTGGTGAGGTGGCTGTGTGTTGGTGAGGAGGCTGTGTAGTGGTGAGGTGGCTGTGTTGTGGTGAGGTGGCTGTGTGTTGGTGAGGTGGCTGTGTGGTGGTGAGGTGGCTGTGTGTTGGTGAGGTGGCTGTGTGTTGGTGAGGTGGCTGTGTGGTGGGCGTATCTTACAGTGAAGAGTCATCGCTCACACATTCGTTGTTCATACTTCCATTATTTTCACTTTAGATATCTACACTTTCATTATTCACACTCCTCTACACTTCCATCATTCACACTCCTCCACACTTCCATCACTCACACCCCTCCACACTTCCATCACTCACAACCTCTCCTCACACTTCCATCACTCACACTCCTCCACACTTCCATCACTCACACCCCTCCATCACTCGCACTCCTCCACACTTCCATCACTCACACTCCTCCATCACTCGCACTCCTCCACACTTCCATCACTCACCTCCTCCATCACTCACACCCTCCACACTTCCATCACTCACTCCTCCATCACTCACACCCCTCCACACTTCCATCACTCACACTCCTCCATCACTCGCACTCCTCCACACTTCCATCACTCACACTCCTCCATCACTCGCACTCCTCCACACTTCCATCACTCACACTCCTCCATCACTCACACCCCTCCACACTTCCATCACTCACTCCTCCATCACTCACACCCCTCCACACTTCCATCACTCACTCCTCCATCACTCACACCCTCCACACTTCCATCACTCACTCCTCCATCACTCACACCCTCCACACTTCCATCACTCACTCCTCCATCACCACCCTCCACCTCCATCCTCCTCCTCCATCACTCCACCCTCCACACTTCCATCACTCACTCCTCCATCACTCACACCCCTCCACACTTCCATCACTCACTCCTCCATCACTCACACCCCTCCACACTTCCATCACTCACTCCTCCATCACTCACACCCCTCCACACTTCCATCACTCACACCCCTCCATCACTCACACTCCTCCACACTTCCATCACTCACTCCTCCATCACTCACACTCCTCCACACTTTCATTCACTCTCCCCCACTTCCATCAACACCTTGAGCATCATTAACAAATTCTTGACGTAATAATCTGCTGCATCACCACCACTGTGATCAACAAACTCTCAGGATAATTATATATATTGCCCTTGTATTTCGTAGCCTTCATGGGGGCGCCTTCCTGCTGCTGAAGGGCTTCTGATCAAAGGAATCAAAGCTACTTTTCCCTTCAGATCAAGCCAGATTGCCTCTCATTCACATCGCTCTATATGATCTTTACTGGTTTGACGATTCCACGTGAATATAATAGTAACAATAATAATATATTAATAATAATGTAATAATTATAGTCATAATACTGTAGTAGTAGTAGTAATAGTAGTAGTAGCAGTAGTAATAGTAGTAGCACCAGTAGTAATAGTAGTAGTAGCAGTAGTAATAGTAGTAGTAGCAGTAATAATAAAATAACAATAATGATTTTAAGATAGTATATTCGCTCCACTCCATTTAGCTTTGATATATTCTAATGTAGACATACTCAGCCTAGCGTAATTCTTGTCCGGTATTGTTACATACCTTTGATCTAATTATAGGCTAGATTTAGCTTAAGACCTCGATAACCTTAATTAAGTCTTCAAGAGTAATTCGGTTCCATACTTACACAGCGTTATTATGCCTCTTGTTTTAAGATATCTATGTAGTATTTATAGTTTTGAAGAACAAGAGTGAAGTTGATCAGCGTTTATTGTGACGATGTGTCGTTGTACAGAGCTTTATTAACAATAGTGAAATGTTGTCGCAATAAAAGCTTACCCTTCATCTTTTTTATTCTTCAATACCGTCAATGCTATTACTGTCTTTCCAAACTAACGCTAGTTACAATGACCTCTCTGAAAATGAATTTCAGTGTTGTATGGCGGCGCGTAGCCAGCAGCCTCTTGTTCACGAGGCTAGCCACGCTAAATAATATTACTTGAAATCATACTGCGCCATGTACTCTACGTAGCTAGTCGAATTCAATCATATAACAAAACATCATCAACATGCAGCAACCATTGCAATGTTCATTAGTTAATTTGTTAGCTTTAAGGTATATCGACTGCACTAGGGTCATTAAGGCTGCAACGAACATCGTGAATAAATTAATCCCTTAAAATGGGGATTAAATGTTGGTGGTGCTGTTTCGTTTAAGAGAAATACATACAAATAAATCTTCTTGACGCTGGTCTGTCATATAATGACTTACTCAAAGGAGCTTTTGGTCACTGGATAGAGCCCTTCCGCTGGCTGACGGGATTATCACGTTAAAAAATTAAAATTAAAATCACATCATGATATGAGACGGTAAATTTTCCAACTAATAATAGTAAAATAAAAGATGACAATGTAAGTAAACTCTTTGTTTATATATACAGACATACACACCCAGATACATACCTCTTGGTGTGTATGTCTCAGTGTGCAATCTTTGAGCATCTATTCTGTGCCGTCATGGGTTAAGCCTTCTCGGTATTCCTAGACTCTCACTCTCACACACAACCGCCCATCAATAACGGCACCAAACAGCTTAGCGTGATAGTTTACAACCAAGACACGCTCTCACATACACTCAAAATCCCTCTTAACACCTTAAGCTACGGAACTCTGACTTATAATTTCTATACCAACAACTGACTCTATTAAAGACACTTTCATGCACGACTTGGAGCCCTAATTTGACAAGTTCATCTTAGCTCGCTGTATTTACCACTCACTCGTAATCAATAACAACCACCATTTGTGTGAGACTTCTTCACTTACCTGTCCAAGTATAAATGTATGAGTTCCTTGCCCTCCTTATTCAAGTCGGGGGAAAGTGTGTTAGTCTTTGCATATTTCACACAATCATACGATAGTCTCTGTATACGTCACGTTAACATTCACTAGTTCTTGTATACTTACGCAATCATACTGTAGTCATGCAGTCATAAGGTAGACCCTGAATACTTCATGCCGGCATTCTCTAGTCCATGCATACTTCACGCAGTCATATACTAGCATGAATGTATACATTATCTTGTCATTGAAAGTATTTCTTTGGGTATAAGGAATACATTTTATAGTTTGGTTTAAAGTTTGTTGACAGTATGTGTAGCATTAATTAAAGTTGCAGTTCACCTGTACACTAACACTGAAGAACGCTTTAATCCCTTTAAATTGACATTAAAGAAAATACCGAGATGGTCTTAATATGCAGAAAAGACTAAGAAGAACCATATGAAAGGTTGAGAAGAACCATGTGAAATGATCGTATATTGCAATAGTTCACGATATCTAGACACATCATTGGTGGTACGAACGTTATGTCGACCGATCATAGTGAATATCATTTCTAGGAACATTACTGATGGTAACAACGTTAATCTATCTCATCACAGTAACTCTTATTATCACGTTGGAGAGAAATGGTATAAAATAGCTAAGGTAAAAATCAGCTGAACAAACTATACACCATTTCATCTGAGTCATCGACTACTCTAAATTCATGTGTCAGAGGATGTGCATGTGGCCGCGTCCCAGCCATAATACCACTGTAGTAGTGAGTGTACGGCTCTTTTTATAACAGACCCGTCACTTCATTTTCTATGATAAATAAACATACAACAAACTACAGGGAAAAGGCTGTAACATCCAGCTTGTAGTGAACAACGCTGTGTAATTTCCTATTTGAATTTGCAAGAGAAGGGGGAAAGAGCTTTTTCCTAGTTCGTTTAATCTTTTTGCTTGCCTTGCAATGAAGCAGTCTGTACATGAGAATGGGAACCTAGAGTGGCGGAAATAGTCACCCACTCACAAAAAAGGCAGTGCCATCTATTGGCAAAAGGCACAAATGGGATGAAACAAAAAAAAAAAACAGGGAAGACTAGCTTCCACTACATTTTATTTTTGGAATTTCCATCTTTGTCCCTTTTGTGTCTCCCTCACCTCCCCTCACCTATGTCAAACATTTATCCACTGTCAATACCCCCTGAGTATTTTGTACGTCGTGGCCATGTCTCCTTTGATCCTTTGTTCTCGAAATATCATGCGCTTTAGTTTCCTTTTTTTTTTGTCCTGAGCTCCCGATCCAATCTTGTGAAAAATTCTTTAATTCTCCATTTTTACGAGCTTTCTATTAAATATTTTGGTGTGTACAATATGATTGATTAACTTGTAGTTCATGTACAGGATTCTGAATGGCTTCCTGCTTAGGGTTCTAAACGTTGTCATTACGTTTGCCAATCTTATACATGCTACTGATGTTATTCTGGTTGTATGTTCCTTATGGATAAGGGTCAGTGATTTGCGTGCGCGCGTGTACTCACCTAATTGTGGTTGCAGGGGTCGAGACTCAGCTCCTGGCCCCGCCTCTTCACTGTCCGCTACTGGGTCACTTCTCTACCTGCTCCATGAGCTTTATCATACCTCGTCTTAAAGCTATGTATGGTTCCTGCCTCCACTACGTGTGTGTTAGTTACCATTTTGTCCTAGGCACATGTCGATTAGACACTAGGCCTGTTGTGTGTGTGTGTGTAAGGAAACACTTCGAAATGTTTCCGCCCCGCCGGGAATTGAACCCGGGCCCTCCGTGCGTGAAGTGAGAGCTTTAGCCACCAGGCCACCGGGGCTGTTAGTTACCATTTTGTCCTAGGCACATGTCGATTAGACACTAGGCCTGTTGTATGTGTGTGTGTGTGTGTGTGTAAGGAAACACTTGTGTGTGTGTGTGTGTGTGTCTGTGTGTGTGAGTGTGTGTCTGTGGTGTGTGTGTCTGTGGTATGTGTGTCTGTGGTGTACTCACCTATTTGTACTCACCTATTTGTGGTTGCAGGGGTCGAGTCATAGCTCCTGGCCCCGCCTCTTCACTGATTGCTACTAGGTCCTCTCTCTCCCTGCTCCATGAGCTTTATCAAACCTAGTCTTAAAACTATGTATGGTTCCTGCCTCCACTATGTCGCTTTCTAAGCTATTCCACTTCCTGACAACTCTATGACTGAAGAAATACTTCCTAACATCCCTTTGACTCATAGGAGTCTTCAACTTCCAATTATGACCCCTTGTTTCTGTGTCCCCTCTCTGGAACATCTTGTCTCTGTCCACCTTATCTATTCCTCGCAGTATTTTATATGTCGCTATCATGTCTCCCCTAACCCTCCTGTCCTCTAGTGTCGTCAGGCCGATTTCCCTTAACCTTTCTTCGTAGGACAATCCCCTTAGCTCTGGGACTAGTCTTGTTGCAAACCTTTGCACTTTCTCTAATTTCTTGACGTGCTTGACCAGGTGTGGGTTCCAAACCGGTGCTGCATACTCCAGTATGGGCCTGACGTATATGGTATACAGAGTCTTGAATGATTCCTTAGTGAGGTATTGGAACGCTATTCTTAGGTTTGCCAGCCGCCCGTATGCTGCAGCAGTTATCTGATTGATGTGTGCCTCAGGAGATGTGCTCGGTATTATACTCACCCCAAGATCTTTTTCTTTGAGTGAGGCTTGCAGTCTTTGGCCACCTAGACTATACTCTGTCTGCGGTCTTCTTTGCCCTTCCCCGATATTCATGACTTTACATTTGGCAGGGTTAAATTCAAGGAGCCAGTTACTGGACCAGGCTTGCAGCCTGTCCAGGTCTCTTTGTAGTCCTGCCTGATCCTCGACTGATTTTATTCTTCTCATTAACTTCACATCATCTGCAAACAGGGACACTTCTGAGTCTATCCCTTCCGTTATGTCATTCACATATACCAAAAACAGTACAGGTCCTAGGACTGACCCTTGTGGAACTCCACTCGTCACAGGTGCCCACTCTGACATCTCGTCACGTACCATGACTCGTTGTTGCCTCCCTGTCAGATATTCTCTGATCCATTGCAGTGTTTTTCCTGTTACGTGTGCCTGATCCTTTAGCTTTTGCATTAACCTCTTGTGAGGAACTGTGTCGAACGCCTTCTTGCAGTCCAAAAAATGCAGTCTATCCACCCTCTCTCTCGTGTCTTACTTCTGTTACCTTATCATAAAACTCCAGTAGGTTTGTGACACAGGATTTTCCTTCCCTGAAACCGTGTTGGTTGTCGTTTATAAGCTTGTGTCTTTCTAGGTGCTCCACCACTCTCCTCCTGATGATCTTCTCCATGACTTTGCATACTATACACGTCAGTGACACAGGTCTGTAGTTTAATGCCTCGTGTCTGTCTCCTTTCTTAAAAATTGGGACTACATTTGCCATCTTCCACGCCTCAGGTAGTTGCCCAGTTTCAATGGATGTGTTGAAGATTTGTGTTAGTGGCACACACAACATCTCTGCTCCCTCTCTAAGGACCCACGGAGAAATGTTGTCCGGTCCCACCGCTTTTGAGGTATCGAGTTCACATAGCAGCTTCTTCACCTCCTCCTCGGTTGTGTGTATTTCATCCAGCACTTGTTGGTATACCTCCCTATTCTGAATTCCTGGAGTCCTACCTGTCTCCTGTGTAAATACTGGTGTGTGTGTGTATGTGTGTGTGTGTGTGTGTGTGGTGTGTGTGTGTATGTGTGTGTGTGTTGTGTGTGGTGTGTGTGTGGGGGGTGAACATCCTCAGCACTCCTAGTGTTTGAAAGTTTATACAGACTATTATAGGCATGAGAGAAAAGAATGGCGACATAATTCGCAAAGAGCACATCTGTTCCATGTATGTATTAATTTTTTTGTTGTTCTCCTTGGTTTTGTTTTTATTGCATTCTTTGTAATGTTTTTTATAGGTGATGGTTATTGTTGATACTGTTGTTAATGTTGTTAGTCGTCCTGGTGTTGTTACTTTTTTGTTTTTGTTATTAATGGTGGTGGTGCTATTATTGTTAGTGGTTTTCTTGTTGCTGTTGGGAGTGATGATGTTATTACTACTGCTACTATTACTACTACTACTATTACTACTACTGCTGCTAGTACATTCAGTGTTCAAGGGAGCAAAGATGACTCTGTACATATTTTTCCTATATTAACGAAATATCTAAATAAAGAGTCAGAATGATTTTAACGAGGTCTGACTAATGACATTTTTAGAACTCTGAATTCAATAATTGCTCGAATGTTAATTTATATACAAACAATAACTTTGTTAGTTGAGAGAGCGTGACGTAACAAATATTTTTTTTCCTTGAAGGGAACAGCTGGTACAGGTCACACGGGCAGCTGTCTTCCCTTCAAGGGGAGGGGGGGGGGCTTGTGCCAGTAAAGGGCTCCAAATCCGAGGAAATGGAACTATCTAATCCTTCCTCAGATCAAACCTGATCAACTTCCATTACCCAGGCGACCTTTGACCATTATATGGTTCGCGTTTCACAATGAATATAATAATAATAATCCAAAGGTATTTCACATTAATTTAGATAATGGTGACGGCGCTAATTCTCCAACATAGTGCCTGTGTTTGTGACAGCCATGTTTCCTGTATTGGATGAAGAAGCCTGGATAATAAAAGCCTGCTGAAAATATCTCACTAAGACAGAACTTGCAGCCACCGATTCAAGTTGGAGAAGTTTAGATTTAGAAAGGTTATGGGAAAGTATTTGTTTGGCATTAATAGACTTGTACATGAGTGGAACAAACTTCCAGGTAGTGTCATTGAACCGAAAACTTTGCGTAGCTTTAAATATAGGTTGGACGAGTAAATGGGTGGGTATGGATGAGTGTAAACTGGACCTGCCTAGCATGAGCCAGTAGGCTTGCGGCAGTGCTCCTTCGTTGTTGTGTTCTTGTGTTCCGCTTTCGAAACGTCTCAACAAAATTCCTGTCCAAATTTTATTTAGCTTTTCGATTTGCCTGTGTTCTCCTTTCGGAATGTCCCGGACCAAGATAAAGATATGTAAAACAAGCTTTAGAGGATTATAACTTGATAAAGTTCTACTCTGAGCAAAACCTTGTCCAAGTCAAGTCTTATTCTGCAAACTTGTATCTTTCCCCACATACCTGTCGGTGTTATGCCCTCCAGCCCTGGAATGTCCCATTGGCAAACACTACATTTAACTTGGTCTGGTGCGAAGCTAAGAGTTATTACTACTAGCGTTCAGCGCTCGCCAGAGAACGTTTGAAACAGGTTCCCACTGTCCCCATAAACCACTGCCACCTTACGAGCACCGGGCTCGTTTAAGTGCAGCGCCCACGATATATATAAGACCAGCGACTTATATTTACGATATTGTTTGTTATATAAGTCTCTTTCAGGAGGCAGAGAAACAGCAGAATCACAGCCATCCTGGAGAATATATCTACAAGCCACAAGGGAACATTCACTCCTGCACTAACCCTGGGGACGAGGGCTTAATTTAGGCGAGCAAAAAAGGTAAAACATTACGGGTAACAGTATTTTCACTTTTTTGAAATTATTCTGGCATTTTTGGGAAATTACAATTTCCCACTAAAATTATGATAAATGGATGATGTAATTCTGGAAAAGCTGTTTATAACATACAGTATATTAGACCAAAATTGAAATATGCGGCTCTTATGTGATGCTCCTTTCTAAAAACACATTGAAAAATATTCGAAGATACAATATAGGAATGTGAAACACGTGAAACAGAGCGTTTTTTATTAGACGTTTCAATTAGTACAGATTTGTTAAAGCCTTTTTAGAAGGAAAAGTTAACAAAAAATCGCCCTCTGATATGTGTATTTTACATTCCTGTAAAGTATTACATTAAACATTGTCTAACATGGGTGGAGGATGTACCTGTCTTCCACTGACTTCATTACTGCTAAAGTGCCACCTTGTAAACCCATTCTTGATATCAGTATAAGTACACTTACATTACCAAAATGCAACTGAAGTACTAATATAACCATCAGAGGACACTGCTGAGTAGTGAGCCTTTAATTTTTAATGGGGTGAAAACATAGGTACGTATCCTACTTACAGAAAGATTTCATTTTTAGTAATTGTGGCCTACTATTTATCAATTTTATAAATAATTTTTGGGGGACCCCTAAGAAATTGGGCTCAAGCTGAAAAATTAAACAGACTTTTATAACCTTTCAACCTACACCACATAAATTTTTACATCAATTCCCTTTAGCCGTTTAGAAAATATTAGTTTTATTATAAAAACTTCAACAAAAAATCAATATTAAGCTGAATTTAAAATATTATTTTGTTTACAGTGCTATAGTTTACGTGTCCTTTTATGGGATAATGACTCGTATGAGTTTCATTAAAATCGGTGTGTTGGTTTCCATGATATAAACGGGAGATGACCCCCACCCCCCTAAAACCAGCCTGACACTGAACGATGATGGGGCGACAGTCACAAAACTCTACGGGAATCGCCCGTCAAGTATCGTCTAGTGTTTTATTTATTGTTTGATTATTTTCAAGTCTAAAGTCTCATTTTATCATTCACACAAGTGTACATATGCAACGAATACATTCACATATACATACATAGGCGCACACACAAGCATACACAAGTATCATACTCATGTTATTTTTACATTTAGCTGCATTAGAATTTTATGACCACCCTACACCAGCAATATTCCTGCTGCGTGCATTGCAGTAAAGGAAGATGGGGTTCTGGGAGACAGGAATACCTTTCTTGGATAGCCCAGCGACCGAAACAATTCTAGTTTTCATGTAATTATGCCTAAAAGTAAAAACCTACTGCTACTCATAGCCTATCAATCGCGAAGTTACTGTACATGTATATAGTCGTAAGACAAATACACCAAGGAAATTTGTCTTCCTTACCATATATTAGGTTGCTTAAAACTGGATAAGAATCAAGTTGTACTTACCGTCAGCAGTGTCTGAACGCACAAGTGCTTGGCTGCTTCCTGAAGACTGGTGCCTGTGATGGACGTGGTTGTGACCGTGGTTGTGGTAGGCGTGATTGTGTTGCTGCTGTGTGTAGTGAGTGTGATCGGGCGGGGGTTGTGGTTCACCATCGTGGCCAGGGTAGTGCTGGGGCGGCAAGGGTGGGCGTGGTAGGGGCTGGCCGCGGGGGTGGTTGTGTTGGGCATGTTGAGGGTTAGAGAAACCGGCCTCGTCGTGGCACTGCTCGTGCCCCGGGCACCACTGCCCACCCCCACCACCGTTCCTCCCGCTCCACTGACTCATATCGTCCTCAGTCTGGTTTTGCTCGTCTTTAGTCTTCTTGCGGTCCTTCCTGAGGGTCCCGGCGTCCCTGCGACCTAAAGTGTCATAGCGTTCTTCTTTCCCGTCCTGCTGACTGCTGTCTGAGGCACCGCCACTAGCAACAGTGCTAAAAGTTACCTGCTGAGTGCTACTGCTGCTGCGTCTGCTGCTGCCACTGCTCACACCTTCGGGAAGTTGCAGACTGGTCTTGCAGCTGCTTCTGCCGTCACTGCTCTGCTGTAGGTCGCTCGTTATTGAAACTTCGGTCTGGCTGCTCTTCGTTGAGGTACTCACAGACGGTCTGGTTCCATACGAGACACTTCTTTTCTCATAAGTGTCCAGAGTTGAGAGATTGTTCTTAGCCTGGTCGTTCTGGTCAGTGTACCCAGCGAGGTTGTTGCGAGTGTCCACGGCGTAGTTGGAGTTGCTACTTCTGCTGCCTCCGCTATACTTGCCGCTGTTGGTAAGTATGCCCTTGGTGACGGTGGTTCTGCTGGGGTGGCTCTCAGGCGGGTACGACCGTCGGTTGCTGTATATTTCACTGGAAGTGAAGTAAGCTTTGTTGTTGGAACGCTTTAGACTGTTCTGTCTCCGTGCCACATAGTCAGACGACCTGGTACTGTAGCCGTTGCTGAGGACAGAGGTATCAAAGCTACGTGGCTCCCTATCTTCATATTCATCGGCCGCAGTTGGGTAGCTCCTTAAACTCCTGTAGCCGGAGGCAGGTGTACTGTATTCGCCTCTACTGGAGGTGGAGTAGCCTCGTCCCTGTTGCTGCTGTTGGGACCTGCTGCTACCGCCGTTGACGTGACGGTCTCCGTTTCGCTTGTCTGTGCTCCTGTAGATGACTTCAGGAGGGTTGGTTCGTGCCTGGTGCTGACGGGAGTAGTCGTGTCGCTTGAGGGAGTCCCTGGCGTAGGTTGGAGCATGAGCAGGCCTGTGGCTCTCCCCTAGGGACGCACGGTGACCCCCTGTGGCAGCGCTGACACCGTGAACACTTCGACCAGGCGACGCGGTTGCCGCCAAACTGTGCGTGCTTGACCACTTGCCAGTGGAGAGGTGAGAGGCAGTGGGGGGGCTGAAGCCATATACCTTCTCCTCCCCTCTGTCGTCCCTCAGGTCATCCCCGGCGTCGTCGACCCCGTCGTGGTACACTCCCACCCCCGCCACGTCGCTTACGCTGTAAATACCCTTCCGCAAGTGTCCTGGGTCCTCGTAGATGCCCCAATCCGTGCGCATCCTGACGCTCTTGTATTGCCCTACGTCCCTGCCACCATAAGCTCTCCTCGACTCCTCTGGGCTGTATCTTTCTGAGCCTCGCATTCACACACCCTCTCGGGCCCACACTCACCAAACACCCACTGGGGCCCACACCTGGGAGACCCAGACACCACCCACATCCACTGGGGCCCACACCTGCTGGGGCCCACACTCGCCACACTTATTCACTCACATGGCTTTCCTGCTTCCACTGCCCATCACAAATTGCCTTCAGGAGAAGTTGGTAATCCTTCGCTCCACTACCTGAAAAGCATTTAACAAGTTATAGCTATTGCATATCTAAACAAGACAATTAATGGTAGTCAATTAAGTAGCAGTAGTAATAATAATAACAATAGTAATATATTAATAATAGTCCTGTAATACTCCTGTCTGGAAGTCATATTTTGTTTTGCGTTACTATTACAAATATGTAATTTATTATAAAAATTTAGATTATAAAAATCTAGTAAAGCAGACAGGCCAAGGCACCTTATCCTACATAGGAAACACGGAAAATTTAAACCTAATATAAGCTAGGCATGTTTATATAATCACTATGACTAGGTTAAGACTCCCTCTTCTCTTGGAAAAATAAATGAATGCCCGAACAAATATTTTCTGAATCTATGAATGTTTAATAATGGTCTTAATGACAAGAA
This sequence comes from Cherax destructor, assembly GCA_009830355.1. Lineage (NCBI taxonomy): Eukaryota > Metazoa > Arthropoda > Malacostraca > Decapoda > Parastacidae > Cherax > Cherax destructor. The sequence continues at coordinate 957,833 of WNWK01000029.1, forward strand.
TATTAATAAGGTTTGCACTCTGCGAAATCTTACCCTTGCCGGTGCTGACTAAATCCCCGTCACTTCCCCGCTTGCAAGCTCTACACAGCCTTGCTTCTCGCTACTCATTCTTGCCCCGGCTTGATTAACCCTTCCCCCAAGTTGAGTAATCGTTGCCCGAAATTGACTAATCTAACCAGATTAAACAATTTAATAAATATAAAAATCGCAATACCATGGCTGGAACAGATTATATCAAATCCACAAATCGGAGGAAACTAATCCGGAGACGTTTAGGTCCGAAAAGTCCTTCAGTTTTCATTTGAAAATTATGAGTCACTTGCAAAGCGTGTAAACTAGCTCAACCTAATTACTTAACAACTAAACTAATCTAACCTATCAATCTTTAGCCTAGCCTTTATATAAATCAGCCTAGTCAAGGTTGTACATCCTAACAAAGGAGGATTGTGTAAATATTTATAGTTTGATATCTAAATGTTCAAGTTAGCTGAACTTCATAGTTTCACATGTCACAGAAATGCAGTTTTAGCGCTCACGATTGTAATATTAAATCTGATAGTGCAAACCCTCTAAGGAGGTAACTTGATACCGGTGAGGGGCTCTCGATCCAAGGAATTGGGCCTAACTCTCTTTCCCCTGGATCAAGCCTGATTGCGTCCTATTCCACCAGGCGCCGTATGACACCTACGGGTTTAGCGCTTCCCCGCGAATTTAATGATGATAATAATGCAAATAAAGTTATTATTAAACATTTGGTAGGGAAAAATTAGACAATAAGGTGATAAGACAGCACGCAGTCTTTTATTAGGTCATTTGAGAAAGAATCTGGAAACTCCCAAGGATTCTAGCCAATAGGTGGACTTGTCTAGATCTGGTGTAGTCTTAGCTTTAAAGACGTGTTTGAAGCATAGTTTTTTTATTTTTTAACCTGAATAACTAGTTTAGTAAGCACTCGCAGCCCATCACATGAGCGGCAGCTTACTGCAACACTTCCATTATTATTATTATAATCAAACGAAGCGCTAAACCACAAGGGTTATACAGCGCGGCAGGGCAGGACAGGATGCAGGGAGAATGGATTGTAAGCGGGAGATGGATGATTAGTTGGGTATGGAGTGCAGCAAGACAGTGTATGCAACACTTCCAGTGAACAATATTCTATTTATTGTTCGCTGCTCCTCTGAGGCAGCCAAGGATAACTGAAACATTCCCTTTGTAATAGCGGCATTATTGATTTACCTATAAACAAAATCAGTAATGCCTTCCTTACAAATGAAAGTCTCAGAATTATAATTGGCTGCCTAAAATAAACTATAGCTTTTATGGTTTTTCAGGACCAAAAACTGGTCTTCCCTCCTTTCCTGGTCCCTGCAAGAGAGGGTTACCTTGATGTTGGTGAAGGACCCATGATATAAGGAGCTGATCCAGGTCTGGTGATTGCTTTCAGAATGGTCATAACAAAGTTTGGTGAGCGTGTGCTCACCACAGGTGTCACAAATGTTGTAAGGAGTGTTCACCATGGAAATAAAGTTTGGTGAGTACTCACCATGGTCGTAACAAAGTTTGGTCAATGTGTTCACCGTGGCCATAACCTTCGGACAAATGATCCCCTTAAAGTGGCAGCAATAGACCCAGCAGAGCAGGCAGTACAACGTCTTCCGTAAAATAAGCTGTAGCAACATACCTAGTCCATCAGCATGGTTGGAAAATCTTGCTGGATGATGGTACCACTGCTGGAAAGCCCTGTTGGATAGTGGTACTGGTGTTGGAATGCTCTGTTATATTGCGGTACTGGTGTAGGAAAGCCTTGCTGGATGGTGGTACCGGTGTTTCATTAAGAGAGGGGCATGATCACGCCACAAGGGCGCCTGATTTCCAGAATATATTCTTAAGCCAGATTATCATTTGTTTACTTGGTCGTTGTTACAGTTTGATACCATCCTTTTTGGATGGTATCATACTGATCTCAATACCATCATTTTCGGATGGTATTGAAACGGCTTTTCGTCTACTCTAATATGAAGAATATAACCCCTCATTTTTAAAATTAGACGAGTGTTCTACTAGATTTTCCTTCTATTTTCATAACCTACGGATGAGCAAGATAGCAATATATTATTAAAAATGAGCACGCTAGACGTTGCTTAAAACACGACCAAGCCCTGGAAAAAAGAGGGGGGTGGGAGACTTTTATAAAATAGTTGGTTGTGAAAGCTTCAGGTGAGGTCCCTAATGGGTGTACAACAGTCCAACTCTGCTTCTGCTACCACACACACACAATACTGAACACACACACACACAAAATACTGAACAAACACATACACAAAATACTGAACATACACACACACACACACACACACAGTCATTCTGGGTACAAAATATATTCCTGACACTCTCAGACTTTTTTCCCTCTCATTCCTAGTCTTTTAGTTTCTCTCTCTCTCTCTCTATCTCTCTCTCCGTAAAACTCACAAACATGAAATAGTATATTATATATATATATATATATATATATATATATATATATATATATATATATATATATATATATATATATTTTTTGTCGTGCCGATTAGGTAAAACTTGCGATTTTGGCTTAAATAGCAACGCTCACCTTGCCATATAAGACAAGTGAAAATTTGTGTATGCAATAATTTCGCCAAAATCATTCTGAACCTAACGAAAAATATATTTCATTGTGTTTGTTTATTATTAAATTAATGTTAACGTATCTAAAATATATTTAGTTGGGTTAGGCTAAATTAAATTGCGCTTGTTGTAATAAGGTTAGGTAGGTTTTCAAAGTTTCTCTTGGTACAAAATTATAAATTCTTACATTAACATAAATGAAAAAATATATCTTTAAACGTATAAGAGAAAATTTTAGAAAGGACTTAATTTTAGATGAGTTCTTGCTAATTGACCAGTTTTACCTAATCGGCACGACATTAAAAAAAAAAAAATTATATATATATATATATATATATATATATATATATATATATATATATATATTACGCCTTTTGCAATTAAGAGAGTCGCGTAAGTAGAATATTTAAAATGTTCATCAAATTTTCGGACACTTGTAAAGGCCACTGAAAGCATTTGCCCAAGTGTCACCAGCAGGATTCACTTCAGATATTTCTGGTGTATATTTTTAATTTACCCATTGATAGCATTTATTCTCAGCTACGACGATTTTCCTTCCAGTAAAAACTGGAAGGAAATGAGGGACAAAAATAAATCTCTCTCAAACTAGGCTTTCCCTTATTTGTGTGCAATACGTATGTGTTTTTGGTAATGATAATGATGATTATTATTTATTATAACTATTTTATTATTATGATTATTATTTTCTCTCACGGATCATTTAGCGCTTGAGGAATCGAGATGTAATATTAGTACACAAATAACCCGCAACGTAGGAGATACAAACTTATGTCAACGTTTCGGCTTGACTTGGAGTATTAACTAGGCACACACCAACAAGGGTAAGGTTTGATCCGAGGAGAAGGCAGCTCCAATTCCTTGCATCAGCACTTCTTCACCTACATCAAGGCCCCCCCCCACCTCCTTGAAGGAGGCTAATAATGGAAAAATATGAATATATTGGCCCTTTAAAGCAATGAGCGACAAACGCATCATTCAGGTGACACATAATGTGTGTATTGCGTGTTCCTGAACATTAATTGCGTTAATGCAGCTGAAATAAACAGACAATTGTGTGGATCCTTTGTAACTGCTGATAAAATAAATAATTTCTGAGGATTTTTAGGCTATTTTGGTACCAAACAACGCAAATTAATACCAAAGGCTTTATTTTTTTGCAATATATGTGTAAATGTTTTTCAAAACTTCCAGTTGACAGCAAAGATAACACTTGCAAGAGCAACAAATCCAAGCATTAAAAACTTTCTTTAAATAAATGCTCTCAACATATTTTTTTTTTCATTTTTGTGCTCTTGCTGATTGAAATCAATATAAGTGTTTGGTTAATGAGGTTTTAAAGCCTACCAACTACACTCTGGCCATTAAAGCTGCACGGAACCTTTTGACCACCAAACAATACTTTAATCCCTAAAATAGGGATTAAAGTCAACTCTCAGCATACATACGTTGAGAAATTTATATCTCTCGGTGTATTTACATATCCTGTGCGAAAGTATAAATGGTTAGTTGATTAATGGTGATTTAAATCCTGTCGACTGCATGTGACCTGTTCACTACCAGTCGAAAATACTTTAATCCGAAGTACGGGCATATTTGGTTAAATTTAAACTCTAGGAGTATATAAGCTGAGACATATATCCCTCCACATGTATATGCACTGTTCCTCTCAGTGCACACATACAAGATGGATATACTCATCAGAATATATATACAAACCGTGCAAATTAATATAAATATAATTCAATATAAAGTAATATTTGTATAAACTAATGTAAACTTATAAATATGAATCAAAATAAATCAATATAAATTAATAAATAAATATTAACAGCAAAGATGTATTAACACTGGATATTATGATGAGTAACAGTGCATGTATACTTTTAAGAGTATATATCTCAGTAAGTTTATTAAGTTTACTCACATCCCTAAATCAGGGATTAAAATATGGTGGTGTAAAGGTAACATTAATGACTCTTTTGTGTAGTCGACAGACTTTATACCTAATAAACAAAGCTAGTAACAAATCCAGTGTGGTTTAGCCAGCTAGTAATATTGTCACCATATTCCATAGGAAAAACCTAAAACCATGCAACAGTAGCAAAATTAATTTACTTATAATCCCCAGGATATAGGAAAGAGTAAGGTGATGAGGATAACAAAAAAAATAGGTGACGAAAGATTGGATATCAGATTGGAGGGAGAGAGTATGGAGGTGAATGTATTCAGATATTTAGGAGTAGACGTGTCAACAGATGGGTCTATGAAGGATGAGGTGAATCATAAATTGGTGAGGGGAAAAGGGTGAGTAGTGCACTTAAGAGTCTGTGGAGAAAAAGAACTTTGTCCGTGGAAACAAAGAGGGGAATGTATGAGAGTATAGTTATACCAACACTCTTATATGGGTGTGAAGCATGGGTCTACCTACCTGGAGAGAATTCCAGGGGTCAACGCCCACGCGTGGTGAATGTTGCAACAAGGAGAAGGCTGGAGGCAGTGTAGATGTCATGTCTGAGGGCAATGTGTGGTGTGAATATAATGCAGAGAATTCGTAGTTTGGAAATTAGGAGGAGGTGCGGGATTACCAAAACTATCCAGAGGGCTGAGGAGCGGTTGTTGAGGTGGTTCGGACATGTAGAGAGGAAGAAACAAAATAGAATGACTTCGAAGTGTATAAATCTGTAGTGGAGGGAAGACGGGGTAGGGGTCGGCCTAGGAAAGGTTGGAGGGAGGAGGTAAAGGAGGTTTTGTGTGCGAGGGGCTTGGACTTCCAGCAAACATGCGTGAGCGTATTTGATAGGAGTGAATGGAGACAAATGGTTTTTAATACTTGACGTGCTGTTGGAGTGTGAGCAAAGTAACATTTATGAAGGGATTTAGGGAAACCGGCAGGCCGGACTTGAGTCCTGGAGATGGGAAGTACAGTGTCTGCACTCTGAAGGAGGGGTGTTAATGTTGCAGTTTTATAACTGTAGTGTAAGCACGCCTCTGGCAAGACAGTGATGGAGTGAATGATGAAAGTTTTTCTTTTTCGGGCCACCCTGCCTTAGTGGGAATCGGCCGATGTGTTAATAAATATATATATATATATATATATATATATATATATATATATATATATATATATATATATATATATATATCCTAAAAATATAAATAGAAGTCTAGTTTGCAATCTCCCCAAGTTTGTGCAGAAAATCATGGCTGCAGCAAGTGGAGTGTAAGGGAGTGATGTTCCCTCCCTTCCACTCTCTTTCTGCCTTCTTCCCACCTTTCCTCCACTTCCTCCCACCCTTCACACCCTCCCTCTACTTCCCACCCTCCACTAGGGTGCTCATGCCAATACCACCTCTCCACCCCCTCCGACAAGGCTCAGTTTAACACGGCGACTCACATTCCGCTACAAGGGAAAATTTCGGGACTGGTGCGTGTGTGAGAGTGAGTAGGAGGAGAGGAGGGCTCTCAGTGAGGAGGAGTGATGAGTTAGAGATGAGGAAAGGTTAGCAGTGAGCAGGGCTTAAAGCTGCGCTCGGTGAGGCACCCGCTGCCACCACACTCACCGTGCCATCACACAACCTTTTATATTCCTACATTATTTCCTGATGAAGAGATCTTTTTCAAAGGAACTGGAGCTTGTCTTGGTTTAAACGTGATTAACTCACACTTCCCAGGCGTTATATGAGCCGCGTGAGTTTAGTGTTTCCCTGTGAATATAATAATGAGACATTATTGTCACTTGTGTAGAGATGAAGCAGTTTACATGGGTGTTGCACTCCGCGTGGCCCACCTGGTCTTAATTATATTTGCGCTGCTCACTCACCTTTCTAGGCACATCTTTTAACATCGTTTCATTTAACGTTTTATGCGGATTATCTTTGAACTCAATGGAGAAGCGCTAAACACGTAAAGGTCATACAGCGCCTTGGGAATGGGAGGTAATCAGACTTTATACAAATAAAAAGGAGGGCAGCTCAAATTCCTTGGGTCAAGAGTCCTTGAATGGGATGAAGGCGCTCTCATCCCCTCCCTCCTTGGTGTATAGTACAGTGCGGCTGCCCACAACCCAACACTTCAATACTGCCAGCAGGTCTGCAATTCTCATTTTACACAACAATGTCTCATTTGCATAAAAAACGCCACAACAATCAACTAACACTCAACAACTAATTCCAAGGCTCCGTGAGATTAGGTCTTCTTTTTAATTAACATCTTCAAACCCACAGCAGTGCGCGGATTCCATTTACATCCCCCACCCCCCTTTCCACACTCGAATACTTCCAAGCCATTTTGCCCTGGAGATGACTTCCAGCAGTACTGGAGTTTCTGACGCAATTGCATAGCATTTTTTTGCAGGATGCGAACCACAGCTGCCTGGTGAGACATAGGTACCTGCCTTGGGTGATGCAGTAGCATGATGCTAGCCACAACAATCTGGAAAGACACAGGTACCAGCGACGGAGTGAGGGAGGAAGTGTACACTGTAGCAATCCCTTACATAAGTCATACCATTCAACGAAGGGGTATGCCTTGATACCAGTAACGGTCTCTTGGTCCAAGGAATGAGAGCTATCCTCCCTTGGTACTAAATCATATTACCTCGAGTTATTTATAGTACTACTAATAATAATAATACCAATAATAATAATAATAATTCCAGGTCAGTGACAGCAACTGGAGGATTGCTTATCATTTATCACATGTGTCAAGGTCATTTGTTAACGCAGAATGAGAGAAATTGTTACTCTGGAATGACTATACTTTACCCAAATATTGGTGACGAATAAAGGGTGGAGGAAGAGATAGTAGTGGGAGGGATAGAGGCAGAGAGACGGAAAGGGATAAACAGAGGGAGAAAAAAGAGGGAGGGACATAAATACACAAACATATAAAACAGAGAGGGGCAAGTATTTGGAAACTTATTTATATACAGTCCAAATGCAGAAACGCTATCACACACAAGAGGCAAGATAGTTACAAACAACACTAATGTGAACTGATAGGAGGCGAGGAGTGACGGGAGGAGTGGGGGGAGGGTGACGGGAATGGTTGAGTGAGATATAAGATAAGAGGTTAGGTAAGGAGAGAGGAAGTGGGAGGAAAAAGGAGGAGTAAAAGACAGAAGTGAGTATAAGATTGAAAGACGAGAAAATGGAGTAGAAGAGAGAGAGAGAGAGAGAGAGAGAGAGAGAGAGAGAGAGAGAGAGAGAGAGAGGACCAGAAAAGCCAACTCATCTCTCACCATGACTCGGCCTGCAGGACCTCTCATTCATTCTCTCAGATTACAAGTATACACGTGAAACATCTACGAGGTGTTAAGACACAATGAGGAGACGGCTTCAGAGGTTTTATCAATAAAGTCCTGATGTGGCAAACGTCTAATCAATAAATGTCCTACCATATGTGCTATCTGCATTATGCAATTCATATATTTCGCTCTGAGTGACGTGTTGGTCGTTATATATATATATATATATATATATATATATATATATATATATATATATATATATATATATATATATATATATATATATATATATATATATATATATATATATATATATATATATATATATATATATATATATATGCAGCAATAAGGTATTAAAGTTCGTAATTGACAAACTCTGGGTTATTTCCTGCTGCCAGAAATATTATCGTATAATTTGATACTATTCATTTAGCGTTTAATGGAATATTGAATCAATTTGGTACGTACTATTATTTCTGGAATTATTACTGATATTGCAATTTTTGTTGATGTTATTAAATATTATTATTATTAATTACATGTTCGTGGATGAACAAGTGAGAGGTCAGTGGTGATGATGGCAACACTTGTGGGAGTGAGAGAGAGAGGTTAGCAGCGGTGGTGGCAACATTTGTTGTGTTTGGTGACTGGCTAACAAGGCGACTATTACGGTCGTAATGGAATTGCATTGTAGGTAGAACACGGTGGGAATGTTGCACGATATATGAGCACCCAGACAGACTGACAGGATATATACCCCAAGATGTGTATATCTCTCAGAGTATATACACCGAGGGGTATAGGTCTCACAGAGTACTGTATATACCGACAGGTATATACAGGAGCTGAACCTGACGACCTTAGAAGGACAAGAGGGAGACATGATTGCTACATACAAAAACCTAAGAAGAACTGATAAGGGAGACAGTGACAGACTGGCATAAGAGGATCAAGATCAAGAGGTCACAAGTGGAAGCTGAAGACACAGATGATACGTTCAGGAAATATTTCTTTAGTCTCAGTGTGGTTGAAAAGCGGATGAGGCAGTGAAGGCAACCTCGATACACAGCTTCAAGAGTCGATATAATAAAGCCCAAAAGACCAGGAACAGAGGATCGACCTCCGCAAAGACAACTAGGCGAGTATAACCAGGTGAAGACATATATATATATATATATATATATATATATATATATATATATATATATATATATATATATATATTATATATATATTATTATTGACATTAGTATTTAAACCTTATAAATCAGATGACAGAGAGAGGGAGGAAGAGAGAGAGAGAGAGAGAGAGAGAGAGAGAGAGAGAGAGAGAGAGAGAGAGAGAGAGAGGAGGGAGAAAATCGCCATTTGGACTAAGTTATATCATCACCACTTCAAAACAGGAACACCTCTTCCATGAACCAATAAACGAATAACGTCCTAGCCACGCAAGCCTCTTATAGACATCACACACACACACACACACACACACACACACACACACACACACACACGTACACGCACGCGCACACACACTTACACACACACACACACGTCAACAAGTGAACACTTCGGGAATAGACAGAACACAAAAGACAGGAATGAAGATATACCTAGAGTATATCTTTCAATGTATGTACACCAGCAAGCATGTGTGAGCGTATTTGATAGGAGTGAATGGAGGCATATGGTTTTTAATACTTGACGTGCTGTTGGAGTGTGAGCAAAGTAACATTTATGAAGGGATTCAGGGAAACCGGCAGGCCGGACTTGAGTTCTGGAGATGGGAAGTACAGTGCCGGCACTCTGAAGGAGGGGTGTTAATGTTGCAGTTTTATAACTGTAGTGTAAAGCACCCTTCTGGCAAGACAGTGAAGGAGTGAATGATGATGAAAGTTTTTCTTTTTCGGGCCACCCTGCCTTGGTGGGAATCGGCCGATGAGTTAATATAAAAAAAAAATATTATTATTTACTATGAAGTCAAACGCTAAAGCGCTTGTGTGGTGATGTGTTATGGGGTGATGTACCTTTACTAGACACTGGGCTTTTAGGCCCCTTTTTTTCTATGTAACAAAACTGGATATAACAAGAGTGTGCTGCTACCTTAGTCCACATGATGGTTACATAGTGGAACACAAGGCAGCCGTATCCTTGCCAAGGATTACGTACATCCAACGTGGGTCGAGGGAACAATGTACGGCTTGGATTATCAAGGTTTTGCGTGTAATTTGTTCTTCAACGCTTGTGAAGCGAAATCTCACTGCATTTTATTTTCGGTGTGGCCTGGTTAGCCAGGGGAAGGCCTTGGTCACCTGACCAAAACCTCCGAAGAGTGGGTCATCGTGACTAAGAAACAAATCAAGAAGAATTTTTCCCAATTTCTCCTGACAGACACAATACCACTCACAACCTCAGATATATTGACATGCATACACAGACTCAAGCATCTACATACATAGACGTACACACGTATGCATCAGCATGTGAGTACCATTGTAAACACTCACACAGACACATGTAAAAACAGGTGTTGAGACAGGTATGTTGGAGAGGTGTGTTGAGACAGGTGTGGTGGTGTTGAGACAGGTATGGTGGAGAGGTGTGTTGAGACAGGTATGGTGGAGAGGTGTGTTGAGACAGGTATGGTGGAGAGGTGTGTTGAGACAGGTGTGGCGGTGTTGAGACAGGTCATGTGACATAACTGGAACAAGAGAGCGGAGGCAAGGATGAAGGCGACAACACACGGGGATAAATGTCAGGAGGAAGAAAGAGGAGAAGGAAAAGAAATGTTTTGCTGTTCATCTTCCGTGATCTCGCATTTCTTCTTGTGTCTGACTCTCTCTCCCAAGTAGTGGTGGCAATGGTGACGGCAGCTGTAAGGGCGGCGGTGGCAGGAGCACTAGTAGCAGCGGTGGTAGTGGCAGCAACACTGGTGGCAGAGCTGGTGGTAGCAACATTGGTGACGGCAGTGGTTGTAGAGGTGATGGCGAAGGTGGCAGCGGTGGTGGCAGCAGTAGTGGCAGTAGTAGTGGTGGCAGCAGCGGTGGGAAACTGCTCGTGCATATCATGACGCCATAAAGACAGAGACGGTCGCACTGTCTTTTTACCGTCTCTTCCAAATGCAAGCCAGAAGACGCATGCTAATGCCTTCCAGAGGCTTGCAAAGGTACACCTCCCTGGGGGGATTACCTAGGTTTGGGGGGAGGGAAGGAAGGTCTAGTGATGGTAGGGAGGGAGGAGGTGGTCCGGCGGAGGAAAAAAGGGGGAGGTCTGGTGAAGCGAAGGAGGGGATGTGGAGGGAAGGAGGAGAAAGATCTGGAGGAAGGGCGCAGGAAAGGAGGGGAGGAGGTCTGGTAGGAACCAAAAGAGGTCAAGCAAACTTGATAGGGTGACAGAAAGAGAAGGAAAGAGGTGGAACAGGTGGGAGTACGTGTAGGGGGGAGAAATGAAAATGGAAAGTAGTGAAGGAAGGAGGGAAAAGAATGTGAAAGAATGGAGGAAGGATGGAGCAGGTTTCCTGGTATCTGAGAGAGCGGCAATACTTGATAAAGGTGGTAACAAGAAGCACACCTGATAAACGATCCAACAGTTGATAAAGGACGAAGTAGTTACTATACGTGATAAACACTACAACAAAAACAGTACGTGATAATGGAGGTGGTTAGATATTTAAATGAAAAGCCGAAGAAAAGAATAATGGAGGAGAGTAGAAAAATGGTGGAGTAGATGAATAATAGAGGAGAGTAGATGAATAGTAGAGAACAGAATAATAATAGAGGAGAGTAGAATAACAATGGAGGAGAGTAGAATAATAATAATAAGAGAGAGCAGAAGAATAATGAAGGAGAGTTGAATAACGGAGGAGAGTAGAAGAATGGAGGAGTAGATGAATAATAGAAGAGAAATAGAAGACTGGAGTAGAGGAGAAATAGAATAATGGAGGAAAGAAAAATAATAATAAAGAAGAGTAGAAGTATAAGCACACAGTATGGGAAAGTAATAATATTTGGACTATTCCCTAAAGCTGAAGCTGAAAAACAGGATCAGAGAATTTATTCATTGAAGGTTTGGAATGAAAAACAAATAGATGTAGGCACGTAGCCCGCACCTCTTTTCCTGACCATGACAGGAACATATAGGCACGCAAAAACCCACCCAAATTACCCAACGAAACACACTATATTTTATTGGTGCTGGATTTCAAGACGTACTACCGACAGTGACTAAGAAAGTACACAGGTAACAATGTATTGCTCTTAGTAAAGTTCTACGTACATTTCATTAGATTTCAGATTTTTCCTCCGAAGCCTTTTAGTTCACTGTATAACTCGTATCCATCCTATGGACGGTAGTGCAAGAGTATATGAATACATAAAAGGCCTAGGAACTAAACCCAAAAGGGTTAACTGGAGTACAGCTACAATTATCTTATCTGTTACAAGCAAATTTAGGATATTTGCTTAATATTTTTGGTATCTTATTTTCATTAATAAGATACCGTGATATATCACATAGGTTATTATACTACATATTCCTCAATAAGTGGACAATGAAGCACATAGTAACCATAAGGTTGGCAACATTACTTTGCATTTGGTTTGATCATCATCTGTATGTCTGGCAAACTGCCAGAAGTGAAAGAAACCACTGTACGGGTGGGGCTTGAACTCGCGGCCAGTGAGTTGTACAACTCCAGGCCAGCGCGGAAGCCACTGAGCCAGCTGGCTACAATAAGATTAATAGAACTAGGTATATTTATACCTAGAAGTTCTTGTAACCAAGCCGAAACGTTGTAATCACAATACAAGTTTGTTCTGGCCCTGTCTCTATCCTTCATTTGTTGAGAGTTTCTTGAACACCAACGAACCAGTTGGTGTTAAAGATAACTTATTATTATTATTATTATTATTATTATTCATTGGGAAGTGCTAGACCCGTTAGTTTGTATATACTTGTTGAGTTAGAATACATATCTGGTCACTGAATCTATATAGCTGCAAAATCAGTTTACACAGCTTCGGAATCAACCTAGATAGCTGTTGAATCCGTCTACATAGCTGCTGAACTAGTTAACATAGCTGCTGAACTAGTTAACATAGCTGCTGAACGAGTTAACATAGCTGCTGAACGAGTTAACATAGCTGCTGAACTAGTTAACATAGCTGCTGAACGAGTTAACATAGCTGCTGAACGAGTTAACATAGCTGCTGAACGAGTTAACATAACTGGTGAACGAGTTAACATAACTGCTGAACGAGTTAACATAACTGGTGAACGAGTTAACATAGCTGCTGAACGAGTTAACATAACTGGTGAATCGTCTCAAGCACAAAGGTAAACACACTGAGAAATTAATCAGTTCAAAAGCTCTCAGCAGTTTAATGAAGTGAGTTGAGCTGACAAAGGTCTTCTTCATTATCCTCTCCAACACACAGCCAGGGGCACTATCTGTTTGTCCCAGCCCTCCCCTCTCCTTCCCCCGTGAAGGGGAGGGGTGCCATGATCCACGGTACTGGAGCTACTCTTTCCTGGGATCAACACTGATTACCTGCCATTACTTAGGCGATGTGTAACACCTACGCCCTTTGAGGGAGGGGTGAGGGATGGGAGTGTTTTCATTCTGGTGAGGGATGAGGGAAGGGTATCTTATGCTGGTGAGGGATGCCTTCCTTCAGGTAAAGGTAGGAGAGGAGGGGTGCCTTGATGCTAGCGAAGGATGGGAGGAGTGCTTTGATACTAGTGAAGGAGGGGAGGAGTGCCTTGATACTAGTGAAGGAGGGGAGTGCCTTGATACTAGTGAAGGAGGGGAGGAGTGCCTTGATGCTAGTGAAGGAAAGATTGCCTTGATGCTGGTGTAGGAGGGAGTACACACACACATACACAAACACACACACACACGGGGCAAGGAGCTATGAATAGACCCCTGCAACCACAATTAGGTGAATACAGGAAGGTACAGCAGGAAACACATGGCAGGAGGCCGGAAGAGGTCCCCTTCAAGACCATCGTCTGGAGGAGCGAGGTCTCCAGACCTACGGGTCTCCACGGAAGCATTAACCAACCGCGGCTTTCCCTTCACTCCCCTTAACCCTTGCCCTTAGCTTTCTTTCTTCCTTCTCTGTTTGCCGGAGTATTTGTTTAAGAGAATCTCGAATTTTTTTTGGTCTTTCTTTAGTGTGACATTTCTAGTGGACACGTTTTGCTTCCAACATATAAATGCCGGGCATGTTTTTAATGCCAAATTTTTTTCACTAGAAATGTATTTAGAGTGTAACGTTTTAGTCTGTGATGTGTTTACCGAAACGCTGGATCCTGGAGTGTTTAATCCTGGAATATTTAATCCTGGAACGTTTAATAATCCTGCAACGTTTAATCCTGGAGTGTTAAATTTTGAAAGTTAAAGTTGGATTGTTTAATCCCGGAACATTTAAGTTTCGAACGTTTAATCTTGAAAAGTTTAACTCCTGGAACAGTTCAGCCTGGATTGTTGAATTCTGGAACACTTAAACCTAGAACTTTTAATACTGGAACGTTTAATAATAGAAAGTTTAAGCGTAGTCTGTTTAATCCTGGAACGTTTAACTTAGGAACAAACAAGTTTCAATAGACGTCCTAAGTCCCGTGGCTTCAAATTAAACCATAACAAAATAACCTCGTAAAGCTAAACTAATGTTACTGCATAAAGAGTTAACCTAGAGGAGAAACGTTTCTCCACTCTGCATTCACCTGCTACTCAGAAAAAAAGGTAAAAGTGGCGCAGATAGCGTCGACGAAGCTACAGTTTTACGCGGTAGTGAAGGACACACCCGCTGAGTGCTCGCCCTCGTTCTCCACAAAATTTCATAGCCAATAACACTCGTAAGTGTCATCGTTGTCTTGTAGTCACAGTTTGCCAGTCTTCGCTAGCCGCTGTTGCCTCTCTTGTTTGTTAAGGTATTTTAGGGAGTTTTAAGGATTTTTCTTGAGCCCTTCAGTAAGCTGTGGGTTTAAAGCTCTTCGCCAAGTCTTAGCCAGGGTTGGGCCTTCTAAGCTGTACCCAGTTTTCAATATTTCTCCTGAGCTTGTTTAGGGAAAGACCTGAGTGACCCTGAGTCGTGCGTATTAGAGTTGTGGCAGCGTGTTCCCGGCTTACACCACTGTCACTGATAAGTGGCTTGTCCCTGAGAACACCTCAGGAAGCGGTCCAAAGCCCAAGATCACACCATACGATAGATAGATAGATAAAAGATAGAAAAGAGAGAAGAAGAAGAGAGAGAGAGAGAGAGAGAGAGAGAGAGAGAGAGAGAGAGAGAGAGAGAGAGAAAGAGAGAGAAGAGAGAGAGAGAGAGAGAGAGAGAGAGAGAGAGAGAGAGAGAGAGAGAGAAAGAGAGAGAGACTGCCCTTTTCGATCCTCAACCAAATACGATAAGCAAATAAATAAATAAGTAAATAAATATAGCAGCCCTCAGGTCTACACTAATAAAACCGCAGTCTTTGTAAACACACACACCCAAATATTTCCCCCTCCCCTTTATATATTCCAAAGGCTAAACTTCACTTTTTATCAAATCTTCCATGTTATAATAGAAGAAAAACTACGAAACGCTAAAATAACAATGTCCAACATTGGAGAAAGTTGTGGGTGGAGCCAAGCATCGGCAGAATAATAGTCACATTGAATTTTGTGGGCAAGGGAGGCAAAGTACAGGGCTAGAATAATAGTCAAGGGAAATTTTTGCCGCAGGGAGTTGGAGTATTGGAAAAAATAATAGTAAAGGTAAATTTTGGGCTCACGGGGGGGAAGGAGTGGAGAAAATGTTAGCGGGGTTAATTTTTTTGGCGAAGAGAATTAAGACTGGATTATTATTATTATGATTATTATTATTATTAGAAGTAGTAGTAGTAGTAATACTTTATTAAAAATAAGCGACAAAGCCCTATGGGTCATATAAGGCAATCGAGGTATTTGGAAGGATCTTAGGAAGTTAATGTGTACAAATAAGCCGCACATAGCACAAAGTTTATGGCAAAGTTTGGGCCCGACTTGTCCCACTGACTGACTAGTCACACCAACACACGAAGGTGAGGGAGCCAGTATATACATGATAGGAGGACAGCGACGGGACAAAGAAAGGAAGAAAGCAGCAAGTGGAGAAGTAGTGGTAATACTTTAGTGGAAGTAGTAGTAGTAGAAGTATTAGTAGTAACTAGTGAATGGTTCAAGTGGGACCCAAACGTCGTCATAAAGCTTGTTTATCCTATGTGTGGATTATTTGTGTATTGTTACACTCACGGTATTGTGTACTGATAACAGCTGTGAAAGCCGGTGGTTACTTAGTCAGGTGGGGACCATCGGTGTCGGGAGACATTGTATACGTTACTGATGTATATTGAATGCTAACATCTCTCTTCTCAGTTAGCAGACGGAGGATCGAGCCTCACGCACACCTAGCGCTGAATAACCCACACGGATTTAAAGCTTCACATAAATATATACAGTAAAGTGACTATCTTCTTTCTTGACTAAACCACATTATTATTATTATTATTATTATTATTATTATTATTATTATTATTATTATAGGTATAGAACTATGATAAACAAGAAATATTTTAAGTAGGATACCCCCCAAAAAAAAAAAAGAATTAAAAGGAATTGTATATTTGAACTGAATTAAAAAAATAATGAGTCAGATTAAATTACTGAAGTGTAGGAACTGGAAGAATGGATATATATGTTTATAGCTCACGTGTGTGTGTGTGTGTGTGTGTGTGTGTGCGTGTGCGTGTGCGTGTATTGGAAGTATAATAGTCGCTCTTGATTACACCAACACCTGGAACACATCTTTGTGAAAATGTGGTCACCTGCTGAGCTCTTGTGTGTGTCCCACAAAATATGACCAAGCTAAGAAATATTTATATAACACTCCATAATAATACAAATATAATAATTAGAAAAACCATAACAACAATAATACATCACAGGAATAAATACTAGCTACTTTATGCACTCTATACAGGTTATATAAATTAAAGTATCCTTGACTGTGAACAGGTAAATTGCAGCCTTAATAACCCTTGTATTCGATAAGATTTAAACCAAACTAACCAAGCGACCAACACTGTGTAGTAGGACTAAATCCCAAGAAGCAAAGTAGGATTGAGAAAATGTTGAGTTTCTCACCCGTATGATGCAAGGTGTACCTGGAGAAGTGGCTGCGGCAGTTTGTCTTAGTCACGCTGCACAGGCGGATGAGGGAGCAAGGGAAAGAAGTGAAGAGGATGAGGAAGGAGAGGAGAAGGATGATGGGGCAAAGGGTAGGGAAGATAAGTAGATGAAGAGAGAGAGAGAGTAAACAAACTAATCAAAGTAATGAGTACAGTATTAGCCTCGCTCAACCCAGTACTAGCCACACCCACCTAGTACTAGCCACACCCACCTAGTACTAGCCACACCCACCTAGTACTAGCCACACCCACCTAGTACTAGCCACACCCAACCCAGTACTAGCCACACCCACCTAGTACTAGCCACACCCACCTAGTACTAGCCACACCCACCTAGTACTAGCCACACCCACCTAGTACTAGCCACACCCAACCCAGTACTAGCCACACCCACCTAGTACTAGCCACACCCACCTAGTACTAGCCACACCCACCTAGTACTAGCCACACCCACCTAGTACTAGCCACACCCAACCCAGTACTAGCCACGCCCACGCCAGTACTAGGGACACCCACAATACTTGCCACGCCCACCCCAATACTAGCTACATTCACCAAGTCCTAGTCACGTCCAAACTAGTACTAGGTACACCTACAATACTAGCCACACCCACCCCAGTACTAGGCACACCCACGACAGTACTAGCCACGCCCACCCCAATACTAGCTACACCCACCAAGTCCTAGTCAAGCCCAACCTCGTACTAGGCACACCTATAATACTAGCCACGCTCACCACAATACTAGCCACACCCACGACATCACTAGCCACGCCATTTATAGTACAAACCACGCCCACCATATAAGCACAGGAAAAAAAGTGTTAGTGCTGACATAACCTTCACTTACTGCCTAACCTGGTGTTTTAGTGGAGGGAGATGGAAGAGGTAAGGTGCTGGGAAAGAGGCGTCTATGTACCTTTCTTAAGGTTGAGAATGATGGTACACACCTATGGTGTCACTTCACTGCAGGTATGGTAGCACACACTACCTCGTGGCCACATTCTAACACAAGGATGCTGGAGGTATGGTAGCACACACTACCTCGTGGCCACATTCTAACACAAGGATGCTGGAGGTATGGTAGCACACACTACCTCGTGGCCACATTCTAACACAAGGATGCTGGAGGTATGGTAGCACACACTACCTCGTGGCCACATTCTAACACAAGGATGCTGGAGGTATGGTAGCACACACTACCTCGTGGCCACATTCTAACACAAGGATGCTGGAGGTATGGAGCACACACTACCTCAGTGGCCACATTCTAACACAAGGATGCTGGAGGTATGGTAGCACACACTACCTCGTGGCCACATTCTAACACAAGGATGCTGGAGGTATGGAGCACACACTACCTCGTGGCCACATTCTAACACAAGGATGCTGGAGGTATGGTAGCACACACTACCTCGTGGCCACATTCTAACACAAGGATGCTGGAGGTATGGTAGCACACACTACCTCGTGGCCACATTCTAACACAAGGATGCTGGAGGTATGGAGCACACACTACCTCGTGGCCACATTCTAACACAAGGATGCTGGAGGTATGGTAGCACACACTACCTCGTGGCCACATTCTAACACAAGGATGCTGGAGGTATGGTAGCACACACTACCTCTGGCCACATTCTAACACAAGGATGCTGGAGGTATGGTACACACACTACCTCGTGGCCACATTCTAACACAAGGATGCTGGAGGTATGGAGCACACACTACCTCGTGGCCACATTCTAACACAAGGATGCTGGAGGTATGGTAGCACACACTACCTCGTGGCCACATTCTAACACAAGGATGCTGGAGTATGGTAGCACACACTACCTCGTGGCCACATTCTAACACCAGGATGCTGGAGGTATGGTAGCACACACTACCTCGTGGCCACATTCTAACACAAGGATGCTGGAGGTATGGTAGCACACACTACCTCGTGGCCACATTCTAACACAAGGATGCTGGAGGTATGGTAGCACACACTACCTCGTGGCCACATTCTAACACAAGGATGCTGGAGGTATGGTAGCACACACTACCTCAGTGGCCACATTCTAACACAAGGATGCTGGAGGTATGGTAGCACACACTACCTCGTGGCCACATTCTAACACAAGGATGCTGGAGGTATGGTAGCACACACTACCTCTGGCCACATTCTAACACAAGGATGCTGGAGGTATGGTGCACACACTACCTCTGGCCACATTCTAACACAAGGATGCTGGAGGTATGGTAGCACACACTACCTCTGGCCACATTCTAACACAAGGATGCTGGAGGTATGGTAGCACACACTACCTCAGTGGCCACATTCTAACACAAGGATGCTGGAGGTATGGTAGCACACACTACCTCGTGGCCACATTCTAACACAAGGATGCTGGAGGTATGGAGCACACACTACCTCGTGGCCACATTCTAACACAAGGATGCTGGAGGTATGGTAGCACACACTACCTCGTGGCCACATTCTAACACAAGGATGCTGGAGGTATGGTAGCACACACTACCTCTGGCCACATTCTAACACAAGGATGCTGGAGGTATGGAGCACACACTACCTCGTGGCCACATTCTAACACAAGGATTCTGGAGGTATGGTAGCACACACTACCTCGTGGCCACATTCTAACACAAGGATGCTGGAGGTATGGAGCACACACTACCTCGTGGCCACATTCTAACACAAGGATTCTGGAGGTATGGTAGCACACTACCTCGTGGCCACATTCTAACACAAGGATGCTGGAGGTATGGAGCACACACTACCTCGTGGCCACATTCTAACACAAGGATGCTGGAGGTATGGTAGCACACACTACCTCGTGGCCACATTCTAACACAAGGATGCTGGAGGTATGGAGCACACACTACCTCGTGGCCACATTCTAACACAAGGATGCTGGAGGTATGGTAGCACACACTACCTCGTGGCCACATTCTAACACAAGGAAGCTGGAGGTATGGTAGCACACACTACCTCTTGGCCACATTCTAACACAAGGATGCTGGAGGTATGGTTATCAAAGACTCCTTCCAGGGACTGACAGTAATTCTTATTTCTTATTTTTTCACCATCTTTTGACACAAATATATACGTATGTATGGGGAAGTGTAGTGTCGTAAGAGGCGACTAGAATGCCGGGAGCAAGGGACGCGTAACCCCTTCTCCTGCATACATTACTAAATATAAAAGAATAAAAGCTTTAAAATAGCATTTCTTTTGAGGAGACGGCCGGCGTTTATATATATATATATATATATATATATATATATATATATATATATATATATATATATATATATATATATATATACGTGTGTGTGTGTGCGCACATACATAAACTCAAGACTGGTGTGCAGGATCAACTTGGTACAAAAAGCAACAGCCATATTTACGGAGCTGCAGCTTAAAGATGAGGTGCTGCTTGTCTTTGGTGCTTCACCGGTCAGTGTGTGTGTGTGTGTGTTCTGCAGATTACTCCTAGGATTTTGGACATCGTGGTCATGTCCCCCTCCCCATTCCTTCCTCACTAGGCTCGTCAGACTCAAGAACTGAGTCTCTCCTAATGTGGCAGTCCTCTTAGTTCTGGGACAAGTCTTGTTTGCAAACGTTTTGGAGTTTCTGTGGTTTGTGCTTGTGCTTCCTGGGGAGTGGGTCCAGGCCGGAGCTGCATACTACACCAACATCTTTATATACGACGTGTTTAGTGTTATGTAAATAAAAGAAAATCTTTGAATACGTTCCTGAATACTGTCTTGAGATTTGTCTAACTTTGCACAAACACACACACATACAAAGTGGGGACTAGAGAAGAGGCGGGGCCACGAGCTATGACTCGACCCCTGCAACCACAAATAGGTGAGTATACACACACACACACACACACACTCAGTCATGTTATCCGGTTAATACATTTTTCAAAAGCCCGATGTCCTTTTTTAACACCGAGATTTTTTTTTAATTAGAAAATTTGATCTTTTGTTCCCCCCTTTACTAGGTTCCAAAAATCTCCGCTATTTGTTTTCTGGAATCTTTTCATTAGTCTGAGTGATTATCACATCTCATTCGTCTCTCCCATTTTACAAAGGGAAGATAAGCAGCGCCTTCATCTGTCCTTTGTGCAAACCTTTAATTTACGTTTCTTAAAACTGGAATCTCTGGTGTTCTGAGTTGATATAGTTCCTTCAGAACGTGAGTCTGGCAATACACGTTCAATATACATTACTGGAACACACGTTCAACATACATTACTGGAACACACGTTCAACATACATTACTGGAACACACGTTCAACATATATTACTGGAACACACGTTCAACATACATTACTGGAACACACGTTCAACATACATTACTGGAACACACGTTCAACATACACTACTGGAACACACGTTCAACATACATTACTGGAACACACGTTCAACATACATTACTGGAACACACGTTCAACATACACTACTGGAACACACGTTCAACATACATTACTGGAACACACGTTCAACATACATTACTGGAACACACGTTCAACATATATTACTGGAACACACGTTCAACATACACTACTGGAACACACGTTCAACATACATTACTGGAACACACGTTCAACATATATTACTGGAACACACGTTCAACATACACTACTGGAACACACGTTCAACATACATTACTGGAACACACGTTCAACATATATTACTGGAACACACGTTCAACATACACTACTGGAACACAAACGTTCAACATACACTACTGGAACACACGTTCAACATACACTACTGGAACAAACGTTCAACATACATTACTGGAACACACGTTCAACATACACTACTGGAACACACGTTCAACATACATTACTGGAACAAACGTTCAACATACATTACTGGAACACACGTTCAACATATATTACTGGAACACACGTTCAACATATATTACTGGAACACACGTTCAACATACACTACTGGAACACACGTTCAACATACATTACTGGAACACACGTTCAACATACACTACTGGAACACACGTTCAACATACATTACTGGAACACACGTTCAACATACACTACTGGAACACACGTTCAACATACATTACTGGAACACACGTTCAACATATATTACTGGAACACACGTTCAACATACATTACTGGAACACACGTTCAACATATATTACTGGAACACACGTTCAACATACACTACTGGAACACACGTTCAACATACATTACTGGAACACACGTTCAACATATATTACTGGAACACACGTTCAACATACACTACTGGAACACAAACGTTCAACATACACTACTGGAACACACGTTCAACATACACTACTGGAACAAACGTTCAACATACATTACTGGAACACACGTTCAACATACATTACTGGAACAAACGTTCAACATACATTACTGGAACACACGTTCAACATATATTACTGGAACACACGTTCAACATACATTACTGGAACACACGTTCAACATACACTACTGGAACACACGTTCAACATACATTACTGGAACAAACGTTCAACATACATTACTGGAACACACGTTCAACATATATTACTGGAACACACGTTCAACATATATTACTGGAACAAACGTTCAACATACATTACTGGAACACACGTTCAACATACATTACTGGAACACACGTTCAACATATATTACTGGAACACACGTTCAACATACATTACTGGAACACACGTTCAACATACATTACTGGAACACACGTTCAACATATATTACTGGAACACACGTTCAACATATATTACTGGAACACACGTTCAACATACACTACTGGAACACACGTTCAACATACATTACTGGAACACACGTTCAACATATATTACTGGAACACACGTTCAACATACACTACTGGAACACACGTTCAACATATATTACTGGAACAAACGTTCAACATATATTACTGGAACAAACGTTCAACATATATTACTGGAACACACGTTCAACATATATTACTGGAACACACGTTCAACATACACTACTGGAACACACGTTCAACATATATTACTGGAACACACGTTCAACATATATTACTGGAACAAACGTTCAACATACACTACTGGAACACACGTTCAACATATATTACTGGAACACACGTTCAACATACATTACTGGAACACACGTTCAACATACATTACTGGAACACACGTTCAACATACATTACTGGAACACACGTTCAACATACACTACTGGAACACAAACGTTCAACATACACTACTGGAACACACGTTCAACATACACTACTGGAACACAAACGTTCAACATACACTACTGGAACACAAACGTTCAACATACACTACTGGAACACACGTTCAACATACACTACTGGAACAAACGTTCAATATACATTACTGGAACACACGTTCAACATACATTACTGGAACACACGTTCAACATACACTACTGGAACACACGTTCAACATATATTACTGGAACACACGTTCAACATACATTACTGGAACACACGTTCAACATACACTACTGGAACACACGTTCAACATATATTACTGGAACACTTGTTCAACATACATTACTGGAACACACGTTCAACATACATTACTGGAACACACGTTCAACATATATTACTGGAACACACGTTCAACATACACTACTGGAACACACGTTCAACATATATTACTGGAACAAACGTTCAACATATATTACTGGAACAAACGTTCAACATATATTACTGGAACAAACGTTCAACATATATTACTGGAACACACGTTCAACATACACTACTGGAACACACGTTCAACATATATTACTGGAACACACGTTCAACATATATTACTGGAACAAACGTTCAACATACACTACTGGAACACACGTTCAACATATATTACTGGAACACACGTTCAACATACATTACTGGAACACACGTTCAACATACATTACTGGAACACACGTTCAACATACATTACTGGAACACACGTTCAACATACACTACTGGAACACAAACGTTCAACATACACTACTGGAACACAAACGTTCAACATACACTACTGGAACACAAACGTTCAACATACACTACTGGAACACACGTTCAACATACACTACTGGAACAAACGTTCAATATACATTACTGGAACACACGTTCAACATACATTACTGGAACACACGTTCAACATACATTACTGGAACACACGTTCAACATACACTACTGGAACACACGTTCAACATATATTACTGGAACACACGTTCAACATACATTACTGGAACACACGTTCAACATACACTACTGGAACACACTTTCAACATACATTACTGGAACACTTGTTCAACATACATTACTGGAACACACGTTCAACATACACTACTGGAACACAAACGTTCAACATACACTACTGGAACACACGTTCAACTTACACTACTGGAACACAAACGTTCAACATACACTACTGGAACACAAACGTTCAACATACACTACTGGAACACACGTTCAACATACACTACTGGAACAAACGTTCAATATACATTACTGGAACACACGTTCAACATACATTACTGGAACACACGTTCAACATACACTACTGGAACACACGTTCAACATACATTACTGGAACACACGTTCACCATACATTACTGGAACACACGTTCAACATACATTACTGGAACACAAACGTTCAACATACACTAACACAAGTCACATAAATATTCATCATATACTACTGGAACAGGATTCAGATGAACGTTCAACATTCACAATTTACGTCAGCCTCAACACAAACATTCAACACTCATAATTTACGTCGTCAGCCTCAACACAAACATTCAACACTCATAATTTACGTCGTCAGCCTCAACACAAACATTCAACACTCCTGACTAACATCACCTCACATCTGCTTTGGAAATTAAAAAAAAAAAGTCAGGCAAACGCGCATTAATACAGTGAAAAAATGAGGTATTAATTTTAATGGATACTGAAGCATGATATTGATTCTCTTGACACACAGTGGGAGAGTACATATAGTGTCTGCCACAATCTTGACACACAGTGGGAGAGTACATATAGTGTCTGCCACACTCTTGATACAGTGGGAGAGTACATATAGTGTCTGCCACACTCTTGACACACAGTGGGAAAGTACATATAGTGTCTGCCACACTCTTGATACACAGTGGAGAGTACATATAGTGTCTGCCACACTCTTGACACACAGTGGGAGAGTACATATAGTGTCTGCCACACTCTTGATACACAGTGGGAGAGTACATATAGTGTCTGCCACACTCTTGACACACAGTGGGAGAGTACATATAGTGTCTGCCACACTCTTGATACACAGTGGGAGAGTACATATTGTGTCTGCCACACTCTTGACACACAGTGGGAGAGTACATATAGTGTCTGCCACACTCTTGATACACAGTGGGAGAGTACATATAGTGTCTGCCACACTCTTGACACACAGTGGGAGAGTACATATAGTGTCTGCCACACTCTTGATACACAGTGGGAGAGTACATATAGTGTCTGCCACACTCTTGATACACAGTGGGAGAGTACATATAGTGTCTGCCACACTCTTGATACACAGTGGGAGAGTACATATAGTGTCTGCCACACTCTTGATACACAGTGGGAGAGTACATATAATGTCTGCCACACTCTTGACACACAGTGGGAGAGTACATATAGTGTCTGCCACACTCTTGATACACAGTGGGAGAATACCAGTTATGTAGTGTCTGCCACTCTTGATAAACTACACAGTGGAAGAATACAAGTTATGTAGTGTGTCTGCCACACTCTTGATACACAGTGGGATAATACAGTTATGTAGTGTGTCTGCCACACTCTTTATAGACAGTGGGATAATACAGTTATGTAGTTTGTCTGCCACACTCTTGATGCACAGTGGGAGAGTACAAGTTATGTAGTGTGTCTGCCACACTCTTGATAGACAGTGGGAGAATACAAGTTATGTAGTGTGTCTGCCACACTATTGATAGACAGTGGGAGAATACAAGTTATGTAGTGTGTCTGACACACTCTTGATAGACAGTGGGAGAATACAAGTTATGTAGTGTGTCTGCCACACTCTTGATAGACAGTGGGAGAATACAAGTTATGTAGTGTGTCTGCCACACTCTTGATAGACAGTGGGAGAATACAAGTTATGTAGTGTGTCTGCCACACTCTTGATAGACAGTGGGAGAATACAAGTTATGTAGTGTGTCTGCCACACTATTGATAGACAGTGGAGAATACAAGTTATGTAGTGTGTCTGCCACACTCTTGATAGACAGTGGGAGAATACAAGTTATGTAGTGTGTCTGCCACACTCTTGATAGACAGTGGGAGAATACAAGTTATGTAGTGTGTCTGCCACACTCTTGATAGACAGTGGGATAATACAGTTATGTAGTGTGTCTGCCACACTCTTGATACACAGTGGGAGAGTACAAGTCATGTAGAGTTTATCCTCAGGTCTATTATACTGAGTACATTTGAAAACAAAACCTATATTTTGTTAAGGAGAAAACCCATTACGAGCGTTACGTTTCATTCATATGTATATATATATATATATATATATATATATATATATATATATATATATATATATATATATAACTTTGAAGAGCTAGTCTAGGGAATTATTTAACTGGGATTCTATTTAAACTAAAATGTAATTATTTTGTCGTATAAATATTATTAAAATATATAAAATAGTGAGGACAGCCACGCTTAATAATCAGTTTTGAAAACATTTAATTTTCGTTGTTTCGACTTAAAAGAGAAAGTCAACAGTGGTGGTTAATGACAGTGTGTGGAGATGTTAATGACGGTGTGTGGTGATGTTAATGGTGGTGTGTGGTGATGTTAATGACGGTTAGCCGAGAGGTTATGATGGTGAGGATACTGAGAAAAGTGAGGGTGAGGCGAAAGATTATGATTCACTAAAAAAGCCGCACGTAGAAGAGGAACTTTAAAAACGACGTTGATTGTGACGCTGAGCGATTGTGATGGTGTTGAACCGAGTGACGGTGGAGGTGCGGCGAGATATGTGGTGGTGGTGGTGAGGCGAGTGATAGTGGTGGGGAAAGGAGTGATGGTGGTAGTGGCGGTGAGGTAAGTGAAGACACAACATAGCAGCGACTTAGCAGAGAATGTGCAGGAGATGCAGGTTCTGGAGTTCATCTTGGCTGACTCGGTGAACCATCAGCGTCTTCACCCTCAACACACATGCCTGCACTGCACGAGGGCATTTAACACTCTACTCCATCACAGACTTGCAAACTAGGTCAGTAAACTGGTCCAGAATCAAGGAAGACCCAACGAACAGAGGACAGATTGTGAAGGTAAATGGGGCAAGTTTACGACGGAGAGACTAACAATTAGAGGTTCCCAAGTCAGTACTAGAACTCTTCTTATATATAAATGACCTTCCAAAGGGCACTGGATCCCATGTATTGTTATTTGCCGATGACGTGAAGCTAATGAGAAGCATAAGTAAGAAAGATGATATAAACAAGACCCCAGAAACACTTGTACAAGCTGCAAGGGTAGTCAGATTGGTGGCTTTTGGAGTTCAACACTGAAAACAAGTGTAAAGCTATGTAAACTGGGAGGGACAGAGAAGACTGTAGACAAAGCACAGCTTGGGAGGTAGGAAACTACAAATATCGCTCAAGGAGAAAGATCGTGGAGAAAATATCACACCAAACATATCACCACAGGCGCCGCTAACAGCAACTATGAGGAGGAACCCATACAAATAAACTTGACAAACTTGAGAGATGATCCACGGAAGTCATGATTACGAAATAACAGATACTCAAAAACATTTGACAGGACAGATAGGAACAGACTGTTCGAAATGCGATGCACCATAAAGAGGAGCACAGATGAAATGCTAAAACAAACGAGCCACAAGGATGTGGGGAAATACTTCTTCAGTCTCAAGGAAGTAAATAAATGGAACGAATTAGATAAGGGAGTGGGGAAGGAAAACTCGATACACAGTTTCTAAGAGTAGCTATAACAAGACAAAATAGACCGGGAATCAATAATGCCGGCGATAGTAATTAATGAAGTGGGACCAAGTGCTGAGACTCAACCCACACAACAACAACTCAGTGAGTGAACACATGTTATGCAGAGCTGTAAGCAAAACTGTTTTGACATTTTACACAGACACTGATTAATTCAATAGCATCTACAATGTGACAACTTCATTCTCAACTGCTGCTTTACGTTAGAGGTAAAATTTTGATTTTTTTTTTTATTCATCTGTAGAAATGAAAATGCCAAAATTCAAATGTATATAAAATGCACAAAGCAGAAAACGTTGAAGTGATCCCATGAATATTCGTTGTCCACTGTTAAAAGAACATCGTACTGCAAACTGTTCACTATCACACAAAAGTGTCGTTTTTAACGTTTTGGCCTTAACAAGGTATATATATATATATATATATATATATATATATATATATATATATATATATATATATATATATATATATATATATATATATATATATATATATATATATATATATATATATATATTGTGAAAGTGTACTTCTAAGCGCTTTCGTGATTTCTCACACTATCAAGGAAATGTGAGAAATCACGAGAGCGCTTGAAGTGGTGGAAGTTGAGTGTAGAGGTGATAGTTGAGCGTAGTTGTGACATCTGAGTGTAGTAGTAGTAACTGGGTGTATTTGTGATTGAGTCAAAAGATCCTCAAAGTATACCACGGGTGGGGTTCGAACCCCACCCGTGGTATGGTTTGTTTGCAATCGTGTCATTACGATTTCGTGAGAGATCCTCAAAGTATTTCATCCACAATGAACATTCGAAGATGTAACCATACTTATAACCACACCTCCAGCCATAGTGTTACACTCAGTAACCACACCTCCAGCCATAGTGTTACACTCAGTAACCACACCTCCAGCCATAGTGTTACACTCAGTAACCACACCTCCAGCCATAGTGTTACACTCAGTAACCACACCTCCAGCCATAGTGTTACACTCAGTAACCACACCTCCTGCCATAGTGTTACACTCAGTAACCACACCTCCTGCCATAGTGTTACACTCAGTAACCACACCTCCAGCCATAGTGTTACACTCAGTAACCACACCTCCAGCCATAGTGTTACACTCAGTAACCACACCTCCAGCCATAGTGTTACACTCAGTAACCACACCTCCAGCCATAGTGTTACACTCAGTAACCACACCTCCAGCCATAGTGTTACACTCAGTAACCACACCTCCAGCCATAGTGTTACACTCAGTAACCACACCTCCAGCCATAGTGTTACACTCAGTAACCACACCTCCAGCCATAGTGTTACACTCAGTAACCACACCTCCAGCCATAGTGTTACACTCAGTAACCACACCTCCTGCCATAGTGTTACACTCAGTAACCACACCTCCTGCCATAGTGTTACACTCAGTAACCACACCTCCAGCCATAGTGTTACACTCAGTAACCACACCTCCATCCATAGTGTTACACTCAGTAACCACACCTCCTGCCATAGTGTTACACTCAGTAACCACACCTCCAGCCATAGTGTTACACTCAGTAACCACACCTCCAGCCATAGTGTTACACTCAGTAACCACACCTCCAGCCATAGTGTTACACTCAGTAACCACACCTCCAGCCATAGTGTTACACTCAGTAACCACACCTCCTGCCATAGTGTTACACTCAGTAACCACACCTCCAGCCATAGTGTTACACTCAGTAACCACACCTCCAGCCATAGTGTTACACTCAGTAACCACACCTCCTGCCATAGTGTTACACTCAGTAACCACACCTCCAGCCATAGTGTTACACTCAGTAACAACACCTCCAGCCATAGTGTTACACTCAGTAACCACACCTCCAGCCATAGTGTTACACTCAGTAACCACACCTCCAGCCATAGTGTTACACTCAGTAACCACACCTCCAGCCATAGTGTTACACTCAGTAACCACACCTCCTGCCATAGTGTTACACTCAGTAACCACACCTCCTGCCATAGTGTTACACTCAGTAACCACACCTCCAGCCATAGTGTTACACTCAGTAACCACACCTCCAGCCATAGTGTTACACTCAGTAACACACCTCCAGCCATAGTGTTACACTCAGTAACCACACCTCCAGCCATAGTGTTACACTCAGTAACCACACCTCCAGCCATAGTGTTACACCTCAGTAACCACACCTCCTGCCATAGTGTTACACTCAGTAACCACACCTCCAGCCATAGTGTTACACTCAGTAACCACACCTCCAGCCATAGTGTTACACTCAGTAACCACACCTCCAGCCATAGTGTTACACTCAGTAACCACACCTCCTGCCATAGTGTTACACTCAGTAACCACACCTCCAGCCATAGTGTTACACTCAGTAACCACACCTCCAGCCATAGTGTTACACTCAGTAACCACACCTCCAGCCATAGTGTTACACTCAGTAACCACACCTCCTGCCATAGTGTTACACTCAGTAACCACACCTCCAGCCATAGTGTTACACTCAGTAACCACACCTCCAGCCATAGTGTTACACTCAGTAACCACACCTCCAGCCATAGTGTTACACTCAGTAACCACACCTCCAGCCATAGTGTTACACTCAGTAACCACACCTCCTGCCATAGTGTTACACTCAGTAACCACACCTCCTGCCATAGTGTTACACTCAGTAACAACACCTCCAGCCATAGTGTTACACTCAGTAACCACACCTCCAGCCATAGTGTTACACTCAGTAACCACACCTCCAGCCATAGTGTTACACTCAGTAACCACACCTCCAGCCATAGTGTTACACTCAGTAACCACACCTCCAGCCATAGTGTTACACTCAGTAACCACACCTCCAGCCATAGTGTTACACTCAGTAACCACACCTCCTGCCATAGTGTTACACTCAGTAACCACACCTCCAGCCATAGTGTTACACTCAGTAACCACACCTCCAGCCATAGTGTTACACTCAGTAACCACACCTCCAGCCATAGTGTTACACTCAGTAACCACACCTCCTGCCATAGTGTTACACTCAGTAACCACACCTCCAGCCATAGTGTTACACTCAGTAACCACATCTCCAGCCATAGTGTTACACTCAGTAACCACACCTCCAGCCATAGTGTTACACTCAGTAACCACACCTCCAGCCATAGTGTTACACTCAGTAACCACACCTCCTGCCATAGTGTTACACTCAGTAACCACACCTCCAGCCATAGTGTTACACTCAGTAACAACACCTCCAGCCATAGTGTTACACTCAGTAACCACACCTCCAGCCATAGTGTTACACTCAGTAACCACACCTCCAGCCATAGTGTTACACTCAGTAACCACACCTCCTGCCATAGTGTTACACTCAGTAACCACACCTCCAGCCACAGTATTTCAAATGCATGTATGTCCCATGAATAATTTTGAATATATCGGCTTTAAATACCTCGTGACTGGAGTTTCTGAGCTGTGGCTTCAATTCCCAATGAAACAAATATTAGTGTCCTTTTTTTTTTACTCAAATTAGTGAATAAACCGACACTCAGTAATTTTCCCCTCATAAAAGTCAAGCTCATGCGAAATAACGAAAGCAATTAAAAATATCAACCCTCAAAATGGAAGCTAAAAAAATTATTACAATACAGGTGTGGAATGGAACGTTCAAGAGTACTTAATGCTTGCATAGAATTTCATCTTAATTCAGTTAATTTCAAAAGCGCATTTGGGCAGATAATATAATTTACGAAGCCTAATACACACTAACTTTTCCAGCTGGGTATTGTACCTACTCGCCAGTTATAAAATGTATATTATTCTATACAAAGGCTTCTGAAAATCATCAATTAATCATAATAATAATAATAATTATTATTATTAACATTATTATAATATTAGTATTATTATTATAAATCAAATGTAGGCAACAGTAGTATCCCATTAATATCTTTTCGGAAAAATTGCGAAAAATGAATGCCAAATAATTACCTTACACCATCGTAATTTAAAATATATCAAAATTTCTGATCTGGTAATCTTTAAGTGCTATTAACTATTATTATTATTATATTAATGAGGGAAACCCAAACCCATAGGAGCACTACAGCGTCCGGGTAATGTGGGATAATAAGGTCTGATCTAGGGAAGTGGCTCCAAGTCCCTGGACTAAGAACATTCCAACAGCATCAAGCACCCACCTACTCTTCAAGGGATTAACGTTTTGACGAGTAACTTCCCAAAGTTCTGCATGAGCACCTAATGAGCTCTTCATCCCTTTAGCCTAACTAAAAGTTCCCGCATGTAATCTGGGCTAATATAACCCCGCAGGACATGATATACACAAAGCCCGGATATGATAACTCGAAATGGTAAGCCGTGTTGACATGTTATATCCTTTGATAAGATAATCTGCCGTGGCTCGATTTTACATATATTGCACACGAATATTGCAACAGTCTAGCCTAAACTTACTCATTTCAGTTTTTAAATTAGTTTACCCTAACCTTCTGTGAAGCAAATTTCCTTGTACCACACAATGTATAGTGTATTACACAAGGTACATAACGTGTCACACAAGGTATATAATGTTTTACACAAGTTATATATTGTATCACACAAGGTATATAGTGTATTACATAAGGTAAATGTATCACAGGTTATATATTGTATCACACAAGGTATATAGTGTATTACACAAGGTATGTAAATGTATCACAGGTTATATAATGTATCACACAAGATATATAATGTATCACAAAAGTTAAATAACGTATCACACAAGGAATATAATACACAAGTTATAACGTATTATACAAAGTACATAATGTTCCACACAAGGTATATATTACACAAGGTATATTACACAAGAAATAATGCATCACACGGGGTGTGTATATATATATATATATATATATATATATATATATATATATATATATATATATATAATATATATATATATATATATATATATATATATATATATATATATATATATATATATATATATATATATATATATATATATATATATATATATATATATATATATACGTATACTATATATAATGTGTTCGTGTGTAAAAACAAATGTATATGCAATACGTTTGGCCTTGCAAAACAGGTCCGGGTGAGAGAAACATCTGGTGAGCGAAACAGGTCCTAGTGAGGAAAACAGATCCTGGTGAGGGAAACGTATCCTAATACATTCCTGTAAATTGCGTTACGGGCAGGTCCAAACTCTCTACAGGAGGAACTTAAGGTTTGCAATCTGGTTGAAAAAAAGGGGGTACGGTTAGGGGGGGACTTGTCTTGAAGTTGAGTTGTTAATAATAATAATAATATTATTATTATTATTATCATCTAATTAGAGAGCTTTGGGGGCTGGGCAAGACTATGCAGGCTTGCATTCCCTTTGGCGCCGCGAATGTTTTCTTAGATGAGTTTATATCCATTTCGGTGGTGGTAATCTGAGCTAATCTCACCAAACGTGAATATAAACTGAAATCTATGTTAGCCTCGTCTAACTCATCCTACTTGACCGTCAGTGAAATCTACGCTAGCCTCATCTAAACACGTTTATATTTCATCACTTAAGCTTAAATAACGGTAGCTTATTAAAAAAACAAGAATTACTGGTGTTTTTTACATGGGGGAAGCACTAAACGAGTATGGGTCAGCGCCTGGGGAACGAGATGAGGATAACAATTATTCGGATCAAGAGCCATTCAATGGCATCAAAGTACATCCCCTTGTAATTAGCTACTAAAAATAACATATATATATATATATATATATATATATATATATATATATATATATGCAAAAAGATCACAATAAACAGGTGATATCAAAATATGCAAGACAACCACTATGAAATAGAGGAATTCCAAGCGCTTTCGTGACTACTCACATTATCAAGGAACTATCACGAAAGCGCTTGGAATCCTCTATTTCATAGTGGTTGTCTTGCATATATATATATATATATATATATATATATATATATATATATATATATATATATATATATAACACACACAAGCTAGCTCAATTTATTTCAATGAAACTATTCTTCACTTTTCATGAATACTAATAATCCACCTTACTATCATAAAATCTTTAAATTATAGCACATGGCTTATTAAAATGTTCAAGTATTTTCATCTCCGTGTGCGTGATATACAGCCATATAGCCTAGCACATGGGCTTCCATAATGGCCGAAGAGGCTTACGATTATTAGGATTAGGAGGAGTAGGAGGTGAAGGGGGGAGATGAAGAGGGAAGGAGTGAAGAGGGAAGAGGGAGGAGGAGGAGGAGGAGGGGAAGGTGAAGAAACAGGAGGGTAGGAGGGGAAGGTGAAGAAAGGGAAGTGTAGAAGGGAAGGTTACCTGTAGAAACGGGCATAAAAAGGACGAAAAAGAAAAGGGGGCACAGAAGAAGTGAACAAGGGTACAAAGGAGGCTTAAGAGCAAATGGTATAGAAGAGGAGGAAGATAATTAGGAAAAGCAGATCTCAGAGAAGATGAAAAAGAGGACTGGGCGAAACAGGAGGTATACAAGTGGAAGAGAATTAGAAGGCATAGAAGAGATGAGAGGGGCAGGACGGGGGCCATGTTGCAAAACAGCAATGATGAAATCCTGGACCCTTTATGCACCCCAGAATGGCTAAGATGATATTTTCCATCGATCTTCGATAAGCTCTCTCCCCATGCTCGTTTAAAGTAGGGCGGCTGTTGTATCTTCTCTCCTACACATTCCACTTGATTCCACATCCGCATTCCTGTTGTATCTTCTCTCCTACACATTCCACCTGATTCCACATCCGCATTCCTGTTGCATCTTCTCTCCTACACATTTCACTTGATTCCACATCCGCATTCCTGTTGCATCTTCTCTCCTACACATTCCACATTATTCAACATTCGCATTCTTGTTGTATCTTCATTCCTACACATTCCACTTGATTCAACACTTCTCTCCAACACATTTCACTTAATTCAACATCCGCACACTTAGGGAGAGGAAACTCGTGACGATGTTTCGGTCAGTCGTGCACTATTGTCAAGTCACAATTAAGCGAGGGGAAAAATAACAGAAGATCAGAAGACAGGTCCAGGATGGGCTGAAACATAATTATATTTTTTCTTCACCTAAATGCGGGTTACTTCTGAATTATCACAGGAACGATATCGTGACTTTTATTCTCTATCAACATGTTACTTGCTTTCTTATTTTAGCTTCCAGTAGTTGCAGCAATTACTACCTCCTTTTTCAACTTAGTCCACTCTCCCACAATTCCATTTGTAAAGAAAAATGTCAAATACTTTGACATTACAAGTAACACAATTCCTTGTGTGGAGCAGCGAGTGCCCCGATGCTGGTGAAGGGCTCTTGATCTAAGGAAATGAAACAATCGCTTCTCTCCCTGGATCAAACCTTATGGTCTCCCATTCCCCAGGTGATATTACTGCCAGTTATGACTAAAGAATAACTAGAAGGTGTCAAAGCATGAGCCGTGGTGAAGCGTACGATAACCAGCACCTCTTATGCCTCTACTTGTAACATTTTCCATATCTTTTCACAGCAATAATTTTGATCTCGCTCTCTCTCAACGAGTACCAATCAATATGATCACTTTTTTACTAGAGTACGTTAACATAGTCTAATAGTAAAGGTTAACTTATGATTTCCCCAAACACTTAACACATCACCTTCGATCAATCTCTATTTACCCTCCATTCCCTAAGCGATGTATTACCCCTATGAATTCAATGCTTCCTAATGAATATTAGTTAATATATATCAGAGAATTGTAGTTCTACCCCTGAAGAGGGTAGCTTATCTATACCTTTGAAGATTAGGATAGACAAGTCATTAGGTGCGTTTAGTCCCTCCCCCTCCCTCTCATTCTTCCCTCTCTCCCTATACTTTCTCTCACTTCTTCCTACATCACTTCTACATGAGAGAAGGGAGGGATGAAACGGAGAAGAATTAGCATGAGAGAGGAGAGGAAACTGTAACGAAATGGGGAAAAAGAGGAATGAGAAGGGGTTAACTGGTAGTGGTGGTGGAGGGAGGTGAAGGCGGAAGTGGAGGGAAATAGTATGGAGGGGAAGTAGAGGTGGGGAGGATAGTGGGGGGAGTCAAGAGTGGAGAGAAGAGGGTTAGTGATGGGGGAGGGTGTTGGAGGGGCGTTGCCCATGTCTCGCATGATGAACAAGTTGTGGGGAGGCAAGAGAGAGAATAGGTGGAGACAGAAACAGTAAGGGAGGGGAAGTGAGAAAGGGTTAAAGATCTTATCAGATATTGCTTACGGGGAAATATATATATATATATATATATATTATATATATATATATATATATATATATATATATATATTATATATATATATATATATATATATATATATATATATATATATTATATATAATATATATATATATATATATATATATATATATATATATATATATATATATATATATATATATCAATGCGAACAAGCTATACAACATGTAAAACAAGCACAGGGAGTTGAATGATAGCTTTAGGCATTTCGTGTTGAAATCAACACGAATCCAGGAGTATGAAGTTCATGGAAACGTTTCTAGATAGAAACGTTCTCCTACTCATTTTTGCAACACTGCAAGTTCCTAATGATGTGTTGATTACAACACGAAAGACCTAGAGCTATTAGTGTGAGCGAGAGAGAGAGAGAGAGAGAGAGAGAGAGAGAGAGAGAGAGAGAGAGAGAGAGAGAGAGAGAGAGAGAGAGAGAGAGACTTTCTACTTGTCAATACACAAATACCACTTCAGTTCATGTTTGTAATCATAATCTCCCAAAGTGTAATACACAAAATGGTTTATTCGTCACTTACACATTGAGAACACTTGTATAGCAGAGCCAGTATCACCCAGCCCAAGTGTGGTGACTACGCTCACAGGCACATAACCCTCCATGGCAGGGCACTGCATCCAAGTACTAGGATGAAACTAGGAACATCCAAGTACTAGGATGAAACTAGGAACATCCAAGTACTAGGATGAAACTAGGAACATCCAAGTACTAGGATGAAACTAGGAACATCCAAGTACTAGGATGAAACTAGGAACATCCAAGTACTAGGATGAAACTAGGAACATCCAAGTACTAGGATGAAACTAGGAACATCCAAGTACTAGGATGAAACTAGGAACCGCTATTGTGTAACTCTTGTCATTTTTTCTCCACTGTTCTCTGAATAACCTACTCGAGATTAGGGCTTCATTAAATGTTATATTTTAATTTCCACTATCATAGTACTATGTCGTTTATACCATGGACCCTCGACTTTGTGTACCTTTCTTGTAGAATGAATTGAAATAAACAGTATTAATAATAATAATAATATTATTATTATTATATTACTATTATTTGTTCCCGTGAGACGTAATCTAGCAAGTTTTATCTCAGTCAACAATGAACAAAATGTGAATTTTATATATTATTACATTCAGGGAGAAGTGATGAATCTATAAGGGCCATACAAAGCTTGGGGAATGGGAGGTAGCCAAGTCTGATCCGAGGAAGGTGAGATTAACTCCAGTTCCTTGACTTAAGTACTTAGCCCTTCAACTAGTAACGAGGCACACATCCCCCACCTCCTTCCTTGAAGTATAACCCTAATGGTTATAATTATAACCATGATTTTTAAAGAGGTGGATCAGTAAGCCAGCGGAAGTCCTCAGTCAGATGACCAAAAGTTCCAGCAGTGGTTCATCATATGACTAAGACCCACGTCAGGAAACTACTTTTCCTGTTTCCTAACAAACACTATACGTACCTACCCATGCTTCCTTGAAGGTAAACTGGGGTACTGCCAGTGATCAGCAACCCAGTCAAGCGGGTAGGACTGCATGGGTCTCACCCAGCCTCAACGTGCTGAAGTATCTTGACTGGCTTGGTATGCCATCTATCTTCACTATGTTAAACACG
Source organism: Cherax destructor (assembly GCA_009830355.1). Classification (NCBI taxonomy): domain Eukaryota; kingdom Metazoa; phylum Arthropoda; class Malacostraca; order Decapoda; family Parastacidae; genus Cherax; species Cherax destructor. The sequence goes on from WNWK01000029.1 coordinate 995,973, forward strand.
CCGTGAACCACAGCCTAACTTTCTACCCTTAGATCAACACCAAAAGTTATTTTCAATGTGCAATCTCAGCATTAACATTGATGGGATACACAACATTCATGAATATATATGTAGCAGTCAGGACTTTGGTAGTCTTGCTTATTATAGTAATTACTAGTTTAAATGTTAATGATAAACAGTATATATGATCAGTATACATGTTTATGACACAATATTCGTGATTGTTATACCTTAATTACTTATGATACACAGTATCCATGATTACCAGTTTAAAAGTAACCTTGATTATCACAGTTTAAATATTTATGATATACAATATTCAAGATAATGAGTTTAAACGTTTAGGATACTATTTACAAGTTTAAATATCTAGGATATCCAGTAATCATGATTATTATACTTAAATATTTTTAATATACAGTATTTGTGATTATTATAGTTTATTTTTTTAATTTAAAAACATAGTTTAATTGTATATAATACCCAGTATCTTCCCCAACTGAGGGAGGCATTTTATCGATACAGAAAAAGATTTGTATAGGCCCCATTAAGTTCGTTTCTAGCAACCTGTCTAGTTATATCTAAGTGCTTTTAATAAGGCAGTAGACATGAGACCTAAATTATTATAATTATTGTCATTACCAGACATTTTCTATAATCCTTATCATTTCCATACAATATTCATTATTATTATTAGTGTTTACTGCAATGAACGAGACGTAGAAATTCATGTATACATAATGTATGTCTGAATGTTTACACTCGTGTTCACGTGACCGCAAGTACATATTATGTGTATATGTTTAGGCGTACATCCATATATATATGTACACGACTCCAAGTACACAGCTTGAATGTGTGAACTCAGTGTACTGAGATGGCAAGTTTCTGACAATCATTGCATATACACTATGTGCAGACCAGACTTATATTTACACACAACGTTTTGCTTGATAAAGCTCTAGAGCGAAACGTGCACTATTCATCAGTGGCGTCTTATTCTCTGATAATGACGACACCCCCTCCCCACCACCCTAAATTAGAGTCTTGTTGTCAGTGATCTACTACCGTCGACCCTCCATGATGCACCCTCTTAAATTTCGACCGACTTGGGGCCGTGGGAAGCAGCAAGTAACTTTAAAACTTAATAGGATTTAAACTGCAGCCAAGTCTCGACCCTTGCAACTCACAGTTGAAGTCAGAGTCTTGCGTGGGCTGGAAATGCACTCCTCCCCACCTCCGGGATATTAGGCAAGAAGATAATGCAACTTAACGTAATGGCTTGGTTTGTTAGCTTTACAACCGTGAGGGTCATTAAGGCGCAAATATACCTGTACGACCCCCAGTAAACAATACTTTATTCCTTAAAATAGATATTACAGTAAACTTAGTGTATATACCCCACGTTCAAGGGAGGTTCTTTAACGCCGGTGATGGGCTCTTGATCCAGTGATTTGGACTTCAGCTCTCTTTTAGATCGAACCTTATTCCATTTCATTCCACTAAGAGTCTAGGCGCTGTATAACCCTACAGGTTTAATGCTCCTCCATAAATACATGTGCATTTACACACACACACACATATATATATACACACACAGTGAAAAATAAACATTCCAAGCGCATTCGTAATTTCTCACATTATCAAAACACAATAAAATTAAAAAGGAAGCAGAAGACTTATAAAGCTGAAATAAGATCTCACATGTGATCTCACATGTGACCTCGCATGTGACCTCGCATGTGACCTCACATGTGACCCTACTCCCTGAGCGTATTTAAATTCCTTGCCAATGTTGTAAAGTTTTCAGTCAGGTCACATGTCTGGTAAAATTTAAGAGTGACATGTCAGTTAACGGGGAATTTTGTCAACACAGCTTATAATCCTCACAAAATCTATTCATTATAAATGAATAAAATTTATACAATCCTGGACTTGTATAATCATACCGAAATGAGTACTATTTTTCTATAAAGCTCGCTGTTATATTTCGTTCAACCATGAATTTGCTGGATACCACTTTCTCGGCCTTTTGAAAATCAATAGGCTGGTTAAAATCTTTCGCATGAATAAACAGAGCATTAGACTCTTACCCAGTTCTAATGTTATATATATTTTGTTGTAATCTTAGTTCAAGACTTTTTCCAGTTTTCCTAAAATAAAAGTTACAGCATTGTGTACAGGGAATATTACAGACACTGCCATCAGTATTTCGGGAAGAATTCCTAATCAAGTCATTTTTACTGTAGCAAGATTTATAACACAACTTTAATTTTAAAGTTCTTAAGCAGATGGCGTATTTAAAAAAAAAAACATGATATGCCAGACCCAATATATTCTTAGATGAATACGAACAAAGAATGAGAATTGCTTCAAGTATTTTACAAGCTTAATAAGAGCTGTTCCTACCTCAGCTCTTGCCTAGTCTAAAGTGACTTAAATAACGCTTGTGCAGCTAATAATTCGTGGTGAACAAGACAAGCTGTTGTATGAGAAGGCGTATTGCAGACAAGTATGAAGACAAAGGCACAGGTTGCAGAACCGCTTTTGTTGGTATAACGTTCGACTCTGCGTTATCAAGATGATTTCATGAAGCTCTACAGTGAACGAAATGTTGTACCAATAAAAGCTTTTTCTGCAGCTTGTTTTCATACAAGGTGGGGTAGATCAAGGAATTTATATATTTTATTAAGTGGTGTAACCAGAAGTTTGAGAGGAAAAAATCATAGATGCCATGAGAACAGGATGTGAGAACTGAGCTGAGAGAGGAGAGTGTGTTGGTGCGTTCTTGCGACCAGCGATGGCTGGGCGTAATCTTTGCAACATATATGACAGGTCAGGGTAAGAGGTGTGCATTTCTGTAAATAGACACACGTGTGTATCTCTGTGAACGTACACTGAGAGGTATGCGTTTTTCTGTGTATATACAAAGTTACTTTCATTCTTATTTTTTGGGATTAAAGTATTCTTGGGGCTATTGTTTAAGTTAACTGCAGCCTAACCCTAGGTAATGCTTAAATGCAACCTAGCCCTAGGTGATGCTTAATTGCAACCTAACCCTAGGTGATGCTTAACTGCAGCCTAACCCTAGGTGATGCTTAACTGCAGCCTAACCCTAGGTGATGCTTAACTGCAGCCTAACCCTAGGTGATGCTTAACTGCAGCCTAACCCTAGGTGATGCTTAACTGCAGCCTAACCCTAGGTGATGCTTAACTGCAGCCTAACCCTAGGTGATGCTTAACTGCAGCCTAACCCTAGGTGATGCTTAAGGAGTATTGGAGGATCAGTTCTCCGTGCGCTATACTCGACCCAGCCTGTGAGTGGTTAGGCTGTTAGTAATCCTTATACACAACATCCAAGGTGCAAGGAGTTACTCTAATTAGAGTAACACCTTGTTGGTTGTCTCTTAACTCTTGACTGCCAATAACAACTCAGCAGTTATAAAGTTTATTTAAAATGTTATGTCAAAGCATTTAATTTTAATAATAATAGCCACTGACGCATTAATATAGTTAAGATTATTTTCTAGCAAGTGGCTTTCTTCACCCAAGTTACAGATCCTAGACACTGTAGGTCAGGCTGCAGTTAAGCATCACCTAGGGTTAGGTTGCATTTAAGCACCATCTAGGGTTAGGCTGCAGTTAAGTTGAATAATCCACAGAGTTTAGCGCTTCATAAAAAATACAATAAAATAAAATTCAATATAATGAACTATTTAGTAATAAACGGTGCTACACTTATTGTTGTATACTTCAAACTTCATACATTACAATGGTAATTTGACACTACTCTCACACAAGTAAATACACATGATCACTCATCTAAATGTAACGGGCCAATGGATTATTATATTCACGGGCAACCGCTAAACCCGTGAGGATAATCAGATTTGGTCCAAGGACGATAGCTCCAATTCCTTGGATCGAGTCCATCATGAAGGCAGTTCTTTCCTTGTAGGAAGGAGTCTGAGGAGCTGGTGTAAATGTTTACAACTCTGGCAAAGTAAGACTCATCAGCTCGACCTCCTAATGACCTCGGTTCCTTTGGCTCAAATGTTTGGACTCAGAGTAAAAGTCATTGATTTTTCACGTACCTTTCTTCTCTCTCTCTCTCTCTCTCTCTCTCTCTCTCTCTCTCTCTCTCTCTCTCTCTCTCTCTCGTTGGAGTGAGATATATAACCATCCTCCCTCTACCCTTTCTACTCCCACACGTATCTTCCTCCTTTTAACTCCCTCTCTTCTTTCCTATTGTTTTCCCCTCCCTCCCTTTAACTCGCTTCTTCCATCTCACCCTTTTTTTCCTTACTTCCCCCTCACTCTCCTCGGATGTGCAGGTGGATCCCTTTGCTTCTCCCCTTCTCTTCACTTACCCCTTCCCCCAACCACCTCGGACACCACTAAAGACAAGCACACTTCAAACCCCCAATCTTTCACCCCCACCTTCCTTCTCCTCCGCACTCCCACCTTCCTTCCCCTCCACACTCCCACCTTCCTTCCCCTCCACACTCCCACCTTCCTTACCATCCACACCCCCACCTTCCTTCTCCTCCGCACTCCCACCTTCCTTCTCCTCCGCACTCCCACCTTCCTTCTCCTCCGCACTCCCACCTTCCTTCTCCTCCGCACTCCCACCTTCCTTCCCCTCCACACTCCCACCTTCCTTCCCCTCCACACTCCCACCTTCCTTACCATCCACACCCCACCTTCCTTCCCCTTCCACACCCCCACCTTCCCCATACCCCAACGTGTAATTTTAATTCCCAGGCCAAACTGGAAGCATCAGCGATCTATTCAGAACAGATCGATCTACGAGTGTTTGGTAGAATGTGACCACCTTGTGCTGAGACAAGGTCCTAGATTTTATACACACACACACACACAAACTGGAAGTTGAAAACTCAGATGAGTCACAGGAATGTTAGGAAGTATTTCTTCAGCCATAGAGTTGTCAGGAAGTGGAACAAACTGGAGAATGATGTTGTGGAGGCAGGATCCATACATAGCTTTGAGAAGAGCTACGATAAAGCTCATGGAGCAGGGAGAGAATGGACCTAGTAGCGACTAGCGAAAATGCGGGACCAAAAGCTGTGAATCGACCCCTGCAACCACAAATAGGTGAGTACACACACACATTTATCAAAGCTAACACTAGGAGTTATGAAGAATTAGAACTAGAGTTCATAAAACGTGTATTTCTTAAAACAATCTAGCCACATACGCTTCACAAAGAGCCAGACTAGTATCCCAGAGAGAAAATTTTGCACCATTACACCCCCATTAGGTTAAAAAATATTAGCTCACACTCTATCTCTCTTTTTCTTTCTTATCTGTTCCACTGTTTATGTGTCTCGTGTTAATACGCAGGAGTCGATGTTATCCTGTTTTTGTAAATGATATTACGAGCACACTCCACTTTCCTCTTTCTCTTATCTGTTTAACTCTTACATCTCTCTCATATTTATTCTCACCTGTCGATGCTACCCTGTCTTCGTAAATGATATTAGGAGTACTCACTCCATCTATTCTTCTTTCTTGTCGGTCTCTTTTTTTGTCATGTTTACCAGTGTCTCTCGATGTTATCCTGTCTTTCGTGAGTAATATTTTGGGCGTAAGAAAAAATCATGTACGAGGTGTCCCCCTGCTCCTTCACCTCTGATTCAACATGGACAATAATACACCAGTGGAGAGATACCAAAAATAACCATGGTTAAATTAACGTGCCCTTAAGGAGCTCTCTAGGAACACTTGGAAACTGCCTTCTTCACATCTTGTTCAAGTGTCTTACTGACCCTCCTCTACCTCTCTGCCAGGAAGGGAGGTAGGAAGAGAAGGTCTCTGCCAGGGAGGGAGGTAGGAAGAGAAGAAGGTCTCTGCCAGGGAGGGAGGTAGGAAGAGAAGGTCTCTTCCAGGGAGGGAGGTAGGAAGAGAAGGTCTCTGCCAGGGAGGGAGGTAGGAAGAGAAGGTCTCTTCCAGGGAGGGAGGTAGGAAGAGAAGAAGGTCTCTGCCAGGGAGGGAGGTAGGAAGAAGTCTCTACGAGAAAGGGAGGAAGGAAGGTTAAATATCTGCCAATGAGGGAGGCAAAAAGGGAAGGTCTCTGCCAAGGAGGGAGGCAAAAAGGGAAGGTCTCTGCCAAGGAGGGAGGCAAAAAGGGACGGTCTCTGCCAAGGAGGAGGCAAAAAGGGAAGGTCTCTGCCAAGGAAGGAGGCAAAAAGGGAAGGTCTCTGCCAGGGAGGGAGGTAGGAAGGTTAAATTTTTGCAAGAGAGAGAGAGGCGGGAAGATTAGGTCTGTGTTAGGGAAACACCAGCCTTCTCTCTCCAAGGCAGTCATTGTTCAAGGACGGACAAGGTTATTTGCCTGATGAATTTATTCCACCTCTAAAGCGACAGGCTGGGACCATTAGAGACCCAAAAGAGCAAACGCTTTCACCGTCATTCACTCAATCACTGACTTGTCAAAAGCGCTGACATCACAGTTCGGATGACACTCTAAACTGCAACATCCTCGCCTCTCCTTCAGGATGCAGGCACTTTACTTCCCACCTCCCGGATTCAAGTCTGGCTAGCCGATTTACCCTGAATCCTTTCACAAATGTTACTTATTCACACCAACAAGTCGTAATGAAACGCAGTCACTAAAATTCCTAGAATTGAACCCCTGTAAACCTTCCCTGGAGACACTAGTCCTCCCCTCTATATTCTTGTTTATTAGGGCTATAATTTTCGAAGATTCAGATGAGATTTTGGTTCCATGTCTCTGGCGGGTGTTTATCACTTTAGGTAGATGGACGACAACGATGCAGAGAGAGAGAGAGAGAGAGAGAGAGAGAGAGAGAGAGAGAGAGAGAGAGAGAGAGAGAGAGAGAGAGAGAGAGAGAGAGAGAGAGGACTGGATGACGATTTCGTTCATTTATTCTGCCAACAGGAAATCAACGTAAAATTTTTACCCACATGAAGAGTGACCCCGTCAAGAAAAAATAAAAGTTAAAATCTCTTGTTGACTTTTCAGAATAAATTTCTGAGTAAACGTCAAGGATAACGGACAGCAGATGTCTTTTGTTTCTTGGAGTCAGCAGCTGACTTTTTGAGTCCCTGGCTGGCTTTGTCAGACCGTAAGTGGCTTCACACGGCTTTGTGAGACCGCAAATGGCGGCTTAACATGGATGTGTCAAACCGTACGTTGCTTTACATGGCTTTGTGAAACCGTACTTTGGCTTAATGAGATATGCTCACCCCTTCCTCACTTCACCCCCTCCCCTCTCTTCTCTAACGCCTCTTCCTTCCCTAATGCCCCTACTCTCCCTACCCCAACCTTAACCAACTCCTGGGGTCCCAACTCACCCATAATAATAATTATAATAATAATAATTATAATAATAATTATAATAATAATAATTATAATAATAATAATATCTTTATTTCTACAAGTACATGTACAAGGTATACAGGCCTAGCTGACATCAATACTACTATATATTATTATTATTATAATCATGGGGAGCGATAAACCCATAAGGAATACTACTATATAGAAAGCCCCTTGTTATGCTGATCATTTCGGGCAAATTAGGTCAGTTTTTGTCCCAGGATGCGACCCACACCAGTCGACTAACACCCAGGTACTTATTTTATTGATGGGTGAACATGGACAGCAGGTGTCTTATGGAAATACGTCCTAATTATTTCCAGCCATACCAGGAATCGACCCCCGGACCTCAGTGTATGAGCTAATGGCGCTACCAATGGAACATTTTATTTTATGTTCAATATCTATGTGAATTATCTGAAGTGTTGGAAGCACCTTCAGTGCGCGGCGTCAGCGTAATTATTTTAAACTTCTTATAAGTTTCGCAATCACTGCTCTAAATTACTACTAGCCATTTACCTCCCAAATGAAATTAAAATTAATTTTTGTGACCCTTTTAACTATAGGTAGTGATTTCAGGTGTAGATATGCAGTTGTATCTCACCTGTGTTCACATGTGGTGTATTAGTAAACAAGTTCTGGTTCAGTACTCAAATTATATATATATATATATATATATATATATATATATATATATATATATATATATATATATATATATATATATATAACTAAGCGATACATATACAAAACTGACGCTAAATTTATAAAAAAATATTTACCAAACATTATTACTTTGAAGTGATAAATTTAATACAAAGGCAGATTAACCCGAAAGAATTAAAACACTGACGATCACTGACTCCCTAGGTGTACTTAGAGGAACTGTTACTGAGGAAGAAGAGAGGGAGAGAGGCTCTAATAGAGCATGGAACAAGCCACTTCCTCATCACTCTCATCTCCGCTACCATCTCCAGATACGCAACACTGACTCTGAGAAAATCCTCATTGTTGTATCCAGAGAACTGTGTCACATGTCATGCCTGCTGGATGCTCTAAGTTGATGAAAGAGAGAGAGAGAGAGAGAGAGAGAGAGAGACTGAATGTTGAATGGTAAATGAGTGAGGGTACGTTGTTTAGATGTGACCAAATATAATAAAGAAGCTTGAGCAAGAGGTCAACTGGTGAGTCTGTGAAGACCTGGTGTAACTGACCCGACAATCTGTTTACGTGTTCAAGTACATGCATATAAACATCAATACAGATTCATATGTGGGAATGTATACATATGGCCATAAAAAACACGTTATATGACACACACACACACACACACACACACAGAACTTCCTCCTCCAGGCACCACTAATTAACATGAACGAGTAAGACTAATCACCACCAAATTTACCGCAGTCTAAAATATTTAAACCCGATCTAAAACTTCATTATTAATTATTATGAAGCGATAAATCGTAGAGGTTATACAACGCCTGGGGAACGGGAGGCTAATCAGGTTTGATCTGAGGAAATAGTGAGCACCTCCACTGGAGCAAGATTCCTTCCCCAGCATCAAGGTACATCACATGGAAGGGATCCAGGATATCAATATATTGAACAATTAAAAACCAAGTGACTGAGGAAATAATATATATAAACATACAAACACTCATGCAAGTATATATACAATAATCCCTAAAAGTATATACAACGAATAATGTACATATAATAATCAACGATTTAGAAACATGCAAAAATAAAAATTCCGCGAAGTTAAAAATCGGGTGAATATATTCATTAAGGTATAAAGTTGTTGTTTTTTGTAGTCGTATTATTGAAAAGTCTGCATAGGCTTAACGCAATACACTGGAGTAATATACCATGCCAAGCAGGGCATTGGGGCCGGGCTGGGGTGTTGGGAAGGGAAGGGAGGCAGGGTAGAGGAAACAGGAGAGGAGAGGGCAAGAGAATTAAGAGCATTACACTAGTGTAATTATTATGTCTGGCAGGGTATGGGGGAAGGGATAGGGGAGAAGGGCAAGAAGAAGAGTGGAGTAAGGGAGAAGGGCAGGAGGTGAAGCAAAGAGCAAGAGTACGTCTGTTGGGTAAATACTGAAGATTAAAGGAAAGTCTGCAGGGTATTTTCATAGGCTTAAGGCAGGGTCTGCAGGGTATTTTCATAAGCGTAAGGCAGGGTCTGCAGGGTAAACATAGATATAAGGAAACGTCTGCAGGGTATACACATAGATAGGCCTATGCGTTAGTGAGATTACAACCCTAACCCACAGGCCTATAAGTAGGGAGTTAAAGGTTACCCATATGTCTAACCCCGCGAAGGTAAGGTGACCCCAGAGGTGTTGCCCCGCGTAGGTAAGGTGACCCCCAGTGATGTGACCCCACGAAGATCTATCTGAGTGTCGACTGTAACTCAGGATCGAGGAGAGGTCGACAATCGTGCCTCGAGTACAAGAAGATCCACTGAGACCATCTTCCACCTAGCCCAGTCAATGAATACACAGTGAGAAGTGTATCTTTATGTATATACATTGAGAAGATATGTATATATACATTGTGAGGTGTGTATCAGTGAATATATAATGTGTATTTCTTTGTAAATACAATGTGAAATGTATATATGTCAATGTATATACAATAAAATGTGCTTATCTTCCATCATACGCACTGAGAGTGTGTATCTCAGTGAATATACACTGAGTTTACTTTAATATCTATTTAAGGACAAAAGTATTCATGAATGTTAGTTAAGGTGAATTACTACTACTATAGTGACCCTCAAGCAGACACTGTTTGACTTTGTTGCCATATGTTTTGTAAAATATGTTATTTATCTCACTGACTATATGTTTACTGCAAACATTGTACAAACGTGTTTTTCTGTATGTAAAACCATGGGTGATTAGCCTAAATAAAGATTATTATTATTATTATTATTATTATTATTATTATTATTATAGGAAGTGTTAAATCTGTAGATGTCATACTAAACCTGGAGAGCATGAGGTAATCAGGTGTGATCCAAGGAATAGGAGGGTTGCTTGAATTCCCTACCTGGAGTCTACTTGGAGGGTATTCCGGGGATCAACGCCCCCGCGGCCCGGTGGATCAGGTCCTGATCAACGAGGCTGTTGCTGCTTGTCGTGAATGTTCTCATTATCCATCCTATCAGTTTCCTCGCAGATGTGATAGTGGCATTGTTGTGGTCCTTGAAGGTGAGGTCTTTGGACATTACCACTCCCAGGTCCTTCACATTATTTTTCCGCTCTATTGTGTGACTAGTTTGTAATATACTCAGTCCTAGCTATTATTTCCTCCAGTTTTCCATAACGGAGTAGTTAGAATTTGTCTTCATTGAACATCCTATTGTTCTCCGTTGCCCATTGGAAAACTTGGTTTATATCTTCTTGGAGATTTGCCGTGTCCTCAATGGATGACACTCTCATGCAGATCCTAGTATCGTCTGCAAAGGATCATACAGTGCTATGGTTTACATCTCTGTCTATGTCTGATATGAGAATGAGGAACAGGATAGGTGCGAGTACTGTGCCTTGTGGGACAGAGCTCTTCACTATGGCAGCATCCGATTTAACGCTGTTTACCACTATTCTTTGTGTTCGATTGGTTAGAAAGTTGAAGATCCATCTGCCTACTTTGCCAGTTATCTCTTTAACACGCATTTTGTGTGTTATTAACCTAACCCTCACAGCCTACAATCAAAATAGATGAGCCTCAACCGATATCAAAATCTAAACGAAGGAATGGCGCTGGTGAAGGGCTCTTGTTATAAAGAACTGGAGCTACTCTCACCTCCCATTCCCGAGGCACTGAGTGACCTCTCCGGAAATATCACAGTAAAAAAAAATAAACAAAGATGGCGGTTTACTAAATGTAAACAAAGATGGCAGTGTACCAAAAGTAAACAAGGATAGTAGTGTACCAAATTTAAACAAAGATAACAGTGTATGAAAAGTAAACAAAGATGGCATAGGACCAAACATAAACAAAGATGACAGTGGACCAAAGGTAAACAAAGATGGCAGTGGTTCAAACATAAACAAAGATGGCAGTGTAGCAACTGTAAACAAAGATGGGGTAAACCACAACACTGGTATTCTCACAACAAAGAGCAGGATAAATGGCAGCCAAGGTAAAACTGTTTTTGTTCCAGGGTGAGTGAGTGATGGAGGCGGGAGATCCAGCCGCTGCCTCCACATCATTAATCATGAAACATATGAAGCCATTGTCAGCTGTTTCGTGACGTCACTGCTGAGTCCTGATTGGCTTCCCTCAGCCAATGCCAAATCCTGCGGTGACGTCATCCTTCAGGGTGGGATCTCTTTATGTTGATGAAGGGCTCTTGATCCAAAGAATTGCAGCTATCCTCTCCTTTGGGTAAAATCTGTTTACCTAACATTCCCCAGGCGCTGCACGACCTCTACGGCTTGAGTACAGTGCCTGCACTCTGAAGAAAAGGTGTTGATATGTTGCAGTTGTAACTGTAGTGTAGGCGCACCTCTGGCAAGACAGTGATGGAGTGAACGAGGATGAAAAGTGTTTCTTCTTTTTCTGGTCACCCTGTCTTTGTGGGAAACGGCCGATGTGTTAATAACAAAATATAAATATAAATAATAATACGTTGGGATGTTGCAGTTGGGAGGTTCATTTGAAGTCTGCGCACTTCTGGTAAGACACATACTGAATGTGTTACCCTACGTGTTAAAGCATAATTATAGACTCATCAAATAAAACAAAAATGCAGTATAATGTGATCATTTATTGACAACGTTTCGCCCACACAGTGGGCTGTATCTAAGTCACAAACTGATCTGTTTGTGACTTGATAAAGCCCACTGTGTGGGCGAAACGTTGTCGATAAAGGATCGCATTATATTGCATTTGTGTTTATTTTTCCACCGTGTCGGTATTTTATACCATTTATCTCCATGGCATCCTTCTTAAACACTGCTGCTACTTGGTCCTTACAATCAACTTCCACATAATGTGGCTCTCTACAACTCTGGGTTGTTATTGTTGTTGTTGTCCTCGTATTGTGACTCCGACTCTCTTCTCACCCTCGTGTATTAGTCTCTGGTTCTTCTGCTCTTTTATGTTGTCTTTTGTACTCTGTTGTATATATCTCTTTCACAGTCTGTTGCTTCGTTTGTGTGTGTGTGTGTGTGTGTGTGTGTGTGTGTGTTTAAATACAAAATAATCTCTCTGATAGACAAGCAATAAACACTATTAAGAACCTACGCCCTGAGAGTGTTTTTAACATTCCCGTGTTTCTTTTAACTTAATGGGCAAATTTACCTTCCAGTGATGAAAAACTCCAAGATTTTTTTTAACTACGAATAGAGGGAGCGTAATGGAGGGAGAAAGGGAGTGATGAGAGAGAGGGAGTGATGGAGAGGGACGGAGAGAATTTTCCCTCTCTCTGCCAGCTGGATAAAACACCTCGTTACATTAAAAATAATCACCACTCAGTAGAATTTCTCCCACAGAGACTTTTGTGATGAACTCTTAATCATTATGCACTGGGCGACACTGTGTGTGTGTACTCACCTAATTTTGGTTGCAGGGGTCGAGACTCAGCTCCTGGCCCCGCCTCTTCACTGATCGCTACTGGGTTCTCTCTCTCCCTGCTCCATGAGCTTTATCATACCTCGTCTTAAAGCTATGTATGGTTCCTGCCTCCACTACATCACTTGCTAGACTATTCCACTCCCTGACAACTCTATGACTGAAGAAATACTTCCTAACATCCCTTTGACTCATCTGAGTCTTCAGCTTCCAATTGTGACCCCTTGTTTCTGTGTCCCATCTCTGGAACATCCTGTCTCTATCAACCTTGTCTATTCCACGCAGTATTTTGTATGTCGTTATCATGTCTTCCCTAACCCTCCTGTCCTCCAGTGTCGTCAGGCTGATTTCCCTTAGCCTTTCTTCGTAGAACATTCCCCTTAGCTCTGGAACTAACCCTGTTGCAAACCTTTGCACTTTCTAATTTCTTGACGTGCTGGACCAGGTGTGAGTTCCAAACTGGTGCTGAATACTCCAGTATGGGCCTGACGTCCACGGTTTACAATGTCTTGAACGATTCCTTACTAAGGTATCGGAACGCTATTCTCAGGTTTGCCATGCGTCCATATGTTGCAGCAGTTATCTGTTTGATGTGTGCTTCAGGAGGCGTGCTCAGTGTTATACTCACTCAAAGATCTTTCTCCTTGAGCGAGGTTTGCAGTCTTTGGTCACCTAGCCTATACTCTGTCTGTGGTCTTCTTTGCCCTTCCCTGATCTTCATGACTTTGCATTTGGCGGGGTTAAATTCGAGAAGCCAGTTGCTGGACCAGTTGTCCAGCTTGTCCAGGTCTCTTTGAAGTTCTGCTTGATCCTCATCTGAATTAATTCTCCTCATTAACTTCACATCATCTGCGAACAGGAACACTTATGAGTCTATCCCTTCCATCCTGTCATTCACATATATAAAAAATAGCACTGGTCCTAGGACTGACCCCTGTGGGACCCCGCTCGTCACAGACACCCACTGTGATACCTCATCACGTACCATGACTCGTTGTTGCCTCCCTGTCAGATATTCTCTGATCCACTGCAGTGCCCTTCCTGTTATACGCGCCTGATCCTCTAGCTTCTGCACTAATCTCTTGTGAGGAACTGTGTCGAAGGCCTTCTTGCAATCAACCCACCCCTCTCTCTCGTGTCTTACTTCTGTTACTTTGTCATAAAACTCCAGAAGGTTTGTGACACAGGATTTGCCTTCCATGAATCCGTGCAGGTTGTCGTTTATAATCTTGTTCCGTTCCAGGTGCTCCACCACTCTACTGATAATTTTCTCCATGACTTTACATACTATACACGTCAGTGACACTTGTCTATAGTTTAGTGCCTCTTTTCTGTCTCTTTTTTGAAAAAGGGAACTACATTTGCCGTCTTCCATACCTCAGGTAGTTGCCCAGTTTCAAGGGATGTGTTGAAAATTGTGGTTAGTGGCACACAGCGTATCTGCTCCCTCTCTAAAGACCCACGGGGAGATGTCCGGTCTAATCGCCTTTGAGGTATCAAGGTCACTTAGCAGCTTCTTCACCTCCTCCTCAGTTGCGTGTATGTCATCCAACACTTGTTGGTATATTCCTTGTTGGTGTCCCCCTCTGTTCTGTCTTCCCAGAGTCCTTCCTGTCTCCACTGTGTGTGTGTGTGTGTGTGTGTGTGTGTGTGTGTCGGGTGGGGGCTGTGCTGGAATTCTAATAGATAAAAGGAGATTGAAAATGGCATTAATAGTAGCAGAAGCAGCATCAGTAATAGTAGCCTAGTATTAGTAATAAAAGTAGTTAACTTGTAATAATAGTGGCTTAGAAATAGTAGTGGTAGCAGAAGTATCATTTGCAGCAGTAAGAGGAGGTAAGGGAGCAAAAATAAATGGAAAAGTATTGAAGAGAAACGAAAAGAAAAAAAACATAAAATGGAGAAGAACGTCAGAGAACCAACCGGAACACAACATGAACCCGAAAACAACAAAGATAATAAAACTGACACAAGGTCAATAAAGATTAAGATGAAAGGGAAAGGAAAAAACAAGAGCCAAAGAATTAGCAGGAGAAGGTGTAAGAGGGGTGGGGGTGATGATCAATATGGGTCAGAGGGAATGGGTGGGAGGAAGGGTAGAGGGGGATGGAGGGAATGTGGTAGGGGGAGGAGGGAGGGTGGCAGGGGAAGGAGAGAGGATGGCGAGGGGAGAAAGAAGAGAGGGAGGAAGAAAGGAAGGACAGAGGGATGGAGGTGGAATAGAACGAAAGTTGAGAATTAGGGAGAGAAAAAAAATAGGAAAGATGGGAGGGAGCGTGGACGAGAGAGAGAGATGATATGCGCTGAGGCCTAGTGGTCATCAATAATTTTCTGCTTGCAAAACAGTACGAACCATGCTGCTAAGCATCCTACTACTACTATTACTACTGCTGCTGCTACTACTACTACTAAAACTACTATTGCTATTGCTACTACTATACTGATGCTGCATACACACACACATCCACACCCCCCTTCCTCCCACACACACCAATTAGAAGCTCGTTAATTCAAAGCACCAAGGACCCTGGATAAACACACTCATCAAAACAATAAATAAACACATTAATTAAAGGTTATAAACTCAAGCATCTATTAAAAGCACCATCAAATTACTAGCGAGAAAAAGATACTTCTAAAATATCACTGAAGTCCCAGCAAACACCCCGGTGATTAAATCTATACGTGATCCTTAAAGGTCCAGGCGCCCAGGTGGCACATTCAAGATAGGGACTACAATACACTACATCCTCTACAGTCCAGATTAATATAAGATTATAATTCTTATTTTATTTTTGGGAAAGTGTTGAACCAGTCGGGATAATACACGACAATCTCCACGAAATGGTCAGTTGGGTAGTGTATGTCTTGCCATTAGAGGATGAAGGATCGAGTCTCGGCAACGCCTTGCGATGAATGACCAATATGGGAAAAGGGAGGATCCCAGACTTCGGCAACAGCGGAAAGTGGGACAACAGGCCACCTGTAGTCCAGATACATAAATCTAGAATAGAAAGAGAGGTCTGTGTCTGATTACTCATATGCACATTATTCCGAATGCTAACATCCGGAGGAATTAGGAGAGACTCTAAGAGGGTGACCCTCCTAAGACGACCCCGGGAGGAGGAAGAAAGGGCCAGGGAGCTCAAAAGCAGCCCCCAATCCTACAAAGGGTGATGGGAATTGAGATCATTTAGAAAGATAGGGCTGGGGAGCTCATGAAATAGGCCGTCAAGTGCTGAAAGGCCAGACTCAATCCAGGGTAAAGGTACAAGAAGCAGACAGTTGGAACAACGGGCAAGAGCATATGTATACTACCTATAAGGGCGGCCATGGGTATTTGAGTGTGATGAATAGCAGTATAGTTTCATACCTATACCTACTTGGAAACCACACTAGGGAAGGGGGCTCGATGCCCAAATCTTGTAATGAGCTGAGGAATGGCCTAGTATCCCCTAGCTTCGTTTCTTGGGAACAGAAAACCGATGAGCTATACTCGTGGAAAAGAACCGGTAGGTACTCTAAATGGGGAACGTAGGCCTCAGCAGTTCCATTGAATATATAGTTTAGAAGTAAGGTGATCTAAGCAGCCGTCTCACCAGTCAGGGCTCTTCTGCAAGGGATCTCGAGATCCCTCTCCTAGGGCCCTCAGATCATCTAGCCATCACCAGGGCCTTCTTCAGGAAGCAACTACCGTATGCTTCTTCTGTTAGGCATGGTCACCTTTGAGGCACGAGAACCATGCCTCCCTGATCTATGTTCTGAAGACTGCCCCATCCCCATAGAGGACACCCGACTCACCCTTTCTGCCACCTGGAGACATCTACCTAGGGGAACACCCCACTTTGATTATAATAAACCATCTCCATAAAGGAGCAGGTGGTGTCAAAGTCCCCTCAACAAGCCACACACGTCTAGTGAGGGCCCCACATTTTGCCTTATAAGCCCAATTTTTTGACACCGCATGCACTACATGAGAAAGGATAAATATATAGGTTATCATCCAGGTCCCTCTAACCAAACTTGACACATAGAGATCTAGGTGATCAAATGTAAGAACCAATGAGTTAGTGTTCACCACAGCACCATTCATCTTAATTCAACAAGCAGAAAACATATCCTCGTTGAGAAATATATATCCTATTCACTCCCGCGCTCAAGGAGCCAGTGAGTCACGATCCCTCGACACTGATTGAGGTAATGCGTAGAGACTCAACTGACCTGTCCCTGTGTAGAAGGGAGAGTGCTTGCGCAAGACTATTAGTCTTTTATCACCAGATTACCCTTGGTAACCTGGTGAATATTGGACCAAGAGATAGCTCTATAACACCAGCACCTCCAACACGCCCCCAAACTATAACAGCAATCCTAATTTCTTTCTCAATACCACATAAAATATATTAAACCCACCATCTTTCTAGGGCAGAGGGATTGCAGTCTCGCCTGACTCCCAGCTATCACAATTGTCCATTTTTGTGCAGTGGTCAACAAGAGGGTCAAGTCACGATCGTGGGACGCAGTACTTAATTAAGAAAAGGTATGAAAGAATTTCGCTCATTAGAATAACCTAGTAGGAATCAGAATTATATCACCGATTCCTGATATCGCCATCAACGGGACCAAAACTATGGCCTTCTCCACGGACCACTATCTACCAAACCCAGTGGACGGCCCCTTGGATAGCTTTCCTAGAATTAGCAAAGCAAGACTTGCAAAACCTTCCTCTTTAGACCAAAAGCACCGACAATGCGTATGTCATTTGGTTAATGAAAGAGATGTAACCAGAAAAAATGTCGGGATTAAAACCTTCAGTCTCCACTCCTGAAGCCGCAGACAACCTCCAGTAGTATTTGCAACATAAAATGCTCCCATTTTCTACAGGTGGAGGTGCAACAACTGCTGCAACACTGCGATTACTGGGAGGGACGAGAGATATCCCGACAATAATTCCATTCACATTCCTCTCGAAGCAAATTTTGCTGATGGGGAAATATCCGCAATTTAAGCCAAATGGTTATGGCTGGGTTATTAGTCAGCAAGCGTCCGGTGCAAGAGGGCTTTCCATTCGCCAGCACAGGCAACTCAAATCTCACCACCTCTAGAGGGTGACCCAGTGTCGGGAATATGGAGGAATGGAAGGTGGGAGAATGGTATGTTGTGGCAATGGTAAGTTGTTGTGGTAGTGTAAGTTTATTTACGCACAGATACACATAAGTACAATTATCATACATAGTGTAAATTACTTAGGATAACTAAAAAAAAAAAAAAGGAACAGTGACATTTCCACTGGGGTCCTTGGTAAGAGTGGTATGTGGCGGTGGTGGTAGTGGTAAGTTTGGCTTGTAGTGGAAAGTCTAGTGTACAGTGGAGTTTTACTACTCACCCGCCATGAGTTGAAACCCCCACCCGTTCCGTGGTTTGTTTGCAATCGTGTTATTACGATTTCGTGAGTCAAGTCTCGTATGTTACGGTGGACGAAGGTGAAACGTAAACAAGAGCAGCAAAAGAGGACAGGAAGAAAATGAGACAAGGACACGTATAAGACAGTCGAGTGCACACATAACGTCCTGGTTGATGAGACGGGCGGTCACACGGTTTATGACACAGTTGATGACCGGTGCGACCAGGAAACTCCCTACAAATGGATCATTTCCAGAGAGACTTCCTTAGCAGTCATGTGGGCTTGAGGTACTCACAGGAGCTCTAAGGGGATTACAGGTACTTAAGGGAGCTCAAGGAAATTTTTTAGGGCTTAGAAGAGCTCTAAACATCCAAGGAACTCAGAAAAGCTCTAGCAAGATTTCAGATGTTCAAAACGAGCATCTGATTACGTAATCAACGAGCTTTACGAAAGTCTCGGGATGCTCAGATGAGCTCTATGATGATATAAGCTACTAAAAAAGCTCTAGCAAGAACTCAAACACTCGGAAGAGAACCAGGAATATCTCGGGGGTTACTCAGAAGAGCCTCACAGAGCTTACAAAAAAGTCCTGCGCCATCTGCAAAGCTCTCAGAAGCTCTGCAACATTCTCAAAAGCTCTCAGTAGTCCAGCACACTGCTCCTGAGGACCTCAAAGTCTCTCTCAGTGCTCATTCAAAAAATGCTAGAAAGAAACTTAGCTTTGCTGCCTCTGCTCTCTCTCTCTCTCTCTCTCTCTCTCTCTCTCTCTCTCTCTCTCTCTCTCTCTCAAGTGATCTCAGAAAGTCTCTCTCTCTCTCTTTCAAGTGATCTCAGAAAGTCTGATGGTCTCTCTCTCTCTTTCTTTCAAGTGATCTCAGAAAGTCTGCTGGTCTCTCTCTCTTTCAAGTGATCTCAGAAAGTCTGCTGCTGCTGCTCTCGGTCTTGAAAACTCAGCAGTATCTCCAGAGTCTGAAAGCAGCAGCATTATCTACAGATACTGAACATGGCTGAGAGAGAGAGAGAGAGAGAGAGAGAGAAGGAAGGTTCTGAGAATGAGAGTTACGTTCTCGTTACCTTTTATGAGCTCTGTGTTAGCCCTCACTCTACCTCAATCTCTCTCATTCTTCCTCACATTCGTTCTCTCATTCTCCGTCAAATTCACTATCTCATTCTCCCTGTTCTTTTCACTCCCAGTTTTTCTCTTACTTCCAATTCTTCTCCCTCACTCCCAGTTCTTTTCCCCTCATTCCAGTTCTTATCCTTCACTCTAAAGTCTTCTCCCTCACTCTCGAGACTTCTTTCTTACTCTCAAGTTATTCTTCTATCTGTTTATATATGTATGTTCCTAGCTGTCTGTCGATGGCCATCTGCCTGTGATTATATTCCTGTTAATCTATCAGTTTCTCAATCTATCTACCTGCCTAACTGCATTTTGCTTATCTGTCAATCTTTCTATCTGACTGCATGTACTCGTCTGTCAGCTTCTCAATTTATCTACCTGCCTGACTGTATTTTATCTGTCTGTCAATCTTTCTATCTATTTGATAGCATCTACTTGTCTGTTAGTCTATCAACATACAAACGCCAAGAGACGCGTCACTGTCATTGGTCTGTCTGTGCCGTCTCGCCATTACTGGAAGGACAGGCACCTCGTTACCGTGATTTTCTTTATTGAGCAAGATTTGTACCCACGAGTGGCTTTTTTTTTACTTTTCTATCTTCAGATGAGCTAGATTTATTACTAGGAGCCTCCCTCCCTTCCCCGTATCCCTCATTCTTAAGCCCCTCTTTCTCTACCCCCCCCTCCTGTGTTTATCTCTCTCTAATATATATATATATATATATATATATATATATATATATATATATATATATATATATATATATATATATAAAGGGTCTAAGAAAGCTAAGAACTTATTTCCTACCTTGACTCATTTCAAAGCATAAACATGGTGAGTACGGTAAAGTTGTATTATGATTATTATTAATGGGGAAGCGTTAAACCAGTAAAGTTTAGGGAAAATGCTAGGTAATTTGATTCGAGGGTGTAGCTCAATTTTCTTGGATCAAGAGCCCTTCACCAACATCAAGGACACCCATTTTGAAGATAGGGTGAAATTGGAGCTGCAATAGAGAGGCTCAACTTTTAACTGATCAGCTGACTTGCTCTCCCGAACGCTTTCTGATTTTTGTAAACAAACTTACAAAACTCTCTCATAGGCGGGTGCTAGAAGAAATACTCAAACAACTCCTAGAAAAATACTTCAGATTTTTTCCTAAAGAAAGTTTATTCTCTTTTCCGAGGTGGTGGATGCCTAGTTGTACTTGAGGTGGTTACTATTACAGCACAGCAGGAAACCTAAACCAGTGTGGGTCGTTCAGAATACTGAGTTGTGAAGGCTCGATCCTCCGGCCGCTAAACGCAAGAAGTACTACCAAACTGTACCCACCAGAGCACCTTGTTGGGGTAATGTTCCACATTCAAGTCAGTGAACGAATGATTGTCATAGCGATGTCCCTGGAAAAGGGCGCTGGAAGAGTAAATGTTCTGGTGGTTGCCCGTCTTGTGAGACAATAGATGTTTCAGTAATAAGTTTCGGTAATAAGTACTGATCGAAGGACTGGCTGGTAACAAGTACTGATAGAAGGACTGGATGGTAACAAGTACTGGGAGAAGGACTGGATGGTAACAAGTACTGGGAGAAGGACTGGATGGTAACAAGTACTGAGAGAAGGACTGGATGGTAACAAGTACTGGGAGAAGGACTGGATGGTAACAAGTACTGGGAGAAGGACTGGATGGTAACAAGTACTGGGAGAAGGACTGGATGGTAACAAGTACTGGGAGAAGGACTGGATGGTAACAAGTACTGAGAGAAGGACTGGATGGTAACAAGTACTGGGAGAAGGACTGGATGGTAACAAGTACTGGGAGAAGAACTGAACAGTTTCTCATCACAACAACCTGGCTGAATTAACTGTTCGTCTCTTCCTGTTGGGATCTTCCACACACTGCATTTTCACTATGCATGACAACGATATTTACCATCCAACAAGATAGTTCTATGATGTGATGAACCAACATGCAGACCTGTATTACCAACAAACAATACCTGTGATGTGATGAACCAACACATACAAGCACCTGTGATGTGATGAACCAACCATCAAGCACCTGTGATGTGATGAACCAACACATGCAAGCACCTGTGATGTGATGAACCAACACATGCAATCACCTGTGATGTGATGAACCAACACATACAAGCACCTGTGATGTGATGAACCAACGCATGCAAGCACCTGTGATGTGATGAACCAACACATACAAGCACCTGTGATGTGATGAACCAACACATACAAGCACCTGTGATGTGATGAACCAACACATACAAGCACCTGTGATGTGATGAACCAACACATACAAGCACCTGTGATGTGATGAACCAACCATCAAGCACCTGTGATGTGATGAACCAACGCATGCAAGCACCTGTGATGTGATGAACCAACGCATGCAAGCACCTGTGATGTGATGAACCAACACATACAAGCACCTGTGATGTGATGAACCAACGCATGCAAGCACCTGTGATGTGATGAACCAACACATACAAGCACCTGTGATGTGATGAACCAACGCATGCAAGCACCTGTGATGTGATGAACCAACGCATGCAAGCACATGTGATGTAATGAACCAACGCATGCAAGCACCTGTGATGTAATGAACCAACGCATGCAAGCACCTGTGATGTAATGAACCAACAAGTACTGAGAGAAGGACTGGATGGTAACAAGTACTGGGAGAAGGACTGGATGGTAACAAGTACTGGGAGAAGGACTGGATATAACAAGTACTGAGAGAAGGACTGGATGGTAACAAGTACTGAGAGAAGGACTGGATGGTAACAAGTACTGATAGAAGGACTGGATGGTAACAAGTACTGAGAGAAGGACTGGATGGTAACAAGTACTGATAGAAGGACTGGATGGTAACAAGTACTGGGAGAAGGACTGGATGGTAACAAGTACTGATAGAAGGACTGGATGGTAACAAGTACTGAGAGAAGGACTGGATGGTAACAAGTACTGAGAGAAGGACTGGATGGTAACAAGTACTGGGAGAAGGACTGGATGGTAACAAGTACTGGGAGAAGGACTGGATGGTAACAAGTACTGGGAGAAGGACTAGATGGTAACAAGTACTGGGAGAAGGACTGGATGGTAACAAGTACTGAGAGAAGGACTGGATGGTAACAAGTACTGAGAGAAGGACTGGATGGTAACAAGTACTGGGAGAAGGACTGGATGGTAACAAGTACTGGGAGAAGAACTGGACAGTTTCTCATCACAACAACCTGGCTGAATTAACTGTTCGTCTCTTCCTGTTGGGATCTTCCACACACTGCATTTCCACTATGCATGACAACGATATTTACCATCCAACAAGATAGTTCTATGATGTGATGAACCAACACATGCAAGCACCTGTGATGTGATGAACCAACACATACAAGCACCTGTGATGTGATGAACCAACACATACAAGCACCTGTGATGTGATGAACCAACGCATGCAAGCACCTGTGATGTGATGAACCAACACATGCAAGCACCTGTGATGTGTTGAACCAACACATACAAGCACCTGTGATGTGATGAACCAACACATATGTCGTGTGGGTCTTGGGAGAGATATATAGGAGGTCAAAGATACTCCTCGTTGGATGGTTACGGTATATTTACAGTAAGTGAAAGAGAGTCCAGCCACCCGTCTGTCTCGCCTGTAGGTATAACGTTAGTGAGGGAGTCTGCCTATGATAGGCTGTGCACATGCGCTGAGCCTCTGACGTCAGCGGGTACCGTGACGTCACACGCAAAGGGACCAGCTGTATAAAGATATACCACACAAGTGTATATATATATACTGACACGACAGCTCGGCCATGTTATCGTATGACGTCTCGGCATACTATACAACTCTATAGGCTGAACAGACAGGTGGTACTGGGTGAATCTATACAATAGCAAACACATTATAACTTTGAACTGATCAAGATTAATCTTACTCTCGCACTTCTTGAGTTAATGGTACATAAGAGAAATTTAATGGATCTAGATATAATGGATTACATAAATTACAATTTGCAAATTTGATCGATCAATCTGATGTGTATTCATGCACTCTTCGGCTTCTGAGGAAGAATAAATATTTACAGGGAAGAAGTTTTAACAGGAAAGATAAACTCGGCTAACACGGGTTATACTGTTAAAACTCAGAACTCAGAGAGGACTTGAACACACAAACATCTTGCTAGATACTGGACATCTAATAACAAAACACACAGTCAATAATTCGGTTCTAAACTGGATTTTCTAATTTTCTATCTTTAGCTCACAACTTATGATCACTTTCCTACTGGAGGAATGAACAACTCGGTTTTGATTAACTTATAATCACTTTCCTACTGGAGGAATAAACAGGCTCGGTGGAGTGGATGGATCTCTCCCCGGTTGAAATAGTTAGCTCAATGACACAAAGTATGAGCAAAGGAGAACGGCTCTCACTATCTCTTACTGCAGGTAAGAATTACTCGACACACGACACTTTACTCTGCAAAGGCTTACTGTCAACTGGAAGGAACACTATCTGGAACACGAGGGACAACAACTGGCACTCTAGTGAATACACTAGCAACAGAAACGGCTTTCTGCAATTACTTTTGCATCAGCAAGAGATGCTATAACTCTTTCAAATAGTCTTTCTTCAACAAAGCGTCCCCTGGAGAGGAACTACTACTTGAACTAGCAACATTGCAAGGATAGACTCAGTACTCAAGGCGGTCCGGGATACCTCCGGCACCCTAGGCATCTGAACGCTATCTTGCATGCAAGATATTATAGGGGCTGAATTCCAGACAGGAGTGACAGTAATACTAGTGCCTTGATCGCTCGGCTACGTTAATAAGTGAAACACATACTTTCTACAAGAACTAATCTGAACTTTACATTCCGCATCACTCTGGCAATTCTCTGATACAAGCTCGAAGAACAAACACATTGTTCAAAGGCTAGAGACTGTCTTTCAGTCATTAAGGGACTATGAGAACTTTTCACTGACTTGTTATCATTATGGCTCTGAATGGCAATACACACAGTATTATCGCACATGGTTACTAAAACTTCAATGCCTCGACTGGCAGCAAACACATTACTACTTGACTTTACTTGAGACATGACTGAGCAAATAAACGAGAATCGACTTGAAAGCAAAATTTTACACAAGTATATGGCACAATATAGCTTAACTGACAGTAATTATTAACTATTCTGCATGATTAACACGGATAATAGCACAATAACACTAAAGAAAAGATAACTCACTGGAAATTGACTTGGCAAGAAAATTCAACACACTAAGATAAAACAATCTAGCTTTAACTTGAACAGCAAAATGAGTTTTCTTTTCTTTAAATATCAACAAAAGAATTAAATACACAATTAATTAAAAGAATTCAATAATGCTTATGGCACTAGCAACAATCTGATAAAACAATTCGGTAGAATTGTTCACTGGCCAAAATTAAAGTAACTTTACTGCTTGTATCACTAGAAGTTCACTGGAATAATTACTTATTACTCTTAGGAAATGACAAGTTACTAGAGCAATTAAACACAACAAAATTGATAAAACAAGGTGAATACTGGCAATTTACTTTATACAAAATCAATTTCAGGAATGACTGATTGAAAAAAATTCACACAGGGGTAAATTATTTTCACACAACACAAAGATATTAGAAATAAAATAGTTTGAACACTCTTACTCTTAATTGCAAGCAAAGCAAGGTAACTCAATGAAACAGTTACTGAACAATTTACTAAAAACACTGACTTTAGACAAACTAAGAGTGAATTTGTTCAACAACACATGAAAACAAATGAAAAAAATTTAATGACAATAAATTGGTATTAACACTTACATTAGCTGAAGATACTCATCAAAGGCACAGAACAGTTAACTTACTGTCTCTACAAAGTCATGCTCTTGTTGACTATATACAAGTAATTATTGTAGCAAAATAATATCCTCAGTAAGTTATTTGTCTAATCTGCAAAATGAAGGCACATTAGCACTATACAAAAGAACAAGTACACAAAACAATAGCAGGTGCAAGGGAAAAATAACACTGACTGCAACACATAAGAATTAGCAGGGAATATTACTGTTAAAATGTTAAAAATTGCTTGGAGGAGAAAACAATATATAGTTACTGGGGCAAGCAAAATTAATTAATTACACAATTAAAACATTAACAAACAAGGGTAAGATAATATAAAAAAAATAACTCTGGGGTAGTACACTTGGTGGAACACAATAATTAACAAGACAGAAAATTCAAGAACACATAGACAATGCTGGGGAAAAATTTAAAATCTTTTAAAAAAATTACTACTTGATAGAATATTGGAACACAAGATAACTTCAACAAAACTGTACTTACTGCATACTTAGTAACACAACGAAATTCACAGAAATTATAACGCAATAACTAACAAGAGACAATACTAGTGAAATCAAAAATTAATGCAAATAATTAATTTAACACAGAACACTTCCTAGGATAACTCAAAATTTATGTAACTCGCAGAAATTGTCTCAACACACGAAATTGTCTATAGATTATCTGAAAAATAAAACAACAACACAATAAATGTCTCTAGGGTGTAAAACTTGACTGAAGCGTGGTGGTGGAGGCTGGTGGAGGATGGTGATCCACTCGCGCAGATATCTAGGGGTAATGTGCATAAACGTTGAACTACGAACCGAGGTTTTAGTAC
The DNA here is from genome assembly GCA_009830355.1 of Cherax destructor. Taxonomy (NCBI): domain Eukaryota; kingdom Metazoa; phylum Arthropoda; class Malacostraca; order Decapoda; family Parastacidae; genus Cherax; species Cherax destructor. Next base: position 1,022,177 of record WNWK01000029.1, read on the forward strand.
AGTTGGCACAACAGTTCAGAAGAAACACACTCAGGACGCTCGACCTGGTTCGTAGCCAATAAACTGCTTGCAGGACCCAGTTAAGGGTGAAATAATCCACACTTGAACCAACACATACAAGCACCTGTGATGTGATGAACCAACACATACAAGCACCTGTGATGTGATGAACCAACGCATGCAAGCACCTGTGATGTGATGAACCAACGCATGCAAGCACCTGTGATGTGATGAACCAACGCATGCAAGCACCTGTGATGTGATGAACCAACACATACAAGCACCTGTGATGTGATGAACCAACACATACAAGCACCTGTGATGTGATGAACCAACACATACAAGCACCTGTGATGTGATGAACCAACACATACAAGCACCTGTGATGTGATGAACCAACGCATGCAAGCACCTGTGATGTGATGAACCAACGCATGCAAGCACATGTGATGTAATGAACCAACCATGCAAGCACCTGTGATGTAATGAACCAACGCATGCAAGCACCTGTGATGTAATGAACCAACACATACAAGCACCTGTGATGTAATGAACCAACGCATGCAAGCACCTGTGATGTGATGAACCAACGCATGCAAGCACCTGTGATGTGATGAACCAACGCATGCAAGCACCTGTGATGTAATGAACCAACGCATGCAAGCACCTGTGATGTAATGAACCAACGCATGCAAGCACCTGTGATGTAATGAACCAACACATACAAGCACCTGTGATGTAATGAACCAACACATGCAAGCACCTGTGATGTGATGAACCAACGCATGCAAGCACCTGTGATGTAATGAACCAACGCATGCAAGCACCTGTGATGTAATGAACCAACACATACAAGCACCTGTGATGTAATGAACCAACACATACAAGCACCTGTGATGTGATGAACCAACGCATGCAAGCACCTGTAATGTGATGAACCAACACATGCAAGCACCTGTGATGTGATGAACCAACACATACAATCACCTGTGATGTGATGAACCAACACATACAAGCACCTGTGATGTGATGAACCAACGCATGCAAGCACCTGTGATGTGATGAACCAACACATACAAGCACCTGTGATGTGTTGAACCAACACATACAAGCACCTGTGATGTGATGAACCAACACATACAAGCACCTGTGATGTGATGAACCAACACATACAAGCACCTGTGATGTGATGAACCAACACATACAAGCACCTGTGATGTGATGAACCAACGCATGCAAGCACCTGTGATGTGATGAACCAACGCATGCAAGCACCTGTGATGTGATGAACCAACGCATGCAAGCACCTGTGATGTGATGAACCAACACATACAAGCACCTGTGATGTGATGAACCAACACATACAAGCACCTGTGATGTGATGAACCAACACATACAAGCACCTGTGATGTGATGAACCAACACATACAAGCACCTGTGATGTGATGAACCAACGCATGCAAGCACCTGTGATGTGATGAACCAACGCATGCAAGCACATGTGATGTAATGAACCAACGCATGCAAGCACCTGTGATGTAATGAACCAACGCATGCAAGCACCTGTGATGTAATGAACCAACACATACAAGCACCTGTGATGTAATGAACCAACGCATGCAAGCACCTGTGATGTGATGAACCAACGCATGCAAGCACCTGTGATGTAATGAACCAACGCATGCAAGCACCTGTGATGTAATGAACCAACGCATGCAAGCACCTGTGATGTAATGAACCAACGCATGCAAGCACCTGTGATGTAATGAACCAACACATACAAGCACCTGTGATGTAATGAACCAACACATGCAAGCACCTGTGATGTGATGAACCAACGCATGCAAGCACCTGTGATGTAATGAACCAACGCATGCAAACACCTGTGATGTAATGAACCAACACATACAAGCACCTGTGATGTAATGAACCAACACATACAAGCACCTGTGATGTGATGAACCAACACATACAAGCACATGTAATGTGATGAACCAACACTTACAAGCACCTGTGATGTGATGAACCAACACATACAAGCACCTGTAATGTGATGAACCAACACTTACAAGCACCTGTGATGTGATGAACCAACACATACAAGCACCTGTAATGTGATGAACCAACACTTACAAGCACCTGTGATGTGATGAACCAACACATACAAGCACCTGTGATGTGATGAACCAACGTATGCAGGCATTTATTTCTTCGAACCACGAACCACTCGAAGTGTTTGCTTACTCGCCACTATCAACATAAACAATTTTACCAACACTAAGTTTTGCTACCATTACCAACGTGTTGTGATTAACACATTCTCAACTTACAGAAATTATCACAGTTCCAACGTGCTGCATGACCCCAAGGGTTTAGTGCTACCATAAAAATAATAATAGTTATTATTATTATTATTATTATTATTATAAAAATAATAATAGTAATAATAATATTATTATTTACAAAGCACGTCAATTATTTGCATTTCACAAGCCGAATTCTTAAGTCATTCAAAGTAACTGGCCCTCATGAAAAGTTCCTTGATGCCGGTGAGGGTTTTTGATCCAAGGAATTGGAATTATCGTTCCCTGGATTGAACCTTAATACGTACCTACTATGCCATAAGCGGCTCCCTAATGAAGTCAGTTAAAGCAATAGGCCAGAAGTCACAGTAAATTTTGACCAAACGGAAAATACCTCCAGCATTTATGTCGAAATATTTCGAAATGCTTGGTTCTTAGTGAGGTAAGCACTGTGTGGGAAGAGTAGCTAGTCTCCAGGGGGAGAGGCACCTTCATCTCCCTGGCCACACACCCAACTGCATTCAAATGCCTCTCGGAAATGTGATCCTTTGTTTTCTTAAATGGGGCGGAAAACCTAACTCCGCTAAGTTAAAAAGTTAAAATCTGTTTAAGATAAGTTTCCTGTAGTCTACAAATATAAATGTCAAAGCTGCAGTGTTATGTATGCTGGTAAAACTAAGCGTCTACTTCGTGTCAGTATCTTTCAGCAACGAGGCAGATGTACTGACAAACAGGTCATTAGGTAAACCATCATTTGGCACCATATATTAATATTGTGAAGGCACACCCACACCACAGATGCGGCCACAGACAAGTCTCTGCATACTGTTAATAAACAAACCTGTCAGCGGAGTTACTTTGTTTTTAACATTATTTTACATGTATTTTGGTGATGTTTTCGCATGTCTTATGATTTGATATTACGATTTGTTTTTATATCTGATTTTCCGTATTTTACAGAACACCTGATGATGGAGTACAGTTAAATCCGCAACTAGTTGCGAAAGTAAATAATGATTCAAGTAGTAATACTGGTCTTTATGTGCCTTATACGTCTCCGCTTCCTGAGGAATTTCTTTTTCGTGATCAATCAGGTCGCCGTATCACTCAACATGGAAAATATCTCATGCACGGCACACTATATAACATACCTCTCGCAAAATATTCTCCCTCTCCCGCTCTTGTGCTCTCTATTGCTTTACATTTGTACAATTGGTCCATTTATTTACCTTGGGAGTGATGGGGAGGTGGGAGTGATGCAATATGTCTGTCTTGGTGCGCCTGGCAGCCTAGCTCTTCAAGGGAGGAAGGGAGAGTGAAGAGAAGGCTGCTTTGATACTGCTGAAGTGTTCTTAATCCAAGAAACTGGAGTTACTCTCCCTTTCTTTGGACCAAATACGATTAACTCCTGGTCTCAGAATAGGCTGTGAGGATAAAAGAATTCTTGAAAACGGGACAAAGAACGGTACAAGATGACGCACTGGTATGTACCTCTCCCATTCCCTAGGCGCGTATAAACCTTAAGGGTTTAGTGCCTCACCATGGTTATTATAATAATGCGAGTGTACTAACGTAGCTGAGTCTGCTAGAGTTGTGTTAAAGCTTCAGGACCCTTCCCTTAAACTCCACCTGAGTGGTGTAGTTTAAATGTGTATTTATCGGTTATCTACCGCTTTCCCCTTATTCCTTGTATCCACTTTTTGTAGTCCCTCCTTTCAGGTGCTGTAAGACCCTCACGGGTTTAGCGCTTCCTATGAATATACAGATATAATAATGGTGCAGTTCCTTCTTTGTCGAACACACTGAGGATACCACTAATGATAATGTTTGTCAGGATCATATCTCACTGATTCTACAATGACGCGAGGTTCAATCTCTTTAAGTCTTATTACATTCATGGGGTTATCAGGCTTGATCCAAGGAAGGGATGAGGGGTAGTTCCAGTTATATCAAGAGCCAACGATCAGCATGAAGGCACCTTACATGTGATGATCTCTGAAGGGGTGTTCCTCCAATGAGATGAGGTTCACTTCCTTCAGTATTTCCTCGGTAACAACTTACTTTGCTCTCAATTTCTCTTCTTCTATCTTGTGTTTATCTCCTACCTTGTTTATCATGCTCCTTTCCAGCTATCGTGTTTATCACGCTTATCTCCTGTGTTTATCGCGCCTTCTCTATCTTGTTTATCATGCTTCTCTCTTACTATCCTGTTTATCACGTTCCTCTCCTGTGTTTATCATGCCTTCTCTTGTGTTTATCATGCTTCTCTCTTAATATCGTGTTTCACGGATACTCTCCTATGTTGTGTATATAACGCCTCTTCTCCCATGTTCCAGCGAGGGCATTTTCAAAGCTTTGATTCCTTGTTTGTAGGCCATTTTTACACTGCAATCCATTTTGGTGCACACCTTTGAGCTTTGATGATTTTCTTTAACGCCCACACGATGCTAGAGCCACGTACTCTACTTTAAGTTTAGATTATATATATATATACATATATATATATAATATATATATATATAAATAATGTGCCGAATAGGTAAAACTTATGATTTTGGCTTAAATAGCCATGCACTTCTTGCCGAATAAGGCAAGCAAAAATTTGTGTATGCAATAATTTCGCAAAAATCATTCTGAACCTAACGAAAAAAATATATTTCATTGTGTTTGTTTATTATTAAATTATTGTAAACTTATCTAAAATATATTTAGTTGGATTAGGCTAAATTAAATTGAGCTTGTTAAAATAAGGGTAGGTAAGTTTTCTATGGTTCTTTTAGTACAAAATTATTAATTTTTACATTAACATAAATGAAAAAAATATATATCTTTAAACGTATAAGAGAAAATTTAGAAAGGACTTAATTTTAAACTAGTTCTTGCTAATTGACCAATTTTACCTATTCGGCACGACATATATATATATGGAGATGGGAAGTACAGTGTCTACACTCTGAAGGAGGGGTGTTAATGTAGTTTTGTAACTAGTGTGAGCGCGCCTCTGGCAGGACAGTGATGGAGTGAATGATGATGAAAGTTCTTCTTTTTCGGGCCACCCTGCCTTGGTGGGAGAAGGTCGATGTGTTAATAAAAATATATAATACTATATAAAATATAATATAATGTATTTGTCGGTATTATTATATCTTGCTTGAGTCACTACTCCTTATGCTTTGTTAGAAATTTAAATATCCATTTCCCTGTTTTTTCCTGATATATCTGTTGATCTCATTTTGTAGGCTAATCCTTGGTAACGTAAGTCAAATGCCTTTGCAAAAGCCATTTAACCATCATCTACATTTGTTTTCTAAATACTCAATGATTTTTCACATAATTACCTAATAGTTGTCAAGAATTATTTTTCTGCTCCAAATCCATATGGACTTGATAATTCGGCGAGCACTCGCTCAGCCCAAGAGATCTCCGTCCAAGGGGACCTCTCAACTCCCCAAAAGTTCACCGAACTCTCAACTGGAGTCTAAATATGAGCTCCACGGCTAGGCACTTTCCTGTCCAGAGGTCAGAATGAACTGTCCTATAGCCGACAACTAAAGCTGACTTCAACTCGGAGAGGGGTTGGTGACTAAATGACAGCTGGGTAGATAACAACTGTACCCATAGTTTAAAACTCTAAAACATCCTATCTATATACACAGCTAATTAAATTAAGGCCAGATAATATTATAAAGTACTCTATCCTCATTTTAGCTACTAATGAGGCTAGAGATAATATAATATTAAGTGAAAAAGCCTGCTGTATAACATTTAAAAAATATACCAGAAATGTTATAAATGGTGCAAAGGTGACATTAAAACATTATCAAAGATGTTGACACCAACCCACTATCATTATAGTATGCTCCTCACTTAGCGATGAATTCGTTTACTGGCGTGGTCTTAGGAATGGAACTCGTCGTTGTGTGGGTCATACTTTTCCAGAAAAACAGGAACTTGGCCTCTCAGCACCATTTGAAAGATTTATGATGCTTGATATTACTGCTACTGGTTCAAATTTTTTTACCATATACCTGCTGTATTCTTTGTGAAGAGAAGCTACGTCTGCATATTTTATGGAGCCTGGAATTTGATCTGAATCTGAGCTCCTCCTCGAAAGAACACATATATTGCTCGTGCTAATGGTACATTGCATTTCTTTACAAATACCGAATTCCAGGAATCATACCCGCGTGCTGCGTGCTGATGTCAGATATAAAATTTGTAGAGTCGCTAGAGCTAGTAAAGAAAATATCTGGGTCTTCAATTCTCATGGTGTCGAGTGTTCTTTTGGGATTTCGTTCATTTCTTTGTTGTCATCTGTGTATGAACATCATCTGAGAAGAGTTCCGATACTGAGAGGTTTTTGACTTGAATTTTGTATATGTAAAGAAGTATTCAGGATTTTTCGAATTTCCTGAATAGCTTTTTATTTATTTTGTGTCTCTTGTGTCTAGTATGAATACTTTAGGCTATGCTCTACATCTGCACTTTCTCAGTACAAGATTTTCTCTTTCTTTCTCGTGATATCTGCAGTTTTTTGAGCAGTTCAGCAAAGTTTTTTCTTCATTAAAGTTTTCTCGTTCTCTGTTTGATCTCCTTTAAGGTTTTCTCGGCATTCAACTTTTGCACACAATGTTCAGCGCTAAGAGCACTCAGGGTGGTTTCACAAGCTTTCTTTGTCAGTTCCGTGTTATTTCATCACCGTCAATTCTTGTGTTATTAAAATTAATTTTAATAAACACATGAATTTATGCTGGCTTGCAGTTCAATAAACTCGAGATACAGTAGCATGTTGAAACAGTTTTTATTAATATTTTGCAAGCCTTGCACTTGAAAGCTTTTTGGAAATGTGCCAACATTGCATGCGGGGTCTACCTGTTTTTTACAGCCATCCCAAGATCTTTATCTCTATTCGATTTTTTTTGGTCACTACCGTACCGTATATGTATTTTTTCATAGGGTTGTTTTCACTTTCATGCAATTCCAAAATACACTATGGCATTTAGCTTCAATAAATTTCATTCATCTGTTTATCACTCAACTTTCTCAACTTAACCCTTCTTAAAGTACTGTACAACTAATTTTATTATTTATATTTATATGAACCACTGAGACATTAGTCATTAATTACTGAGGCTGTTTGTTGGTTAGATTTGAAACCTATAAATTCTTAGTAGGTCACTGAGGTCATATGAGATTGCATCTTTAAATTAACATAAAAAATACTGTAATTCGCAGAATACATACCCATGTAAACTCTCAGAATGTATATATTTTATGTTTTTTATACATTAAAATCTGCTGGTTTATTGAGCAGTGATCATTTTGCCAGAGAAGACCGAGGGTGTATTCATTTTTGTTATAACTCTACGAAAATATGGCTGAATTTCACAAAATTAACATATCACTGATATTAAATAATACTGTAGTAAGTGAATTCGTAGACAGATTATGAAAGATTAAGCTAATTTTAAGGATGAATAGATCTGGGTAATAAGTTGTTATTGCAAAATTAAAAACGTGTATTTCTCAATAATTCCCGTGAATATATTTATTGATACATAATATTAATTTTGAGAAAAAAAATATATTTTAAGAAAATTCTACTTGTCTGGCTGCTTTGGCTCTTAGCACAAACACACACACACACACACACACATTCAGACATCTCAATAAGGAGTCGTTCAGGACCCTGTACACCGTGTACGTTAGGCCTATATTGGAGTATGCAGCACCAGTTTGGAACCCACACCTAGTCAAGAATGTAAGGAAACTAGAGAAAGTGCAAAGGTTTGCAACAAGATTGGTCCCGGAGATAAGGGGTATGTCCTACGAGGGAAGATTAAGGGAAATCGACCTAACGATACTGGAAGACAGGAGAAATAGGGAGGATATGATAACGACATATAAAATACTGAGAGGAATCGACAAGGTTGACAGAGACAGGATGTTCCAGAGATAGGACACAGCAACAAGGGGTCACAGTTGAAAGTTGAAGACTCAGATGAATCACAGAGATGTTAGGAAGTATTTCTTTAGTCAGAGTTGTCAGGAAGTGGAATAGTCTGGGAAGTGATGATGTAGTGGAGGCAGGATCCATACATAGCTTTAAGAAGATGTATGATAAAGCTCATGGAACCGGAAGAGTGAGCTAGTAGCGGCCAGTGAAGAGGCGGGGCCAGGAGCTGTGAATCGACCCCTGCAACCACAACTAGGTGAGTACACACACATTAGCCACATCAAGAGGAAAACAACAGTCAAGGACCAGGAAATCAGGCTGAGGAAGGAAGGTGGGGAGTTCACAAGAAACGACCAAGAAGTATGTGAGGAGCTCAACATGAGATCTAAAGAAGTATTTACATTGGAGACGGGAAGGACTCCAGGAAGTCAGAATAGGGAGGTACACCAACAAGTGCTGGATGAAATACACACAACCGAGGAAGTGAAGAAGCTGCTATGTGAACTTGATACCTCAAAGGCGGTGTGACCGGACATCTCTCCGTGGGTCCTTAGAGAGGGAGCAGAGATGCTGTGTGTGCCACTAACAAAAATCTTCAACACATCCATTGAAACTGGGCAACTACCTGAGGTATGGAAGATGGCAAATGTAGTCCCAATTTTTAAGAAAGGAAACAAACACGAGGCATTAAACTACAGACCTGTGTCACTGATGTGTATAGAATGCAAAGACATACAGAAGATTATCAGGAGGAGAGTGGTGGAGCACCTAGAAAGACACAAGCTTATAAGCGACAACCAGCACGGTTTCAGGGAAGGAAAATCCTCTCACAAGCCTACTGGAGTTTTATGACAAGGTAACGGAGGTAAGACACGAGAGAGAAGGGTGGATAGATTGCATTTTCTTGGACTGCAAATAGGCCTTCGATACAGTTCCTCACAAGAGGTTAATGCAAAAGCTAGAGGATCAGGTTCGTATAACAGGAAAGGCACTGCAATGAATCAGAGAATATCTGACAGGGCGGCAACAACGAGTCATGGTAAGTGACGATGTGTAAGAGTGGGCGCCTGTGACGAGCGGGGTTCCACAGGGGTCAGTCATAGGACCTGTGCTGGTTTTGGTATATATGAATGACATGATCAAAGGGATACACTCAGAAGTGTCCCTGTTTCCAGATGATGTGAAGTTAATGAGAAGAATTAAATCAGTCGAGGATCAGGTAGGACTACAAAGAGACCTAGACAGGCTACAAGCCTGGTCCAGTAAATGCCTCCTTGAATTTAACCCTGCCAAATGAAAAGTCATGAAGATCGGGGAAGGGCAAAGAAGACCGCAGACAGAGTATAGTCTAGGTGGTCAAAGACTGCAAACCTCACTCAAGAAAAAAGATCTTGGGGTGAGTATAATACCGAGCACATCTCCTGAAGCACACATCAACCAGATAACTGCTGCAGCACATGGGCGCCTGGCAAACCTAAGAATAGCGTTCCGATACCTCAATAAGGAATCGTTCAAGACTCTGTACACCGTGTACGTCAGGCCCATACTGGAGTATGCAGCACCAGTTTTGGAATCCACACCTGGTCAAGCACGTCAAGAAATTAGAGAAAGTGCAAATGTTTGCAACAAGACTAGTCCCAGAGATAAGGGGATTGTCCTACGAAGAAAGGTTAAGGGAAAATCGGCCTGACGACACTGGAGGACATGAGGGTTAGGGGAGACATGATAACGATATATAAAATACTGCGAGGGATTGACAAGATGGACAAAGACAGGATGTTCCAGAGATGGGACACAGAAACAAGGTGTCACAATTGGAAGGTGAAGACTCCGATGAGTCAAAGGGATGTTAGGAAGTATTTCTTCAGCCATAAAATTGTCAGGAAGTGGAATAGTCTAGCAAGTGACGTAGTGAAGGCAGGAACCATACATAGTTTTAAGACGAGGTATGATAAAGCTCATGGAGCAGGGAGAGGACCTAGTAACGATCAGTGAAGAGGCGGGGCCAGGAGCTATGACTCGACCCCTGCAACCACAAAAAGGTGAGTACACACACACACACACACACACACACAATATATATATATATATATATATATATATATATATATATATATATATATATATATATATATATATAAATCACGAAACGAGTGATTTTGAATCATTAACAGAACTGCATCTCTATCCTGTGGATAGAGTGGTGCGTACATTGTTCTGTTCTCAGAGGGCTGGGCATGGTAACGCAGGGCCGAATCCTGGCTAGCCGCAGTTCTGTTAATGATATATATATATATATATATATATATATATATATATATATATATATATATATATATATATATAAGTTTAACACTAGTTCCTATTTTAAAATTTTTAATATTAGTGTACAGTTTGTGCGACCCACGTGTAGGCAATAGGTTTCTTACTTAACGAACACGTCTTTACTAACATCCTAATAAAACCAATGATGTCTTTACTAATAGAGTAATAAATTAGTATAATTAGCTCCAGTTTATGTGCGCAATCGCAACTGCAAGTTTAAAAATACCCATGATAAATGTTACAGTTTTTAATTATATAAAAAACGGTACGCCATGAGTCCATTAACAAAATAACATTAAAAATAAGCAATTGCATAAATAACTCTTAAAGAAGAGTGCCTTGAGTCTGGCGAAGGGTTCTTGATTCCAGGAATTGGAGGTGCCTTCCTAATCCTTGGCTTAAACCTGATTACCTCTCATTCCCCAGGGATTGTATGACCCATACTGTTTTAGCGTTTCCTCAAATAAAATAATCCACACCAGAGAAAGATACATTATTATATACACTTGGAAAATCCTAGAGGGATTAGTACCAAACTTGCACACGAGAGTCACTCCCTACGAAAGCAAAAGACTCGGCAGGCGATGCAACATCCCCCCAATGAAAAGCAGGGGTGCCACTAGCACGTTGAGAGACAACACAATAAGTGCCAGGGGCCCAAGACTGTTCAACTGCCTCCCAGGGTAGTTCAGGGGGATTACCAATAGACCCCTGGCTGTCTTCAAGCAGGCACTGGACAGGCCCCTAAAGTCAGTACCTGACCAGCCGGGCTGTGGTTCGTACGTCGGTCTGCGTGCGGCCAGCAGTAACAGCCTGGTTGATCAGGCTCTGATTCACCATGAGGCCTGGTCACAGACCGGGCCGCGGGGGCGTTGACCCCCGGAACTCTCTCCAGGTAAACGGAGTATGGTAGATGTTTGTAGATCCTTAACAGTACAAGAATGGTCAAATAAAAGAAAAATAATACAAGGAAACACTGAAATAAAAGTAATAAAACTGGTGGGGGGAGAAATAAGATCAGATATTATTGTTATATTCATCGGGAAGAGCTAATGCCGTAAGGGTTATCCATTTTAAGAGGATCAAGGTCCCCTTAACATGCTTCAAGGCACCCCTTTTGCCCTGAAGGGGACCGATACAATATTCCCACCTAGAGGACAGAAAATCTCATAGAAAGTCTAGGAGAATGACCTTGAAATAGCCAGTCATTACCCTTAGACTAGTCCTCCGAAGGACAGACAAATAAACGTCAGAACAGAGTAATATATGAACGCTACTTACAAAACCATCCTTACCCACAATGCAACTTTTTAGTACAAGATCATTAACAAAAATATTAAGGAACATCTTTATTTTAAAGAACTGTAATTTTATATAGCAAATTTTATGAAATTTATTATTATATTCACAGAACAGGGCTAAATCCGTTGGGGTCAAACATATTTAAACAGGCTATTCAAGCGCATTACCAGGTAATGGGGGAAGAATGTAGCCAGTTTAGTGAAATTCCACCCATTTGTTATCCTAGCCTTGCTCAGAGACGAAGCCCTTCCCCCTCCCCAACACCGCACAGAAAATATAAAATAAACAAACAACCCGGCAACTTGAGGGGTAACACTGACCAATTTCAATAATAAACTTCCCTTTATGACCATTCATAAGTGTTTGAAGTTCCAGGTCAATTCAGAGGTTATCTCAAGCAATTCTCTGGATATATGAGCTAAAAGAATAAGGTCAAACCTGTTAAGGTATATCCATTATCCATAGATATTCTTGAATTAAGTCATTCCACCACAGGCTTATTACAATACTTGCAACCACTAGTTCATAATACAAATACTAAATTAAATTTACTTAGAAATCCATTGGTTACGTATCCAACAAGAATTCATCTGTATTGTTTCAGAGGCAGTTTAACATTTTGAAACAAGACCCTACAAAGGTGTCCTTAAGCCTACCTTACTTATCGTTCCAATGAATGTTATTTAATAGCCTGACCAAAAAAAATCACACTCGTCTTGACTGACGGAATCATAAGTCATACCACTGAGGAACTTTTATAAGTCAAAATTTTCTTCATGTGCTATGTAAATTCGTGTCAAACTCTGGGTCTAATCATTTCAATTAAGAACGCGTTTTTCTATTTTATTAAAATCAGTTTGTGCCTTCCCAGCACCGAAACTTAGACACCGAAACTTCATTTAGCTTTCAATTAAAATGTATAAGCTTATTTTGAATAGATTCAAATACTTAACACTATTATATGGACCTGCTGCATCCAGACTGTCATGAAGGAGGCCAGAACAGCCAGGAAAGTGGCACGGTTTCACCCAAATTATGGTAAAATACCGGAATTACGAAAAAAATAAATAATGACCTTTGCATGCATTAGAATCCTAAATGATCATGTCACACCCCTGCTAAATGATCATGTCACACCCCTGCTAAATGATCATGTCACACCCCTGCTAAATGATCATGTCACACCCCTGCTAAATGATCATGTCACACCCCTGCTAAATGATCATGTCACACCCCTGCTTGCCTTAATGCCTGAAATGATGTTTGAGAAGTTTGAAAAATACACAATGAAGCCATGAGGATCACCTGATGTCATGTAGCACCAAGATTTAATATGGGGAAAAAAACTAATATTCTCAGCATCAGAACTCGTCACTGAAATTACTACCACAGTTTGCTCATGCAAACTCTCCCTTCAAGAACGGGAAAGGGGGACTTGATGCTGCTGAAGGGTCCTTGATCTAAGGAACTGGAGCTATCCTCCACTTTCGCGCATCAAACCTGATTACCTCTCATTTCCCAGGCGCTGTATGACCCTTTCGGGTTTAGAGCTTTTCCATAATAATATTATTAATAATAATAATAATAGTACCAGTACAAACCCACCATAACAATTCTACTAAAGTCCCTTCCTACTGTCTTTTCTAAGGGGAACACTTTTGGAATGGAAAAAAAAACTGCAGTTGAACTCACCATAAACCTGATTCACAATCTTTCCTGAGAAGCCAATATCGTATTCCTGCACCCTGGGGATTAGTACTTTTAAAGTCACTATCCCAGCTTTACTCCTAAAAAAATTAAACAGATCACACCTGAAGTTCAATATAGACTAGTCATCTGTACACGAATTATTCCCTTCATTGAAAATGACATAAGCAGATCAACGAAGGATAAACACATTCCAAAAATGTGGTGATAATTTTAACCTTGATTTTTAAAGGGCTTGACCGGTAAGCCAGTGGAAGGTCTCGGTCTGATGACCCAAAGCTCCAGTAGCGGGTCATCATATAACTAAAACCCGCGTCAGAAAACACGATCTGTTTCCTGACGAATTTTACGTAACGCAGGAACCCCTGCCAAACAATCTAGTCAACAGAACACTCCCTCCCATATATTCTAGTCAACAGAAACTCATTTCCAAATCTTCTAATCAGTTACTTACTAGTAAAATCTTCCCTTACAATCTAGTAAAATAGATCTTTTCCTTCCACATATTCTAACCAGCACACTCCTTCAGATATATTGTAGTAAACAAAACATTCCCTCTGCATATTCTAGTCAGCAGAATATTTCCTCTCACATACTCTAATCAACGGAATATTCCCTCCCACATATTCTAGTAAGCAAAGTAATATTTATGAAAGAATTCAGGAAAACCGGATAGCCGGACTGGAGTCCTGGAGGTAAAAAGTATAGTGCCTGCACTCGAAACGGGTGAGTCTGTAGCAGTTCCCAGGCCATCTGAACTGTGATGTCTGCACGCTTCTGGCTAGAGAGAAATTGAATGAATGACGGTGAACGTGTTTCCTCATTTTTGGGTTGTCTTGCCTTGGTGGTAGACGGCCGAAGCGTTAAGATATATATATATTCTAGTCAATAGAACATTCTTCCCAACAAACTATAAACCCTCATGTCTGTCTCTACTAACTCAGCTGTCTAATGTTGAGAATGGGACCAGCTTAAACAACTGGGCTTGTACACTCCAAGCTGATGTACATGTTGTACATCTTGAATTCTAACGTATACATACGTCCAAATTGTTCACCTTTACTTGTTCTAAACTCTAAAACGTACTTCCGTATGAAGACAAACACAGGTAATAAATTCATAAATGATAGCGTTTATATCTTACACTGGCCTTTGAATCCATGACAGAAATACGTTAGTAAAAAAACTCTTCAAGAAATTGACTAACTTTGGGCTGTCTACAATAATGCATCAAGTACTTCAACAAAATTACATAGATTTAAAATGGCGAGATTGACACCAGTCAGTCATCTAAGAAAATCGCATTCGTATACGACAATTGAGATTTAGACAGGCTACAAGCTAATGTAACTGACTAAATGTAAACTTTCCAGAATTGTTCTCATGTGTATATACACTGAGACGTCTATATCAGAGTATATGCACTGAGATGTATCTATCGTTGTCTATATACTGAAAGGTGTATATCCGTGTCTATATCTTAAAGGTACATATCTCTGTATATATACTGAGTTGAATCCTTATATTAGAAATGAAAATATTCCTGATGTTAGTGCATTATTCCTGATATCAGTGCACAAGTGAATTGCAACTTTGATGACCCTCGTGGAGTCAATAGGCTAAAACCTACCTAATATTACGTTATGTGGTTGAATACTAAATAAATTAATAATTTACGGACTACTTTCATACATGTCCAAATAACGAATCAAAATGACGTACAGTAAGAGCATTACATAAAATTCCTACCAAATATCCCAATTTTCCCCTATTTGTAAACCTCATTATTTCTGTACCTTAAAAACATAAAAGATGGGTTTAGCTCTTTTCCTTGAATATAATATAATTGAAGGAGAGTGCCTTGCTGTTAGTGAAGTGTACCTGATCCAAGGAATTGGATCATTCCTCCCCTTCCTCGGATCACACCTGATTACCTGCCACTTCCAGGATGCAGTATGACCCTTACTGGTTTAGCACTTCCCCGTGAATATAATAATCACATCTGGATACACCTTTCCGACTACACCCCACAATACCTCCCCTCACTTTGCATCTCCCCTCCCCAACCTCTCACTCACCTCCCCTCACCCTCACTGTACAGGTATAATTAACCCGTTCTTATTTATGTAACAAGGTTAATTACAAAAGAAAAAGTTATGTGAATTTCATACCTCAGCACACTTAGGTGTACGATATTATTAGTAACAAGTGTTACGAAATTCTTATTATAAACAAAAAAAAATATTACTCACTTGTTGAATATAAACATATATGATATAATTATAGTATATATATATTTATATATATCTAGACGTTGCGGCGTTTTTTTCCAGAT
Organism: Cherax destructor; assembly: GCA_009830355.1. Classification (NCBI taxonomy): domain Eukaryota; kingdom Metazoa; phylum Arthropoda; class Malacostraca; order Decapoda; family Parastacidae; genus Cherax; species Cherax destructor. The sequence continues at coordinate 1,038,105 of WNWK01000029.1, forward strand.
TCGAGCAGATCACGGGCAACTTAGGTTACCCAGCTGTACTAAATTAAAACCGGAGACATGATGCACAAGTATATCCCTGTGTTAGGTAGATAAGTGAGTGAGCTTGCCACACACACACAGGCACACACACACGCACAGTGGCCGCCGCCACACCCTGCACACACACTGCCGACTGCTACACTGAACCATCACTCCTGCAACACAAACTTTCAGGCTCTCCTGTGCCTCTTTCGCCCCGTCTATTGGCTCTCGCAGCCAGCCAATCATATGCCCTCCCGCCAAAAACTGACCCCGTGGGAATTATCGATGTTGCGAAGAAACTTTATATAATTAAGCGGGAAAAGTGACTCTTGGTCTGTAATATACTAAATGGCGATGAGAGTGAAATGAGGTTAACAGGAAAGCGAGGAGAGACGGAGGACACTAAGCAGGTAAGTGTGGGTGTGGCGGGCGTGGTCCTGTGGAGGTGTTGTGATGTGTGACGCCCCTGCCTAGTGTTAGGCCATCCCTCACGCCCATTATTCCACCTGTGCTGCTGGAACAGCGCCCACCTCAAAGATCACACAGCTGAAATAGGGCTGAGAGACGATGATCAAGCAAAGTGTGGTTGACACAGAGGCATGTTGTGCTTCCTTCTCCCGGGTCCTTAGCCTCGTTTTACTCTTGCTACACTTAGATTGAAGAAGTATTATTTCCTAAATATTTTTTTACACAGCTGAATTAACAAGTTAAGAGCTGTAATCCTACGTCAGGTCATTTTAAAGCTGTGGCTTCTCCGGGATTTCGACTTCCATGCCCTATTGTTCTCATCACTTTAAGTCAAACGTTCTCTTCCTTTTAAAATATCAGTGTTTTTTTAGTATTGTGTACGTCTTACCTGATCCTTCAATCTTCCAACTAGACTATTTCAGTTGCTCCGTGGTCAGAGCAATATCCCAGTATCATATAACCCTAGACCCAATGAATCTACCCATGAAAGAGGCCTCCACTGTGTACTCTCGTGAACCAGAGAACCTGTAACTCATATCCCTCAATAGACCTATAGGCATACATGACTTGGAAATCAACACCATCAAGACTTAGGAGCTGGAACATAACCTAATCAAACTCTTGTGAAAATATTTATGCAGTAACACTTAGAAAATCAAGATAGTGCAAAAAAAAAAATACAGGACTAAGATGTATAATGTGAATAACATACCTTAAATCACATCAATATCATATAAAACTATTTTAAATAATATAAATTTGTAGTGATGAAGTAAGAAATTCTAACATTTGCTAAGAAATGAGATGTAAATTGTTTTATGTATATTTTCACCAACAGCAAACTATTATAAATTTGTCAATTTCAACACGATATAAAAAGGAATGTTCTGTGGGTAATTAAACTACTCTACAAATAAATGTGCTTACTCTACAGTCATCCTTGGGGTCCCCTCTTCAGAGATGTCCTCGGACATCCCCTTGCAAAATCCAGGACGTGTGGACCTGTACCATTAGCTTTAAACCACCCTAATGGTTATAATCATAACATAACCATAATTTAAAAAAAAAAAATGAACCAGTAAGCCAACGGAAGTCCTCTGTCAGATGATTAAAGCTCCAGCTGTGGGTCATCATATGACTAAGACCCGCGTCAGGAAGCACTTGTCCTGTTTCCTGACAAACATTATACCTACCTGTACCATTTGTACTAAAATATACATAGTAGCAAATTTGGCTAATATTGAGTTTAGGGGCTCAAACGAATTACTCCTCGATTTTCATTTCTATAACACAAGCAGTCTATCCATAGACTGGTAAAAAAATCAGTTATTTCTTGTGCAAATATTGTTGGGCGAATATTAAGAGCAAAATTATTTTTATGGAAGGTAGAATGTATCAGATAAAACACGCTGGGTAAATCTGTGTTCATGACTCGCCGGTCCAGTGAAGTAAAGTTCCAATGTACTTCCAACACATGAACAATATTTCTTGAGCGTATATTGGGTTGGGTTGGGTTAGGATGATTTCAATTTAATTGTAGGACTTTAAATATTCCTTTTCGAGACAAAAACAAAAAAATACCCAAAATAATTTTTTTTCCCGATTTGTAAAAAATATATTTACCTCTATAGCACAGCCTAATCAAAATTACATATACTTTCAGTTATAAATTTTCGCGAAATTCAATGAAACTCTAAACTCAATATTTACCGTAAATTTATATCAAGTATGCATAAATGACCTACAAATTGCGAAAGATTATTCTTAGCATGTTGGTAAGGCTGGCTACCACGTAACACTTGACTAGTTTAATAGTTTTAATAACCCAAGAGCTCAATGGGTAAACAAATTACCACTTACCTTCAGGTAGTTAATGGCAAAAACCGAAATGTGGTAATGGCCACTGGTAGAGGTGAATCCTTTTAATACGTTTCGTCCATGGTTAGGCTGTATCAAGTGTACATTATTTCCACTTCAAGAAAACTATTTCTCTGGTTCCTGTTGATATACAGTATTATTATATTTAAGGGGAAGCGCTGAACCTCAAGGAATCATCCATCGCTTGGGAAATGGGAAATAATCAGATCTGATCCATGGAGGTAGAAATTCGGTCCAATTCCCTGGATCAAGATCCCTTCAGCATCGTCTAGGCACCTCCCTAGAAGCATCTCCTTGGTATGGCTGGTTGGTGGGAAGCATATTGGTGTCTTGTGGTAATTTAATATTGTCCATAAATCGATGTAATTTCGCCGAAACTTTTACGATATACACAACCACTTTCAGACTCGAGCGTCTCTCGTCGATATTAGTATTATATTCTTGGGAAAGTGCGAAGTCCATGGTACTCTGCCTTGACAAAAAAACTGAAAGATAAGCTGCAAATCACCCAGAATAAAATGGCAAGATTCATCCTGGACCTGGGTCCAAGGGAGCATGTAGGCCAGGATGAATTACAACAATTGGATATGCTGAATATTGAAGACAGTAAAACAACTTGAATTGAATCAAGTTTATAAAATTGCTCAGTGTCCAGAATATCTTGCTGCCAATTTTGTCAAGGCTGGGAACCAAACCCCTCAAGGGAGGTTCCTTGACGCTGGTGAGGGGCTCTTGATCTAGGGAATTGGATCTGTGCTCCAGTTCCCTGAATTGAGCCTGAATGCCTTCCATCCCCCCCCCACACACAGGCGCTGTATAATCCTACGGGTTTAGCGCTCCCTCATGATTATAATAATAATGGGAACCAAAGCAGTCATAGTACTATGGGGAGACAGCACAACTTTGTAGTACCCACAGTCAGTGGCCAGGCTTCAAACACCTTTTATTGTACAGCAATAAAGGAATGGAACAGACTGCCTGCACATGTCAAAGCCAGTCATAGCATGAGCCAGTTCAAGAAGAGAGCCAAAAGGTACCTAATGAATGTAGCGACAGAAAGGGAGGAGAATAATTTTTTTTTTTTAGCTAACATACATGTAAATGTAAATAACTCTTTTTACCTTATTCCTAGTATATATTCTTTATAGTATAAAAACATATATCTCCTACAGTGTATAATATTAAGGTATTAAATGGACCCCAATGGAAATAAGTCACTCTGTCTGACTTTTTTGGGTTATCCCAGGTTCTCTACACATATGCTGCTATGTATGATGATCTATGTAACTGTATTTTTGTATACCTGAATAAACTTACTTACAGATCATAAGAACATGAGCAGGATCACTGGAGCAGTTTTACTGTCCCTTTATGAAGAATTAGGCACATGTGCAATATCTGGGTATCTGTATTGATAAAGCCACTGGCTTTATCAATACAATACAAGGACAGAATGTGAAGAATGTAGAACTGTATACAAAAGATGAGGTAATCAGTCGCTCAGCCTTAACATTGGTCAAGAGCATTGTATTATTATTATAATCAAAAGAAGCGCTAAACCACAAGGGTTATACAGCAAGAGCATTGTAGTCTTGAAGGATATAATGTTTGTCAGGAAACAGAACAAGTGTTTCCTGACTCGGGTCTTAGTCATATAATAGCCCTCAGCTGGAGCTTTTGGTCATCTGACTGAGGACTTCTGCTGGCTTACCGGTCCACCTCTTTAAAACTCATAGCTATGATTATAACCATTAAGTATTATTATCTGAAGCGCAGGCTTATATACTGGCGTCAGAAGAGACGTGCAGCATTGTCACTGGTAGGCGAGATTTCCCAGTGGAAGTAGGTCATACTGGCCCATGCTAGGCAGGTTCAACTAACTCCTACTCATAAGCGCCTGGGGAAATGGGAGGTATTCAGGTTCGATGCAGGAGACACTCACCAGCATCAATGAAACTGTTGGGAAGTTCTCGTCCATTGATTCCTTCTGATGTTATTCTTATCACTACAGATGACTGAACATTTTGGCGTCTTACCGTCCTTAAATGCCTTTTTGTGCCTACATGTGGTATTATAATCCATTTACGTATTTCAACCATTTATCACGAGAAGAAACACACACACCCACTACTTCAGACTGCTAGTACTAAACTGCTTGTTTCCCGCTAGGGAAGTAAGTTACTTGGTGAACTTTACCAATAGTTGCGCCAAAGAAATGTCAGGCTCGTAATACTACATTCAACTGAATTATTAGTCTTAGAAATAATTACTATTATAAATTGACACATCAGAACTTAGCTGGTTAATCACGTGGGTTGATATATATTTTCCAGACATCATAAAATTAGTTGTACATAAAAAAAAACTTTTAATTTTACCTTTTGATTTGGAACAATATTAACATTATAATAAAGTAATAATATAATACAAGTTTATTCAATGCTTGGATGGAAATTCTGTTACGTATATTTAAGGGGAACGCTAAACCCGTCGGTGTTATACGGCACTTTGGGGAATTAAAGGCATTCAGACTATTCAAGAAATCTGAGCACAGGTCCAGTTCCTTAGATCAAGAAGTGTTCCATCCTATAAGTATAAATACTTTTATATTTTACCAAATTTGTAATTTTATAAGAGTAAATAAATTGCATTGAGGCGTAGGTCTCTGCACAAAACTTAAAAATCATCGTATGATATGGTATATGTGCTTTGAATAAAAGCCTGAAATTATATCCTAGGGCTTTAATGACATAGCATCCCAAAATCCATACTGATTTTCAGTATAAATAAACAAATGGTTATAACTAGGATCATAATTTTCAAAGGGGTGGACCGGTAAGCCAGCGGAAGGCCTCGGGCAGATGACCAAAAGCTCCAATGGCGAGTCATCATGTGACTAAGTCCCGCGTCAGGAAACACGTCCTGCTTCCTGACGAACCTTACCTAACCTAATCGATTTTCAGTAATAAAGGAATTTATCCCCAAGTTTTCTATAAGCCTATATATACATGTATTGAAATAATTGTTTTAGACCTTTAAAACTTCTAAAGTTAGACTAATTTCTATTATCATTTTCTTCTTGAGATCTTTGATCGTTATATCATGATTATTATTATAATTATTATTATAATCATGGGGGAGCACTAAACCCGTAGGATTATACAGCGCATATGGGGTGGGGAATGGAAGGTATTCAGGGAACCAGAGCAAAGATCCAATTCCCTAGATCAAGAGCCCCTCACCAGCGTCATGGAACCTCCCTTGAGGGGTCGTTACATCATGAACTCTTTCTGATATGTTCAAGGGGAGAGCTAAACCTGTAGGTGTGATTTTTTAAGCAATCTTAAACATGCTAAGGAATGTTTTAATTATTATAATAAAATTAAGTGCTAAACCCACTGGGGTTATACAGAACCTGGGGAATTTAAGGTAATTAAATTTGTTTCGAGGTATGAGTATTGCTCCAATTCCTTGGATCTATTGGTTTGCAGCATGATGGTATGACAGTAATCCAAAGGTGGGTGTTAATTCAAATGTCTGCCATTTTTTATCTTACTTTAATTTTATTCAGAAGGAAACACTTAACCTGTAGGGGTCATATAGCGCCTGGGGTATATAAGGCATTCAAGTTCGATACAAGTGAAGGTTAAGTCATGTTCCTTGGATCAAGAGTCCCTTACCTATATCAAGGCACTTACTTAACTTGAGGAGTTGTACGTATTTGCATTATGGGGGAACAATCTAAGAGGGCCTTTTCAGTTTTGTTAGACCAAATTTTTTTTTTTTAAGACTGACTATCTGCCACCAAAGTAGGGTGACCCAAAAAAAGAAGAAACACTTTCGCCACTACTCTTACCAAAGGCGCACTAACATTACAGCTCAGATGCCCCTCCAAATTGCAATATCCCTGGACCCTCTTCAGTGTAGGCACTGTATGTACTTTCCACCTCCAGGGCTCAAGTCTAGTTAACCATTATTATAATCAAAAGAAGCGCTAAACCACAAGGGTCATACAGCACAGCAGGGCAGGGCAGGATTCAGGGATAATGGGTAGTAAGAGGGAGAGGGATGATTAGTAGGTTATGGAGTGCAGTGGGGCAGTATTATTATTATTACGTATAATCAAATAGAAGCGCTAAACCACAGGGGTTATACAGCGCTGCAGGTTATTGTAGGATGCAGGGAGAGTGAGGTGTAAGAGGGAGATGGACGATTAGTAGGGTATGGAGTGCTAGATGACAGTAGGTAGTGCAGGGGAGGAGGGTAGCAAGAGATCGAGGTAGAAGGGACTGAGGGAGGTGCTAGAGGTATAATCTTCAGTTTGTGTAGTAAATCAGTTGCTGTCAAAAAGTCAATGAGAGAGTCAGGATTAAAGGAGGGCCCATCAGCAAGAAGGGAAGGTAAAGAAAGGGCAGCAGAGTGAATTATTATTATTATTATAATCAAATAGAAGCGCTAAACCACAGGGGTTGCAGCAGAGTGAAGACGACGAAGGTAAATTCTGCGTGCTCGTTGATAGAATGGGCAGTCCAACAGAATGGTCTAGTTAACTAGTTTACTCAAATCCTTTCATGTTACTTTGCTCTCTCCAGTATAATGTAAAGTAAAAAAAAAAAAAACCACTTGGCTCGACTCCAGCCTTCTGGATAATACTTTTCTTAACAGATTTGACCTTATTGCACTAACTAACATGGATTAAAGGATAAAGAATGTGCAGGTTATTTGTGCATTAAAGGATTAAAATAACACAAAAGTGGCTTCTTGAATGTATTTATTATGCCTTAAACATTGTTGATATTTTTCAACAAAAAATATCACATGCACTTATTTAAAATTAAAGAAAAAATAATGAAATTTGTTTTAATATATCTTGGCAGCAGTTAGTCACAAAAATAATAAATCACCTGATAATTGAGAAATCAACTAAAGTTTTCTGAATAAACATCTATTCAATTTTATGACAATCAGGTAGGAAATTCCTTCGATCAGTTTGGCAGGTACTAGGTAAACAAACTATGTAATCAGTAAGTCATGGTTTCAGAATTCCTAAGCACAATCTGTCTTGCATAGGAAATGCTACAGCTAAGTACAATATGGCTAAATAGCAAAATAAGTGGATCATAATTCACTCCTGAAATTTAAAAAAAAAAAAAAAAAAAAAAAAAAAAAATACTATAAAATTCTCCTCTGAGTTGAGAAATACAGCACATATACAAAAGATTTTTTAATGTCATTAAATACTGATTCCATTGGTAGCTTTAAGACATAATAATAATAATAATAAAATAGACGCTAAATCCATGTGGGCTATACAGCGCTTTTCCACTACAAATTAAAATTTCAGTGAATAAAATTAAATAATTACATGCCATATTTTGTACAGTGGTTCCATTATTATTATTATTACAATCAAAATTAAGCGCTAAACCCACAAGAGTCATACAATAGTTCCAGCACATATGGTAGATCTAAACTCTAAAGCATGTACATTAAAGAATGCATATGGTGCCACCTTGTGGTTACCTTCAGCATTACATATATATTGCTTGACAACTTATTATCCTAACATGAGTTTGTAGCCCAAAATATTTAAGATATTCAAGTAGCTGAAAGTTTCTTGCCAATGTTTTAATATACTATTTGGGCTGTTAATTTCACTATCAAAAGGTATATTTTATTTTATACCATATCACACAAGAAAAACTTAATTTTATTTATCAATACTGTATTCTTGTTTTATCATTAAAATGTTTTACATTGAAATATGAACTTCTTTCTTAAAAAAAAAAAATCATTTATCCTGAGAAAATAACTTAAAACTGTCATACTTAAAAGAATTACAAAATTAATACTGAGCAAGAGGAGTACAACTGTTACACATCAGAAATATGGAGAGGGAAAAGTACTTGTGGGATTAGACGTGTTCCACTGATCCTGGTTTAAATGCAATAACCACATAAGTGATATAAACAGTTGTAACCAAGAATCTATAGCCCACTAAATTGTGATACAGACCCCACTGTCGCCATTTATACAAATCTCAATGTCAACTTGGGTGCCAGGTGACATCTGTTCATATGTAACTACAATCCTGGAACTGCAGTCAGACCCCACACTATTCCTCCTTTATATTGCTACAATGATATAATGTGAAATTTCATTGCCAGGAATCTATGATTTTTGACCCATATTAAATATTAGATTATCATCTTACACACTAGTTTAATTACATATACTGTACTGTACAGCAAGTAGTTAATATCAATAAAAAAATGTGAACACCTTGGATTAACTATAATAACAAGGACATATATCTGCACATTTTGAAGTTACTGTACAGCATTTCAAACATGTGCATTTATATTTATTTATTTAAGAATTAATGTCACAATATAAACAAACTGTGGTTTATAAAAACTGTACATTTTTTTTTACAGTTGTTAGAAACAAAAATCTCATCTGCACAAAGATTACAAACTAAGGTAACATGGAATGATACTATATTTAATCAAAAATATTCATTTGGCAAATTCAGTTATATCACATCACCTTCCATCCCAATGCAAAAAGCATGTGCATTATATCACTTATTTCAAAATGTTTTACAGCCTAAAATCTCAATACATTGCTAGTGTCAGAGGCCTAAGAAAAATACTTTAATTACTGATTTGCCATGAATTTTATCGCTAGTTAGCTTTCAAGGACAGTACTGCAGTCACTACTCGTGTTTAACCAAGTTAGAAAAGTAAACAAAGTACTACTGCAATGTGCATACATATATACAGGCTAAGTTATACCCTGAAGAGTGCAAAGTGATGAGGATGGAAAATAAGAGACGATGAACAGTGCCATATCGGATGAGAGGTCAAATATCTGTATCAGAAAGGAAGAGACAGATGGACAGACAATACCAAACCTATTACTAGAGGCTCACTATATGCAACCTGGGCAAACAGGAATAGTTTCCAGGAACTGCAATAAACACTCCTATACACCACCTCATGATGACAATGTGTGTCAGAATGCAATCCACATATCTACAAACATACAAGCTGAAAGAAAAGTTAAACAGATTTGCTATCAGGTAAGATTAAAGTTTTAATTATAATCAGGCTTGAAGACATGAATTTCTACAGAGGAGGTACAAAGGAAAACAAAAATAGATGTCAAGATCAAAGCATTAAAAAAAAAAAAAGTTAAAATCACTTATACAACCATTAGGAAACATAAGTATGAATGATTAGCATAATTATGAAGGGTAAGTACTATATGAGTCCAAGGTAGTAGGTTGGTAGACAGCAACCACCCAGGGAGGTACTACTGTCCTGCCAAGCGAGTGTAAAACAAGAAGCCTGTAACTGATTTTATGTTATGGTAGGATTGCTGGTGTCTTTTTTCTGTCTCATAAACATGCAAGATTTCAGGTTCGTCTTGCTACTTCTACTTAGGTCACACTACACTTGCATGAACAAACATATACTATATGCACACCCCTCGGTGTTTTCTTCTATTTTCTTACTAGTTCTTGTTCTTGTTTATTTCCTCTTATCTCCATGGGGAAGTGGAACAGAATTCTTCCTCCGTAAGCCATGCGTGTTGTAAGAGGCGACTAACATGCCGGGAGCAAGGGACTAGTAACCCCTTCTCCTGTATACATTAAAGTTAAAAAGAGAAACTTTCATTTCTCTTTTTGGGCCACCCTGCTTTGGTGGGATACAGCTGGTTTGTTGAAAGAAGTATACAAGTGAAAGTTGAAATCATAGATGATGCAATAAGTTAGTTACAGCTAAGAGGTCAGTGAATCTGCATTAAAAATGTTGAGGAGAGTAGGATTGAAAGTCTTAGTCTTAAATAGATGAGATGTCTGTGGGAGACAAGACTATTTTAAAATGGGGTGTGACTAAGTTTAGGGGTAAAACAGATGGAAGAAGGAACTTCAGCATGATAGTGGTGTGCAAATTGAATTTGCTCTCGAAAGTGGTATAGTCACAAAACTCAATAGAGTTTAAATGGAAATATGGCAAAGTCCATGATTCTCAAGAGACATTACCCCTAACTGATAAGTAGCCAACAAACAGAGCTTGATACTAGTAGAATAAACTTGTATGTAAAAACAGTGGTTTTTAAATAATGACAAGAAAGCATGTTTTGTATAATACTGCAGTGGTAACTTGTGAAACTGAAAATTTCAGTACATGTACAGTTATTGCATATTTATAATTAAATATTTGAGTCTAGTCTTGCAGTGCTAATGTGAGGGTGGCATGCTAGTGCAGAGTACTCAGAAACTAATTGCACATACAGTACTGTACTTTTACTCTAAGCAATAAAAATTACAAAGGAATCTGAGATTTCTGAAAGCAATATTTTTGCCATCCTAGTAGTACACTAGTGCCACTTTCTGAATGCTATCTGTTTGCAGTGTTTTTAATTCTTAGCTTAGGTTTGTTAACCCTTTACTGGGCAGGCAAATATATTTATTGGCCTGCCTGAGGAGGCCAACAAGTTAAAAATATTGCAGCAGGTTGTCTGCAAAAAACACAATTAAAATCTACAAGCTTTTCGTGCATGGTATGAGGATGAATTGCATGCTATTTGTTCAACCACTCGTGTAACTTGCATCTTCCTCAATTTTGGCATCAGCCACCTAAGTTGTATAAGTATAAATCCCTGTCACCTACAGGAACGCAATTTTTGGTCATGGCATATGGAAAATACTTATTTCGTAATGAGTAACTTAGGATGGCACCAGAAAATTGCAATGAGTGAGAAAATAGTTATCTTTAACTTAGTTTCTAAGGATAGCCCCAATCAATAGCTAAGTTGTGCTATTAAGACAATCACTCAGCTTTTTCTTACAAATTATCTAATGGATCAAAGCATTTATTATTTACCAATATACAAGACTACACAGAATTCACTTCACACTAGATATAATTAGGCATAAAACATTAAATTTTAATACTGATAATCTGAACCCAGCCTTGGTGGGATACGACTGGTTTGTTGAAAGAAGAATCTGAACCAGTTAAATAAGATTGATATCCCAATACTACTAAAGATAAGAGAATATTGAATATATAATGAAAAAAATGTATTGTTCACTTATAGCCTGTGATTTGTTCATGCATGCAGATACTGGCTTTGGAATGCGGCAAGTAGAGCCTTGTTTAGTGCAACCTTTCAACACATTTCTGACATAACGTGGTTAAAGTTTTGTGACCTACTTTCAGTGACCATTCCATAACCTTTATTTATCATGGTGTAAATCTAGGGTAAAATTGTTACAAGGTTCTATACAAAAATGTTATAAACCAAAAATTTCACTAACTTCATATTCCTGCACATTTATCAATCATAAACCATAGCTGTATTTATACAATTATTAAATATGTTGATAATTGATAATAAAGTGTGAAAAGTAATTAGACGAGAAAGTGAAGGGGATGATCTTGCGGACCTGCCATGGTAAATATTTGTTTGGAGTTCATAGGACCACCACAGTTTGTCATTTATACATAAATTGTTGATCATCATGGGAACCACACATCTAATTAACAGATGTAACCAAATTAGCCATTTCTTACAACTGTCAATACATGCAGTTTTCATATCCTCTGCAATAGACACCCTAAACAATCACATCCAATAAACTCAACAATAACAGGAAATGGTGATAACCTAGGAAACTTTTTTTTCCAGTGATCATTTTTTCATATTTTTGGGATGGCTTGCAAACATAAGATTGGTCATATGGCCGATAATACAGTGGAACCTTGGTACTCGAACAGCTTTGTACTCGAACAATTTGGTATTCAAAAGCTTTGTTCGGTAAACAAATCGTTTAATAGTCCAACATTTGGTCGGCACGTGACCAAACAAACACGACCTGCGAGAACTTTGCTGTAAACTATTTCGTGTTTCTTTGTATTTTTTTTTTTTATATTATTTGTATAAATAAGTCACCATGAGGTCTAAGAGGGTTAGTGATAACAGCCAACCAAAAAAAAAATTGGTTGGGAAAAATTTGTTCTGTACTCGAACAGATCAGCACTTGAACAGCCTTCTGGAACCAATTAAGTTTGAGTGCCGAGGTTCCACTGTATAGGTTACTGTTACTGATGTTAGAGGATGATAGTTGTGGTACTGCCTGGTATGTTTGTGCAGGATCACAATCCTCTCCACACATTTTCAGAATAAGCAACTATCATGTAAGAAATGAAAAACTAATTTTCAACAATTACAAATCTTTTTAAAAATTTGTTTGAGGGTCTCAGGAATATAACCCTATTTTCACCTCAATTAACACAATTTTCCCATAAAGTTTTCAGGAATATAGCTGTTTTTAACCAAGTGTCAACTGTACTTTAAGAATTTACTAATTTGTTATTCAACACATTATGGTTTTCAGGTTTTCATCTTGGCTAAACCCCTGTATATCTCTGTTCTATTCAATACTGACTTTTCTGACATCCAGAGTACAACTCTAATCTACCACACTAAATAAAAATTGAGAACTCTGCTATAACACATCACTTATAGTCTCCTGTAATTATAATCATAACCAAGTGCTAAACCCACAAGGGTCATACAGAGCTACAGTCTCCTCTAATAAGCATTTCAAACATATTTTTACACATCTCTTTAATGTGACTATACGTATATTCCAAAAACGTTCTGACTCCAAATCATCTCCTGGTCATCTCTTCCACCCCTGCAGACTGATTTATTAACAGACTTATGCCAAATCTGACATTCCTATTTAGTCCCTTTATATTTCATTTTTCCCCCCAGTCATCAATTTCCTTCTGCCTTGTGTTTTGTGATCCATGTGGATTTGGCTTTTTCTTTCGTAAATGAATGATGATGAATGTGTTTTCTTCTCTGGGTCACCCTGCCTTGGCGGAAGACGGCCATTATGTTGAAAAAGTAATAATAATAATAATCTTCCTACTAAATTTGTCATTGTCTTTACTTGCTTTCACTACAAATAAAAACCTTTTAATTAACAAAATTCTAATTAATATTACTTTGTTCCAATGCTAGTCAGGCACTGCTTAAATACAGAGCTCAGTAAGAACAATATTTTATATTCCTATGTTACACATGCAGCTATGTAACTTCTAAGAAATGACAAATTGAGAGTACAAAGATAATCATTATCAAAATTAATGAAGAGGACCCCATCAAATATGTAGCAGGGATTTCTCATCTAGCTACCATGGATACTTTTCCTTCAAGGAATTGTCACTCTTTCTTGCATGAAACCTGATTACCTTCCCATTCTGTGGGTACTGTAAGATCACTGCAGGTTTTGCATTTCCTCATAATTACTGTAATAATAATTATAATAATGGTACTGCAACATGCAATATTATAATTATGACAGTACCAAACCCATAGAGATCATATAGCACCTGGAAAACAGAAGGTAATCAGGTTCAATCCAAGGCAGGCATGGCTCCAACTTCTCTGATCAAGAGTCCTCCTGCAACAAGACACTCCAACCCCCACCCATTAAGAGAAAGTACTGGTAGACATTTGATGAGAAAGCTGTGCTGTACAAGGCAGCTAGGAGGAACATCTCAACTGTGATGTCAGTATACTCTGGCAATACACAAATGACCTACACACAAGAGAAAGAAACTTATGATGACATTTCAGTCCGACTTGGACCACAAGTGTCGTCATAAGTTTCTCCTATGTGTAAGCATTATCTGTGTATTGTTCCAGTCAGAGTATTGTGCCTTTTTGTTCTTCACCTCCGGCAAGACACCAACTGAATGAATGACGGTGAATGTTTTCCCTTTTTGGGCCACCCTAACTTGAAAGATACTCAGTGTTAAAAAAAAAAATGTTAGTTTTGCTTCCTATCCCTATTTTTATTTCTTGTGATGCAAGAAAACGTTTTAATTGTATCATTCAGTGTCCTGAGAATTGTATCTAACATGAGTGTAGAGTGGTGGAGGCAAGAGTTATTTTTGAAGTACATGTGAAATCATAAACACTGAGTTCATGCTGTCATGGGGCAGGGGTCAATCTTAAATAAATTGTGAGCAAAATAATTTAAAATGTTAGAAACAATCCAATAAGCAACACAGCAAAACAATTTATAATATTAAGTTAATTTACCTTTTTCAATTTTGGGGCATGATAAGTCTTACTAAGTGCAAAGATAAAAAATAGGCAGTAAGTAGACATGTAAATCAAAGATGGAGAAAGAGCAAAGTTATTGGTGTCGGTGCAATTTATGGATCAGGGATTTCACCACAAGTTCTATTTTAGCGCCAATTCCACTGCTTCATTCAACTAAATTCTTCACTATGTTGCAAGTATGTCTTCCATTTTATCGACTGAGCACAAGAAATTGTAAATTCAACTATCTTAAGTGCACAGAAGTTAATAATTTGGCCAATTTTGCACAAAATTAAAAAAATAGCAATTTAAAAAAAGAATCCAAAATAAACAATGTCAACATTCCTAGCACTAAAGCTATTTCTTCTGTTCAACAGTCATGTTTCCAGGCCTCTCCTATATTACACTTTTCCTCAATTTTGAATTCTTAATCATACAAAAATAGATTTACTCTATTTCTTGGATACAATATATATAATCAGGAATGATTGGCCATGGTTTACAGCATTCAAATAATTGAATCAGACTTATTTAAAACCAATAAAACAGACTGGGGGTGTAAGGGGACCTTACCCATCCTTAAGAATATCAGCAAAAATCTAACACTTCTGCTACTATGAGTTCAATTTCAAGCTATTATTTTGTCCTGAAATCAATGAAAACCATCTCTATTACAGTAGTATGTCTTCCAAACAATACCACGTAACAACCAATAAAACCATAAAAACTATCCGAGAAAACACTCTAGTCGCTATTTTAAACCATATACAGTGGACCCCCGAGTAACAAACAAAATTCATTCCAGAAGCCTGCTCAAGTGCCATTACCGAACGAATTTACTCCCTTAAGAAATAATGTCCAGTAGGTTAGTCCATTTCAGACCCCCAAAAATACACTTACAATATTTATATTTACATAATTGTACGATTTCCAGGGTGTTCGTAACTCGGGGGTCCACTGTACATACATGGCATGATTTTGATATTCTATTATGCACCATGAGGCAGGATTTTTTTTATATTGTGCACACTCACTACAGACCCATTCTCTCATATCTAGGCCAAAATTTACAGCTCAGAGCTTATATGAGTGAGCTGAGCTCACGACGTAGAACTACGTCAGGGATCCTGGCCTCGGTGACAGTTATATGTGACGGCCACTGAAAGGGTTAAAGTTGCTCTAAATGGCCAAATTTAAAAAAATATTTTTCTTATAGATTAAAAAAGTTAATTTTTCTGGTGGTAATGAAGCAAAGAAAAATTTTCCCATCAGTATTTACTGAGATATACATAGAGGTATGAAGTTAAAGGTCAGTGATCTGCTGATGGCAACATCGGTGACTGCCTCGTACTCCACATTTCTACTTTATTATTTTGTACTTTATTCTGGGTTTTCTAATTTTTCACATTTTACAGCAACTTTCAAGGCCCTTGAGAACCATATGCACAATGAAATATATTCACCTGCTATATACAACACAATACCTGTACTAATAAGTGTCATCAGTACATTTTTTATAAAACATGCTTACACATCATTAACACACAGGTACAAATGTTTCACATTACTACTGTTCTAACATTTATTCAGGCACTGGTCATGTACCTAGAGCTGTAACAGTGTGTGTAAGTTCTTGAAACACTTCTCCATACACAGTGGTGTTTTACACATCTCTACATATAAAATTGTGTGCACGCACACACTTTGTTTGGTGCTATACTGTGTGTGCACATGCATAACATCTCTTCTGAGGCTATTTCATCTTTCATGAAGCAGGAAGTGTTGTTTGGAAGTAATCACTAAACTTCAAACAAGGTATTCAATAATATCTCGGCTATATTTCTGGCGCCCTAAGCATCACTTTTGGTCATTATGTGTGTGAAACCAAAGAACTCTTCATCGGTTCCATAGTTTTGTTTTTCCTATACACGGCATTGGGGAGTTTTTTTTTTTTATACTGTCCACACTCACCGCACAGACCCGTTCTCTCATATGTAGGCCAAATTTACCGCTCACAGCTTATCTAATGGAGCTGTGCTCAAAATGCAAGTCTGTGAGATGGCCATTCAAAGGGTTAAACACTTTCTCTTTTCAGCTGGTCAAAAGACAAAAAACACTAGTATTAATTTTTAGTATGTACATAATTCTTACAGGATCGCAAAGAGTGAGGCAATAATATTACAAATACAGTGGACCCCCAGTGTTCGTCCTGCTCCAAACTCGCCCTTTTATGTAAGTGTATTTTTTTAAATGCTTTTGTAAGTGTATTTTTGGGGGGTCTAAAAGGACTAGTCTACTTTACATTATTTCTTATGGGAATAAATTTGTTTGGTAATGGCACTTGAACAGCATTCTGGAACAAAAAAATCACGAAAACCGGGGGTCCACTGTATAAAGAAGGGGTATGATATACAGTGGACCCCCGCCTAACGAGCACCCCAGAAATTGTACAATTATGTAAGTATAATATTTTAAGTGCTTGTGGAAGTGTATTTTTAGGGGTCTGAAATAGACTAACCTACGTGACATTATTCCTTAAGGGAGTAAATTCGTTCGGTAATGGCACTTGAGCAGGTTTCTTGAATGAATTTTGCTCGTTAGGCAGGGGTCCACTGTATTCCTGGTACCATATTAATTTTCTTGTGCACTTTTGGAGAGAGAACTAATTTGCTGACCCTTGTAGTTTTAATGCTTCTGATTATAATAACTAATTTGCTAATTCTACAAATACTTGAGTAACATTTACCGGAAAGATTGAAAATAAAGAATACAAAAAGGGTGTGAATTGGACAACCAAATTTTTTTCTAAGAATGTGTGTAAGATAGTTAGCCAGAACAAAGTTTTAGATTATAAATAAAGACTAAATTAGTTATTCACCAAAGAAAATAGATTTCAGTAGAAGAAATTTGGTTCAAAGTGTAGCCCTACCCTCTCCTCTGCCACTCACCACAGTATTTATCTTATAGTAATAATTTGCACTTCAATGCTGTCTGTATCTTTTAAAACTTAGTAACTAGTGGAAGAAAGTGATCATAAGTGGCTCATTAATATCATTCAGAACTGTATTTCTGGAAATGGCATTCTTGCTATAAGAAACTATAAAAAAAAAAATGCACATAGTTATTTGTTTTCTATCTTCTGGAGGGAATGGGACAATCCTATCAAAAAAAATTACACACAAAAAAAAAAAACTTTCACAGCTCCAAATTGTTTTAAATTCCAGGATAGAAACCTAACTATTACTTGATACTGACAGCATTTATTTTAAATAAAGTACAAAAAAATTAATTTAAATGTGTACCTTATCTTAAAATATTGAAGTTTTTATAATACTAATAAAGGATAAAAACATATACCTAATCATTACTATAGCTCAAATAAAAAAAATATATGAGCAAATATTTGTTCACTTCTTGAAATAAATAGAACACACAGGGGCATACAGTGGCTTAAAAAATTAATTTATCACATTAAAACATTACAAGACTAAATATGAACAGGATATATACATTTGCATCCATTCAACTTTTCTTTCACAATAAGTAATGTCTTAACCTAAAATACAATGACTAAGAGTACAAGACTCACACGCCCTTCAGAGACTAATTCTACAGAGGACGAAGTTACAGTTGCTCGGCACCTTCTAACGAGTACAGTACATGCAGCCTCACTGAAATATCATAGGCAAACAATACTGGCAACATTAGCAAGTCTTACAGATATTAGTGCTAATGTTAAACTTTTCATTTGAAGGTGCTGCTTCCACTCTTCATGCATTCCAATATCTCATTAAAATTCAGATACAAATAAAAGTTTAAACATCTAAAATTGTTCTTTGTCTAAAATTTTTATTTTTTATAAATTTCTACAAATTTTGTTTCACGATTAAAAAACATGGCAACACTGTATTTCAAAATAAAACTGTACATTACTAAAATGAAACTTCCTTTTTTGCAAGTACATTACCAATATTACTGCTTCAAAGGAACCAATACATGTAAATGATATCTGTTATGGTAAAGTTCAATGCATATCAACTTTCCTACATTGCATTCTCTTGGTGAGAATTTGTACCTATAAGTCAAATATGGTGCTTCATTTTATTATTTACAACTAGTTTAGTAAGAAATAAGGCTGAGTGCTTTGTATTATTTTTGCTCCTAACAGTCACTAGATTCATTAATGTTATTTAAATAAGAGATATTTTCCAATTACTTTTTAAGCGACATTATAAATGAGTCAAGATCATACTCATTCTCATACTGATCTTGATCCCAAAGATCAGGTAAATTCTCCAGTGCAGCTTTGGCACCTGTTGAGCCAACGCCAAGGGACTGTGCTGAGGCACTGCTTCTGCTGCCGGGGTCCCTGTTGCTCTGACCAGCATCAACTTTGCCACAATCCAGAGTGAACAAGTCTAATAACTGTAAAGTATTTATTTAATACTATAATTTTTTGTTAATAATGTACAGAATATATGGAGAGAAAGGCATTTTGCAGAATAGCCTTTTATTGTAAAAATGTTGCAATCTGTGTTGAACCTTAAGCCCCACAAAAGATAAAAGACTTATCAACACAGAATGAAATGTTGATCCCCAATGAAAGCTAGTTGTGCAAAGTGCTTTTTTCTTCATTACTGCTGGCAACATGCCACTTAGATCTTACAAAACATTCTTCTCAATTGTGTGCAGTATTAAAATAAATTTTTAAGCAACAAATAATTACGTTTTACAAAACATTTTAAACTAAACACGTTATATAAGCAAGCACATTACAGACCTCCCTCGTGTCATCCTTCAATACACTAATTTTTTATTTTGGCTTAGTTAACATTCTCTTAAATTTTACACTATGCATTCAAAAGGACTGTCTTCAGTTATAAAGTATTAATGAGAGTGAAAGAGTAAGAAGGGAGGAGAGTAGTGAGAAAGTAGCTTCAATAGGCTTAACAGCCAACAGTTTTAATATGTAATATATTGCTTCACCCACCTGATCAGTTCCCATGCTGAGTAGACTGGAATTCTCTTGGCTGATGACTGTGTTTGCAGTCATCATCTTAAACTTTTGTAACCTGTAAACAATGTAATAAACAAATTATTTACTCTTTTCTACTTGAATAAAATATTACCAGAGGAAAATACAAATTTTTCACAAAATTAGAAATGAATAATGTGCAATCACTGATAACAGGATAAATCAATCAACTGGGAGAATAAAATACTCTAAAGCACAAATACTTATAACTAAATAGGGATAAATTAATATGAAGATAAAATTCATGTCACAATGAAAAATCATTTACAGTTCTATTTTTTTATACTGTGTTTCCTGCATTAAGATGAATTTTTTTTCAGTAAACATTTGCATTATGCAAAAAGGGAAACTGAAATTACTAATAGTTTTAAAACACATATTTGCATAACTGATACTGTTAAAGAAAAAAAATTGCTATTGTGATAAAAGACTCAAGAAAACAGAACCTTTATCGGTACAGGTAGGCGTTTCATATACATGTAGTGAACTTTCTGAAGATTAATACGAAAAAAGTTCACCACGTGTGAACAAAACACTACCTTTAGTAATTAAGGTTTTCTGTTTTCTTGAGGTATTTTTTATTACTACTTGTCGGCTGTTGCCAACATTTCATCTATCAATATTGTGTTAGGACTAGTATACTGTACCATGAAAAGTTCAACTAACAGAGAATGTCTGTGTTGCTAGAGTGAATCCTGAGGAAAGAAGTTTACAAGCATAGTTGAGAGAAGTGTTGCTACTACAGATATAGGGTAAAAGGCCCTACACTTAAGAAAAAATCACCAAAAATCTAATGTATCAGCCACTTTGAGATCATATAAACTACCCTAAAAAACACCCAAGTCGCTATTTTAAATCAGACACAAGAGTCAAGACACTTTGCTTTTACCATCATACACTGAATGGGGCAAAATTTTCTTTACATTATACACACCCACCACACAGACCCAGTCTCTCATGTCTAGGCCAAAATTTACCATTCAGAATATCTGAGGGCACTGTGCTTAAAATGTAATCTACACAAGCGACACTGTTGTGAATAAAGTAAATCTACTTGAGAAACAGTGAATGGGTTCAGTAGCTCCTCTAAGCTCTAAGCAATGTATTATTCCATACTTGTGTATGGTACATAATGTAGTTGCTGTGTCCTCAAAATATAAACTACTTTTTCCACATAAAGTCTTGGTATGTATTATTCTGACCTACATTTGCTGAATACGTATATTACATGTACAGTGGTACCCAGAGTTTCGGCCATAATTCGTTCAAGAAGGCTGTTCGAGTGCCGTTACCGAATGAATTTGTTCCCATAAGGAATAATGTAAATTAGATTAGTCAGTTTCAGAACCCCAAAAATACACTTACAAAAGCACTTACAATAATACACTTACATAACTGATCGAGTTGGGAGCTGTACGAAACTCGGGGTACCACTGTGCTTGCATTGCAGTGTTAGCTACTGTGTTGGATAAAACAATGTACATTTTTAGCCCCAATATTTTTTTGTTTACAAGCTTTAACTTTTTTTCTTTTTCAAGCTGCTTTTTTTTTTTTTTAACTAACCCACAATGTTAAATGTGGCTTACCTGCAATATATGTACAAACATATTCAATAAGAACACCAATCACACCAATCATTAACATACAATCATTATGATGAAGTTAAACACATTCAAATATATGCATTCAAATAAACACATTTAAATATATACTCTCGGAGCCTGGCCCATGGCCGGGCTCCGAGAGTAGTGAAACTCTCAAAACTCTTCAAAGGTAAGGTACCAACCCCATAATTTTTTCTTCCAGTGTTCCTCTTGTGATAAGTCTGTACACATTGACTACACGCTTCTGGCCAATGCGATGAGCACGGTCCATAGCTTGTAGATCTCTCATTGGGTTCCAGTCATGTTCCACAAAGATTACCTGCAAGGGCAAAATATAATTGGGATTTTTAAAATAATAGCTTCTAAACAGTTTTAAAAGTGAAGCCTAAAAACCTTCTGGAAAGTAAAAATTAAAATATGAATTTTTCAATTAAAAGAACTTCAATGCCTCAAGTTCTTCAAATTTTCCAATGCTAAACTAAAATCAGAAAACACTAAGAAACAATTTTTTTTAAACAAGCTGGCCATCTCCCATAGAGGTAGGGTGACCCAAAAAAGAAAAACTTTCACCATCATTCACACTATCACTGTCTTGCCAGCAAATATTTATTTTCTTTATCCAATTTAACCAAGTTTAATAACTATATAACTTTTGGGTCTGAAGGAAATCTTAGTGGCTAATATTTTCAAATCTCTGAGCACTTCTTAGCATCAAGAACTGCCAAAAATCTTAACACAAGAAAAGCAATGACACTCATAATTAATTACTTGTATTTTCTTTTTCCTTAGGAGGAAAGTTTACTTCAATGTTGCAACTCTCATATTTATCACATTTTTCCCTTTGTAATTTTACAAAAAAATTGGAAGAAATAAATTATTACTCCATTTAATCAAAAAAATATAAAGAATATACTGTAAATCAGCTTTCAGTGGTAGTAGAGAAGTCAATAAATAAACTAATAGTTAACCTTACACATTTTCAGGGAAGGGGGGAGGGGATACAAAGTCTGCATCATGTTTTTTTCAGATACGAGTTCATTTTGCATTTTAAAAAGAATATAATATATATAGTTTCTGAAATACAGAACATCACTCTAATCTGGTTAATACTGACATATATAAAAAATAATGATCATAATAAAAGATTTAGGTGTGGGGAAGCCATTCAGCCAGAAAGAAATGTTTCTCAGTTGAATTTTTTCACCACTTGCCCTTAAAATGCTGGATAACTAAAATCCGCAAACACACAATCCCATGAATTTGTAGGGAAAACTGTGCAGTAATTGAGAATAAATTAAAAAATTATAATAGTGAAGCAAAACCACTACTAGATGACAATAAGGACCTATGTATGATAAAGCTACATGGTGGAGACTAACGACTTACCGTGTCAGCACCAATAAGATTGAGTCCCAAACCACCAACTTGCGTTGTAAGTAACAAAAGGTCTATAGATGGGTCTCCATTAAACCTTTGGACAAGTGCATGTCTTGAGCCAGCTGGTACTGAACCATCCAGCCTTAAGTATGTCACATTTGGAAGATGTACCCTGAAAGTAAAGAAAAAAAAAAACTCTGGATAATGATCACAATGGTAATTATATCTTCCTTAGTAAAGTCTTACTGAGGTTAATAAACATGACAAATGCCTAATAAAAATATGAAATTTATTTTTTATTAAACATTCATAGTCATTGGTCAGTATACATTAAGAAGTTAATGTTATTCTTCCATTTTTAATAAAACTTACAGTGGAACCCCGGATTTCGTACTTAATCCATTCCAGAAGGTCGTTCTAAATCCGAAAATTACGTAAACAGAGGTAATATTTCCCATAAGAAATAATGTAAATACAATTAATCCGTTCCAGACACCCAAAAATATTAACAAAAAATACATTTTTTAAAGAATAACTATAGTTTTACATACAGAAAACAATGAGAAATAAATATAAAGCCCTAATTTTAATGATAAATGAACATTACATACCTTTATTGAAGAATCTTGTTGGCGTATTGAAGAAAGCGAGGAGGGGAGAGGGAGTTGAGGTTATTGTTTGGAAGGGGAATCCCCCTCAATAAGGACTTCAGGTATCATAGCCCTCTCTGGGGTTACTTCCCTTCTTTGTCTTTTACAGCTTTTGCTGGCCTTAAATTCACTAACAGCAGCACTCGTTCCAGGCATTTTCTTTACGAGATCCGGATGCAACTGCCTTGCCTTTTCGCAAATGATCGACTCCACAACACTATCTCACGCTAACTGTTTTTCATTGATCCACACCAACAACTTCTCCACATCTTCGATTGTTTGTGATCTCTGTTTCGTTAGCATATTTACCCCTTTCGCAACTTTAGCTTCCTTGATTTCTACTTTCTTTACCAAAGGGCTGGCACTAGGAACTTTCTTTGGGCCCATGGTGGCTTATTTCGCAGTCGCAATAAATAAACAAGCACAAAAATTGCGAAATGTTTCAGATGAATGCTCAATCAACCAGTGACAGAGCCAGACTGAGACACGTACACATGAGTGGCAGCGTCCTGGGGTGGATGCATCTGATACGTACGATTTCCAGATGGAGGTACAAAATCCGGACCAAAATTTTGCCCAAAAAAGTGTTCTAAATCCGAATTGTACGATATTCGGACCGTACAAAAAGCGGGGGGTCCACTAATACTTTGTGCCCCAAAATGCATATCAATCCAATTACGTACTACATTTGAAGTAGTATTTACCATACCAACAATATGGAACACTGATTGGGTTACAGAATTAGAAAAATCAACACATTTAACTTTACTATGAAATAAAAAAATATGCAGATATGATATACCTGTTTTAACAAGTATATCTAAAAGAAAAGCAAGGGCCTAGTAACCCCTTCTCCTGTATAAATTAGTAAATTTAAAAAGAACAAAAAAATTTTTTTTTCTTTTTAGGTCACCCTGCCTCGGTGGGATATGGCCGGTGTGTTTAAAAAGAAAAATCTAGGAAACTGTAGGTGGGAACATACAAAGGCACAAATACTAAAATGAAAGAAGGGCAAAAGCAAGAGAATGAAAAGTTTGTAAGAGGGGTAAGACCATCATGTCAACTGTGTGAATGTTTGTTAAACGATCACAAAAAAAATAAAATCACAAAAATACGAGTTAATTTATCTCGACAGAAAATCCAGATAAGGCTGAAGCAAACTTACTTGAGCAAATCATTCTCAATAATGTCCAACATAGCTTTAAGCTGGCAGAAGATAAGAGCTCTGTGCTGGGAGACAACTGCTTCTGCTGCTGACCCACCATCTACACCAATACCACAGTCCACCAGCAGCTGCCTGATTGATTAAAAAAAAAACAGGGAATGCTGCTTAATATTTAGGAATGAAAAACAAATTCTCAAAATAGTGCACCTAGTAATCTGTTTACAAATCTGTTGCACCAACTCTACCCAGCAAGATTACAAATAAAATATCTTCAAAACTTTTGTACCCCTATAGTACTCCATGGTTTAACCACCCAACGTCTTATAATTCCCCCTCTATGCTCTTGGTCACCATCTAATCCTCTTGTTTCTTTCCTCACTTCAAAAACTAGTTAATGAACCAAGTTGAACCAAAATGCTGTCATGATTTTCAGTTCCCTACGTGCAGATTACTTGTGTATTAACATTAAACTAATTTTCATCCATTTTCTTAATGTACTAATACCACTTAAGAACCATATTCTGTATGTATATTTTTACTCTATGCTATTTTATACTCCTACCTCTATTCTTCAAAGTACTTTATTTTAATACATTTCAAAAAATTAATTTCTTGATTACAATCAACCCAGTACTGCACTGCATATCTATGTTTTGGTAATATAAAAGTTGGTAGAACAGGCTTCTGGCATATATCAGGCTTTTAAACCTGCCCTTCAATATACATTTTAAGTCATCTACAAACTGCCAGCCTTTGTTAGCTGAAATTTTTCATGACAACTATGTAATACTATATACTATTCTTACACAAAATATTAAAATTCTTTAACATACACCATAGCAAACAAGCACAATACTTTCAGATAAAATGAAAACAGCTTTTTACACTAGTTTAAGACATCTTTATGGATATAAAATTACTTAGCACTTTAAGGAACACAAATATAACTACATACTTAAGTGCTGGCAGTTTGGCTGAGTGGGAGATATCAGATAGTGTTGAATTATGGCTCTTGAGTTTGGCAGAGATACGCTCATACTCTGGATGCCTGGGTTTAAGTACCAACTTCGGGTGATTGCACACATTACGAAGGTACTGTAGTGCCTGTGGGAGGGAAGTTTGACAGATGTAGAATTTTTTTTTTTTTAACATGTAGGCCATTTCCCACCCTAAAAAAAAAAAAAAAAAAAAAACTTTCATCATCTATCATACATAATCAGTCTTTGCAGAGGTGCTCAGATACGACAGCTTAGATGTCCCTCCAAACTGCCAATATCCCAAACCACTCCTTTAAAGTGCAGGAATTGTACTTCCCATTTCCCGGCTAACCGGTTTCCCTGAATCCCTTCACAAAATATTACTCTGCTCACACTCCAACAGCTCATCAGGTCCCAAAAACCATTCGTCTCCTTTCACTCCTATCTAACACACTCATGCACACTTGCTGGAAGTCCAAGCCCCTTGCTCACAAAACCTCCTTTACCCCCTCCCTCCAACCTTTTTGGGGACGACCCCTACCCCGCCTTCCTTCCCCTACAGATTTATACGCTCTCCAAGTCATTCTACTTTGTTCCATTCTCTCTAAATGACCAAACCACCTCAACAGCCTCTCTTCAGCCCTCTGACTAATACTTTTAGTAATTCCACACCTTCTAACTTCCACACAACGAATTCTCTGCATAATAATTATACACGCTCTCTGCCAATCCCTAGGTACCTTCCCCTCTTTCATACATTTATTAAACAAAAATACCAACCACTCCAACACTATCTCCCCCTGCTTTTAACATTTCTGTCACGATCCCTCAGTTCCAGCTGCTTTACCCCCTTTCATTCTACATAATGCCTAATGCACCTCCCCCACACTCACATCCTGCTCTTCTACAGTCCTAAAAGATGTTATACCTCCCTGGCCAGTGCATGAAATTACTGCCTCAGTTTCTTCATCGACATTTAAAAGTTCCTCAAAATATTCCCGCCATCTACCCAATACGTACCTCCAGCTCCCCATCTACTAACTTCCCTACTCTGACAAATCCATTCGTTCCCTAGGCTTTCTTAACTTGTTTATCTCACTTCAAAGTTTTTTCTTATTCTCAGCAAAATTTCTTGACAGTGCCTCTCCCACTATCATTTGCTCTCCTTTGCACTCCTACCACTTTCACCTTTTTACTCCATATACTCTACCTTCCTATATCACTTCTGACTGTAAAACTCTCATAAGCTACCTTTTTCTTTTATCACACCTTACTCATCATTCACCAATCACTCCTCTTCCTCCTGCACTCACCCTCTATAGCCACAAAATTCTGTCCCACATTCTAATACTGCATTTTTAAAACTATCCCATTCTCTTCATACCCCACAACCCATACTTGCACTCACCCACCTTCTGTCAATAGTTGCTTAAATCCACCTAACTCCTCCTCCTTAGTTTATAACTTTCACCTCTTACTTACTGTTGCCATTTTCTTTGTCATCTACCTCTTACTCTAACTGTAGCTACAACTAGATAAGATCCGATATCTGTTGCCCCTCTATAAACATGTACATCCTGAAGCCTACCATCAACCTTTATCCCCCAATAATAATTAACAAACTACTTTCATTACATGCTATATCATATCTTGTATACTTATTTATCCCTTCACTAAATATGTATACTTATTCCAAACCTCTTTCTACACATAGTTCAATTAAAGGCTCCATTTTCATTTACTGACAAATTTACCTAACTACCTCTACAACATTTTACCCATTTTAGCATTGAGATCCCCAAAAAGTACTCTACTTGGTTAAAAACCACACTCAGCATACAACATGAAAATATCCATAAGGATACACTGTCTATCATTATGAATTACAGTAGGCCCGCTTGGTTGTTCGCTCATACAGGTAGTTCAAATTATGACCAAACTTGTATCAGCGGCGTCTTTCAGATACTGGCGTCGCCACCCGGTTTGTTTATTTTCCGTGAGCACTATCTCGTTTATGTAATCATCACTCTTGGGCACATTAAATGTCCAATTTTACGTCAATATAGACATTTTCATTAATCCATCTATGATATTTTCTTAAAATTATAAAACAGTTACAAAGCATATAACTCTGTTTATATGCTATGTGTCGGGCGAAGGAACTTAGTAATATTATAATAATCACTTGGAACATTAAATGTCTTATTTTACATTAATATAGACATTTTCATTAATTCATCTATGATATTTTCTTCAAAATAATTTAAAAAAATGCGTTACAGAGCATATAAACATGATCCATACACCCACAGAATAAAAATTGACAAATATGATATTTGTTTACCAAACGACTTTGTAGAAGTCGGAAGAATTACGTTTTCTCTAGTCAAACACTGAGGGATAACTGTAGAAAAATATTCCTTTCATATGCCTTCACTCTATATATAGTTATTCACGACCCTTGTGGGTTTAGCACTTCTTTTTTATTATGATAATAATAATGGTAATACTATCATTAACTCTAAAAATAGTGTGTTGCATGAGAATGGGAGTGTTGCTGTTTGTTTATTTTGTACTAACTTGTACACAATGTAAGAGTATTTGTATTGTGAGGTAATTATTATTATAATAAAATAAATTATTTTGAGGTAAAAGTCTCTCAAACTCTTACAAACGTATGTGAATGAACTAAAAGTGGACACGTATTAATCGCATTCATTTCGCCTGACCGAGTGATCGCCCACTACCTGTTCAGTTTGTTTTTTTACCTTGTCTAAACTCCGTATCTCGTTCTCTCTCTCGTTTACTAGTTGGCTCTCATTGACTATGGCGTCTAAGCTTAGTTGTGATAAAAAGAGGAGTCGTAAGCCTCTTACTTTAAGTGCCAAGTTAGAAATGATTAAACTCAGTGAACTGACTTTTTTGGGTTATCCTAGGTAGTCTACGCATATTTGCTATGTATGATAATCTATGTAACTGTATTTGTGCATACCTGAATAAACTTACTAACAAGGTACATTTATGACTTACGATGGTCAAACACACCTTTATGTAAGTTTATTTTAAATTTTGTAAGTGTAATTGGTCTAAACGACTAGTCATTAATATTCAGATAAATCGTTGATGGCATGACAGCATTCTGAATGAAATCATGGCACTGATGTTGATCGCTGAGATAGCATAAGTTACATAAACACATTGACCCAGGATATCCCAAGAGTGTACTCATCTAATTGTGGTTGCAGGGGTCGAGACTTAGCTCCTGGCCCCGCCTCTTCACTGACCGCTACTAGGTCCTCTCTCTCCCTGCTCCATGATCTTTATCATACCTCGTCTTAAAGCTATGTATGGTTCCTGCTTCCACTACATCACTTGCCAGACTATTACACTTCCTGACTACTCTATGGCTGAAGAAATGCTTCCTAACATCCCTTTGACTCATCTGAGTCTTCAACTAACACTCTTGCTAGGAGCTAATGCTGCTGGGGATTGCAAGTTAAAACCTATTATAATTTATCACTCAGAGAATCCTAGGGCCCTAAAGAACTATGCAAAAGGTAGTCTCCCTGTTTATTATAAATCCAATTCAAAAACTTGGATGACTACTGATCTTTTCATAAATTGGTTCACAGACTATTTTAAGCCAATGTTAATACTTTAAGGTAAGTAATAAGTGTACTCTGTTTGTATCTTACTTTTTATTGTGTTTTTTAATGCCTAGTGCTATTGCTAACTTAATATAAGTTAATGTAAGCTTGTTGTCTGGCATTTATATGCATTTAGAAGTGGAAAAAAATGGCGTTCTGCTTTTCGGCGATGTCTGCTTTAAGGCACTAGCCTGGAACCTAACCTGCCGTATAAGTGGGGCCCTACTGTACAGATAAAGAAGATACAATAATATGAATAGTCCAACAAGCTTATTTCATTCTAATGTTATAAATGATGAAATGCACATTATGAAATTGCAACTTACCTGGAATATATGGCAATGTGTTCTTGGTGCTTGCTCATCTTTTCCTTGGTCTGAATTTCTAAGAGAATCATTGATGTTTTGACTGGCTTGTGTACGGGCAAAATCTTCATACAGTTCCTCTTGCAGTGAACTTAATTCACAATAATAGTCCTGAAAATAACAGTGCAATGATGTTAATTACAACATACAGGAAAATTTAATATTTTTTTTTTCCAACACGTCGGCCGTCTCCCACCGAGGCAGGGTGACCCAAAAAGAAACACTTTCCCCATTATTCAACAATTCCACCGTCATTCACACATAACCACTGTCTTTGCAGAGGCGCTCAGGTATGACAGTTTACAAGTCTCCAAACAGCTGTTTGGTAACTACCTAAAGATTAAAAAATATCAAGCAAGACAAACCAAACAGGTGTGTTAAATAGGAGTAAGTGGAGGGAAGTGGTTTTTAAGACTTGATGGTAAGCCAGAGTTGAGTC
This sequence comes from Cherax destructor, assembly GCA_009830355.1. NCBI lineage: Eukaryota > Metazoa > Arthropoda > Malacostraca > Decapoda > Parastacidae > Cherax > Cherax destructor. Next base: position 1,067,866 of record WNWK01000029.1, read on the forward strand.
CTAAAGGTGGGAAGTGCAGTGCCTGCACTCTGAAGGAGGGGTGGTGATATTGTAATTTGGAAGGGAATGAGATGTAATGTCGGTACGCCTCTTGCAAGACAGTGATCGAATTAGTGCTGGTGAAAGCATTTTCCAAGGTAGGTTCGTAGACAGCAACCGCCCAAATGAGTGTAAAATGGAATCCTGTAATTCTTTTACATGATGGTAGGATTGCTGGTGTCTTTTTTCTGTCTCATAAACATGCAAGATTTCAGGTACATCTTACTACCTCTATTTACACTTAGGTCACACTACACATTCATGTACAAGCATATATATACACACCCCTCTGGGTTTTCTTCTATTTTCTTACTAGTTCTTGTTCTTATTTCCTCTTATCTCCATGGGGAAGTGAAACAGAATTCTTCCTCTGTAAGCCATGTGTGTCTTAAGAGGCGACTAAAATGCCGGGAGCAAGGGGCTAGTAACCCTTTCTCCTCTATACACTACTAAAGTTAAAAAGAGAAACTTTCATTTTTCTTTTTGGGCCACCCTGTCTCGGTGGGATACAGCCAGTTTGTTGAAAGAAAGCATTTTCTTTTTTGTGTTATCCTACCTTGGTGGGAGATGGCTGGTGCTAAAAAAAATATAAATGGTTAAGCATTGTTTATTCCTAGTCTTTCCAATAGTTTGCAATTCTATGAGTAACAACACTTATTCCTGACTTTTCTTCACTGAGAGGGTAGTCACAAATATTCTTTTTAGTGCTACAATACATGTCCAAAGCTAGTTTGGCTCATACTATGAGCAAATGGTCTAGTGCTCACATCTTAACCTAAATATTCCTCCCCCTCCCCCCACCAAAGTGGGGCAACCCAGTTTTTATTATCCATTGGTTAAAAAACAAATTTGATTTGACATGCTACCTTACATGAAAAATATTCTATTATGTATACCATAATACTGTAATAAATATAATACTTGCTTAATATTTATATTGCTAAGAACTTTTGAGACTTGCCTGTGTAATCTTGGGAGGTAAATCATTCAACACGTCCTCCTTTACTCTCCGAAGCAGGAATGGAAGTACCTGACGATGTAGGGCTTCCATGGCTAAAACCCCAGCCTCTTGCTCTTTGCTCGAGCTTTTGGCATCACGAGACTGCAGGATTGGCTTGGAGTAACGTGCCATAAATTGACGCTCAGTGCCCAAAAAGCCAGGCATGAGGAAGTCAAAGAGTGACCATAACTCCAAGACATTATTTTGAATAGGAGTGCCGGATAGAATCAAACGATGGTGAGCTACAAGTTGCTTGATGGCTCTACATGACTGTTGAAAAAGATGGAAAATTAGGAGTAGCTTGTGATCTTAAGATTTATAAATAAATCATAATCAGTACACTGTATAAACCTTAATGTACTGTTTATAAGAACTACACTTTAAAATCGATGTGCAATATTATAAAATGTAAAATTATAATAAAAGAAAACTAGAAAGAAAAACTATATGAAACTGTGAGAAAGACTATACCTTTGTTTTTCCATTCTTGATAATGTGCCCTTCATCCAATATTACATAATTCCATCTAATTTGTGAGAAGAAGTCTATATCATTTCGGACAATATCATACGAAGCAACAATCAAGTTATGATCAGGAAAGAAGCATCGCAGCCTGCAAAAATATTTGAAGAATTAAAACGTAAACTATAAATTTAAAGAAATGTTAATCGAGTTATATAATGCCTGGAAGTTCAGGTGATCATGTTATGTGAATTTGTGCACGTTAAACATAACCTCTAACCCAAAGATAATTTTTTTAACCAACCTGTATCTCTCATTTGGAGGGCCAGTGTAATGGAGAGGGTTCAAATATTTGCTTTTTACAAACTTTTCAACTTCATACACCCAGTGTCCTGTTAGAGTGGGCGGGCACACCACAAGTGACTGTAAGGTGGCACTTTTGCAACCAGACTTCTGAAATTTAGTTTTGAAAAATTATAAATCATTTTGAATTAGTTCAAGAAAGGATAAGAGAGGGGTTTATGATTTTATCATACAATAGCCTTGGAAAGCCAACAATATGCAAATAATCAGAGATACAATAGTTCAGGAGAGTCTCCAACCTATATATAACATTAAACTGGAATTTAGAATTTTTGCGAGAAGTTAAAGTAAATAGGCTGGGCATACAGGAAGCTGGGGCATCTCTCCAAGCAAAGAAATGAGGTGGTAAAATGATAAGTTACTTACAATTCTCATTTCAAATTAGTCTACTTTTATACACCTATTTTCATGTTCTATTTCCAGCAAATCTGACACTTCTAAAATATCACTGAAATGACTACTAGAAATGCTAGAAAAATTAAGAGGGAGAGAGTTGAACTATGGGTGAATGTACAATGATAAAGGAAATGAAGATAGAAAAATATAAAAGTAATTGTCAAATGAATATCATGAGCTCAAAAGGCACAACACTTGGCAAAAAAAGATTAACGGATCAGGCAGGTTCATAATAGTGCCAGTGTGAAGCACCATGTGAAGGTATAAAAAAAAGGGCACAATACCGTGACTGGAACAATACACACACAACCCGCACATATTTGTCCTTTATTTTTTTTTCATCATTTTTCCCCCTCTGTGTTCTTGTCCTTACCCTATGCGGGCCGCCAGCTTTATTGCAGTGCTCCTCTTTCCTAGAATTGACTGACTCCACTACTACTACTTCCACTATTACTCCCCCCCTTTCTTGTGCCCTTCCCCTGTCTGCTGCCTATAAATACCCCTTCTACCTGTTCTTTGTGTTAGTGTGACTTTGTAAATGGTCCAAGTCAGACCGAAACGTCGTCGTAAGCTCCTCTCTTCTATGTGCGGGTTGTATATGTAATGTGAAGGTATCTTTATAGGCTGTATTTCTGGGTAGGAAAAAAATCTATTAAATACAGATATAATATGCATTATTTTGCCCAGGATAAGAGTAACTTACTTTTTGCTGTAGCTCTTTAGTGTAATGATCACCAGCAAGAATGCATATGGACTGAAGAGTCTTCCCAAGACCCATGTCATCACAAAGTATACCATGGAGCTTGTATCGATTCAAAAATGCCAACCAGTTCACACCATTCTGTAATATTTTTACTTTTAAACAGATAGCAAATACTTGTGAGGTGCTCTCAAATATTTAAAACACTATGTTCACTAGAATACAGTAGGCTTCATGGAGCTGAAGAATTTAGATAAAATTGCAATGGCTGCCTCTAAATATGGTAGAAGTAGAAGTCTAGGTACATACGATCATTTCACAGAAAAGTTGGGTTAAACATCATACAATATTTTTTTGCAACTTTTTTTTTTAACACGTCTGCCGTTTCCCACAAAGGCAGGATAACCCAAAAAGAAAGAAAAACCCAAGAAAGAAAACCCCAACTTATGTTTCCAAAATTGATCAATATTAATAATTTGAATACAAAATACAGTACTTTAATAGAGTTGAAAATCATCATCTACATTAGCAATCTGCTGAAGTGCATATATTTCAATTACATAATAAAATATAATTTAACACTATACATAGTAGGAATAATGCCATACAGACATTATGAGCCAGTCTGGTGAACAATGAGAATGTCAAGCAATTGGTCACCAATTGGAAGAGACCTGGGCCGGCCATACTGGAGAACCTCATCGTCATCAAAAGAAATAAAAATTTACAAATATTGTAAGAAACATCCAGAAATAGTACGTGGAAAACTTTTTTTTAAATGGTTGTCTTCCACTGCACAAGCGCAACTTTTAAAAGAAAGAAAACTTTCACCATCACTCATTCAATCACTGTCTTGCCAGAAACGTGTTGACACTGCAGTTCTGATGGCCCTCCGAACTATAACATCCCCACACTTTCTTCAGAGTGCAGTCATTGTACTTTCCACCTTCAGGACTAAGTCTGGTTACCTGGTTTTCCTTGAATCCCTTCATAAATCCTACCCTACTCACACTTCAACAGCATATCAAATAAAAAATACTTGCTTCACTCACTCCTACCTAATGTGCTCAAAAGCTCTTTTACACACTCCCTCTATCCTTTCTTTGGATTACTCCCTATCCTTCCTTCCCTTCAACCAAGATTTATATACCCTCCTAGCCATCCTATTTTTCTCCACACTCCTAGTCATCCTATTTTGCTTCATCCTCTTTATCTCAATCCTCGGAATAATATCTTTAGTAACCCCCACACCTTCTAATCTTCAAAACAAAATTATCTACATAAGTAATATTCACACCACACACTGCCATCAAACATGGTATCTCCACTGCCTCTAGCCTCCTCCTTGCTGCAATATTTAAAACCCATGCTTCACACCATCATAGCAGTGGTGGTACCTCTAAACTAGTGATTTTCATTTTTCTTGCCTACATCGATAAGGTTTTGTCTTCAGAAATGCTTCAATGCACCACTCACCTTCCACCCCCTCCCCCACCTCCCTCATCAATTTTATAGTTCACATCATCTTTCACACACTAATCTGCCACATGTCCACTCCCAAATATTCCAACAATACTTCCTTCATACTCCTTCCCTTCAACCAGATATCCAATTATTTTTTATCTATGTTGGAGAATGACTACAACATATGAAAGTTCTTTGTGTGGTCTTACTTCCAAGTTCAAGTGGAATCATGCCAAAATACAAGCAAGATTTAACCAGAGATTAATTTCACCTATGATATAATTTTAAGTGCATAAATAATGAATCAATGAACCTCAAAAAGGTAATCCTTTCATTGATTTCACGCACCTGTTGATATGATCTTAGCTCAGCATTGATTGGCACAGGAATTTTGTAATTTTCAATTTTTGTTGGATCAAGAAGCTTCTCTAGGAACTCTCTTTCTCTAATCTTCTGCTTCAACAAACCCTCATTCAAGGTAGGAGGATCTGGAACACCACCTTCCAGAGGCAGGAGTCGGATCAGTGTTGCAAAACAGTGTGTGGCCATGAGACGAACACTGCTGTCTTGATCACTCATACGACCTAATACAAAGAAATCAGTCTGCATAGTGCGCTAAATTAGCATATAAAATGTCTAAGTAATAATAATGAAGTCTGTGTAACAGCAATACTCTATTTCATTTTATTTCTTGCAGTTACAACTGTATACTTTTCTCTTCCAAATTTCCAAACTTGTTTACTGAAGATACCATAAATGCCAAATAATATATCAATATAATATCATGCAAGGGGCATTACTAACCTAATAAAGGCACAATAAGGAGGACTATGTAAGGCACAACATTAAATCCCAGTCGATCAATAACAGCAAAAATGCACTCTGCTGCTCCTTGCCTCTTACTGTCATCATCAATGGCTCCAAGGGCAGGTACAATATTTTCCACTACATGGGTCATGGTTGGCACAGTAAGGACACAAGACAAAGCTCCCATCACTCTGGTGGCCATGTGACGAACAGCACAGTAGGGGTGGTATAGCCAGTGATCTAACAAGGGAAGCTTTGCTTCCAGCTGAAATTTATATACTAAATCAATACATTAAAAAAAAAAAAACAAGATTTAGAATAAATGATTGCTTCTTTTGATCACCCTTGTTGAAAACTGCCAGTACACAATGCATGAAATAACTGTTTCTCTCTTGGAACTCTTGCAAGAAGACTATTTCCAGTCATTGTTTAATGCCATTTCTTTACCGTACTTATGCCAAAAAAATGTGCAAGGTACACCTATGGCTTTTTTTTTTTTTAACACACCAGTCGTCTTGCACTGAGGTAGGGTGACCCGAAAAAGAAGAAACACTTGCCTTGCTTAATTTTTGATTAAAAAAAAAAAATGCCTGTCTATACCTTGATTATTTTTTGCTGTGATCACACCCCCTTCAATTTCTCCTGTACTTCACTGACCTATGGTTAAGCTTTTGCATTCTTGTTATTGACAAGTCTGGTGATATCACAGAAAAGATGCCCAAAACTACAGTAAAACCTTGATTTAATAGATGCCAGTAATGAAAAGTGTGATAGATAGACGGGACCATCTTGCTGTGATTGTAATAATGGGCAATTTAGCAGCCAACAAACTTCAACAGTTTCTGAATCAAGTAACCCAGCAGAAATAGTGTGTGTGAGAATATGTTTGCAAGCAAATTAAAACCAACCTGAGCGACTATCCTGGGATGAAGAGCTGGCACTACCACCTCCAGGAGTTGCATCCTGTTGACAGCCTCTTGAGCCATCTCTACTGTTGGCTCACCTTCAGGACAGCTGAAAGGGCTGCAGATCAACTCCCAGATTTGAGGTACTTTTTGAGGCAAGTCCTCCCCAAAGTAATGAGCAATACACTGTAGGGCAACTGTACAACCACGTCTTTGAATCTCTGCCAACTGTTGATTCTGAAGAAAGTAAATTATCACTTAGTTTGAATCTATAAAAAAAATCCCACCATGTATATTTTAAAATAATTTCCTCTATACTCCATATCCAATGCCCACTGAAAGGCCCTGTATAGAATATTTCATAAAACATCTCAAATACTGTATTATAGCTTTGTAAAATGTGAAATATTTACCAAAGAATTATGGTCTAAGACACCTCTAAGAAAAACACAGTACAGTATTTGTAAAGGAAATGATGGCAAAGTGAAAGTAATACTGCACAGTAGTACCTGTAATAACAGAAATGACAACAGTATGGAGCTTAAGAAAATTTAAAACAAATATTTCTTTAGGTAACAAATAAAATGGTTCTGGCATGACAATATTCTAAACAGAAAATCAAATACACATACACACCCAAGAATAACCTGGCAAGGCAAACCAAGTTACAATTTTTATTTTTACCTCATTTTCTATAATAGCTTCTGTAACCTCTGCAGGATCATCACGCTTTGCATTGGCAGGAGGACGGCCAGGGGGTCTGCCAGGTCCCCGACCTGTCACGGATGATGTACGTCGCAGTAGTTGACGCTCTGCATTCTAAAATAAATACTGAAAGTTATTACTGAATAAAATCCCCTTTAGGCTTTCACATCTAATTAAGAGAAATTTTTATTAGTTATTATTTTACCTTCCCAATAATTTTTTTACATACTGTATACAGCAGGTCCTCGAATAACATTGTTTCGTTATAATGTTGATGAGAAAAAAAAATGAATGAATACAATGAATACAAACTGTAAAGTAAAAATTCACAAAGAATACAATAATCCTACAAATGCACAACAATAAACGATGTGGTACGAAAGCGCTCAGCGAGCCCGCCATATTTGTTGTGTTTGTTTTTGAACTGAGTAGTGGTAGGTGCTCCTCCTTACAATTTTCACTTTGCAAACCTTTATTCCTTGATTTAGCCCTGTTGCAATGAGTGTTAAAGATGCACTGTGCACCCCTGTGTCTGTGGCCACAAAAAACAGAAAAGTGTAACATTAGAAAGAAAACGAGAAGTTTTAAAGAGGTCTGATGATGGATAGCAAGTTGTGGTTTCATTATACAGCCTCTCCTCACTTAACGATGGGGCTCCGTTCCTAAGAGTAGGTCAGTAAGCGAATTGGTCATTAAGTGAGGAGCACACTATACTGGTAGTGGGTTTGTGTCAACCATCTTTAGATATTTTTTTAATGTCACATTTGCACCATTTATAACATTTTTGGTATATATTTTTAAATGTTTATACAGTACTTTACTGTACAGTAGGGCCCCACTTATACGGCAGGTTAGGTTCCAGGCTACTGCCAGAAAGCAGACATTGCCGGAAAGCAGAACACCATTTTTTCCACTTATAAATGCATATAAATGCCAGACAACAAGTTTAAACTAACTTATATAAAGTTAGTAATAGAACTATGCATTAAAAAACACAATAAAAAGTAAAATGCATACACAGTACATTCATTACTTACCTTAAAATATTTGTAGTCTTAATGTAGAATGAGAGTAGTATTTATTTGTAGGAAGTCAGGTGTAGGTAGCCGGTAGATGTAGCTATGTAGTTCGTCTAGCTACACAGCTGCACCTACCTACCTACATAGCTACATATGATATTTAATGTGGCCCAGAGCCATATTATTACCATCAACATACCTTGTTCACTGAGTTTAATTGTTTCTAACAACTACCTTTAGATGACATCATAAACGAAGGGAGAAGTAATGAATAATTCATGCCGAGAATTGTAAACGAAAGCGGAGTGTTAAGGGGGAGTGACTGGGCCAAACAGATTCATAAACGTTTTCTCTGATGCGGGACCAGAGAAAACGTAATGTTTTCCCTCCGCCCGGCATACAAACATGGCATGTATATATGATATGTAACGTATTTCTTATATAATTTTGAAGAAATATCATAGATGGATTAATGAAAATGTCTATGTTTACATAAAATAAGACATTTAATGTGCCCAAGAGTGATTATTATTACGTACTATTAGTATTACTATGGCGTTAAGACTAGAGGGACACTCTTAGTGATTTAATGTGTACCTGCACGCCAGCACAGTGTGTAAGTATATTTAGGTACAGGTACACATTATTATTATCAGAGTACATATAAAATATGCAATAACTTTAAAACACTTGAAATTTTGGAAAGTTTCCAGACATAATAGAAAGATGTGCTTGGGGAGAATGTAAACAAACTGGGTAGGGCGCGCCGTATTAGAAAGACCGCTCGCCGCATAGTTTTGGTCATAATTTGAAATCGCCGTATCGGAACGCCATAAGGCGAAACGCCGTAAAGCGAGGCCCTACTGTATACTGTAATACACGTAACAGAGGAAATCAGCTTTTTTTTTTTTTCCCAACAAGTCAGCCGTCTCCCACCTAGGCAGGGTGACCCAAAAAGATAGAAAATCCCCAAAAAGAAAATACTTTCATCATCATTCAACACTTTCACCACACTCGTACATAATCACTGTCTTTGCAGAGGCGCTCAGATACGACAGCTGAGAATAGTCCCTCCCAGCTGTCACTAGCCCAGACCCCTCCTTTAAAGTGCAGGCATTGTACTTCCCATTTCCAGGACTCAAGTCCAACTAAATCAATTAACTGGTTTCCCTGAATCCCTTCACAAAATGTTACCCTGCTCACACTCCAACAGATCGTCATGTCCCAAAAACCATTCGCCTCCATTCACTCCTATCTAACACGCTCACACATGCTTGCTGGAAGTCCAAGCCCCTTGCCCACAAAACCTCCTTTACCCCCTCCCTCCAACCTTTTCTAGGACGACCCCTACCCAACCTTCCTTCCCCTTCAGATTTGTACGCTCTCCAAGTCATTCTACTTTGATCCATTCTCTCTAAATGACCAAACCACCTCAACAACCCCTCTTCAGCCCTCTGACAAATACTTTTAGTAACTCCAAACCTTCTCCTAATTTCCACATTCCGAATTTTCTGCATAATATTTACACCACAAATTGCCCTTAGACAGGACATCTCCACTGCCTCCAGCCTCCTCCTCGCTGCAGCATTTGCAACCCATGCTTCACACCCATATAAGAGTGTTGGTACCACTATACTTTCGTACATTACCTTCTTTGCCTCCATGGATAACGTTTTTTGTCTCCACAGATACCTCAACGCACCACTCACCTTTTTTCCTTCATCAATTCTATGGTTAACCTCATCCTTCATAAACCCATCCGCTGACATGTCAACTACTAAATATCTGAAAACATTTACTTCCATAATCCCTCTCGCCAATGTGATATCCAATTTTTCTTTATTTAAATTGTTTGATACCCTCATCACCTTACTCTTATCTATATTCACTTTCAACTTTCTACCTTTACACACTCTCCCAAACTCGTCCACTAACCTTTGCAACTTTTCTTTAGAATCTCCCATAAGCACAGTATCATCAGCAAAAAGTAACTGTCAACTCCCATTTTGCATTTAATTCCCCATAATTTAATCCCACCCCTCTCCCCAACACCCTAGCATTTACTTCTTTTACAACCCCATCTATAAATATTAAACAACCATGGTGACATTACACATCCCTGTCTAAGAGCTACTTTTACTGGGAAGTAATCTCCCTCTCTCCTACACACCCTAACCTGAGCCTCACTCTCCCCATAAAAACTCTTTACAGCCTTCAGTAACTTACTACCTATTCCATACACTTGCAACATTTGCCACATTGCTCCCCTATCCACTATCATATGCCTTTTCTAAATCCATAAATGCAATGAAAACTTCTCTTATATACATTTAGGTTTGCATACTGGTTGGAGAGCTGGTCATAAGTCCAAGTGGTCGGTAAACAAGTACATCGCTAAGTGAGGAGAGGCTTTACGTTGTTTCATTTAAAGTTGCAGTTTCCAAGAACCTATCAACAACGTTAAGTGAGGACTTGCTGTATAATGCTTATTAATATTATTTATCTTTTTTGTTTACCTCAATAGCCATTACCCAGGCAAGGGTGACTCAAAGAAGAAAACACATTCACAATCATTCAATCACTGTCTTGCGAGGCATCTGTAGACATAATTCGGATTAGCTTCTGAGCTGCAACATAACCCCCCTTCCCCTGCATGCCTTATTCAGAGTGCAGGTACTGCCCTTCCCACCTCCAGGGCTCAAGCCTGGCTAACTTGTTTCCCCAAATCCCTTTCATAAATTTTACCTTGCTCACATTCCAACAGCACATCTATGAAAAGCCACTTGTCCACGTTCACTCCTAACACGCATTTTTCCTTTATTCGTTTTTTTAATTAAAAAATTTTATGTATGAAAATTTAAAGAGAAACCATACAGTATTTTATTTAGCACCATTCTATACTGTATTTAATTCACTATGTTAATTACAAGTAAGGTACTGTGTAATATTGATGGGTTTTCAATCAATAACTTAGTAAATATTAATGGTCTTCTTGGGGTGTCATGTGTACCACAGCAGTCATGACTGCAATGGAGTGCCTCCCTTAACCTTGCACATTTAATATCCACAAAGCAATTGCATGCAGCATTATGTTTTGCTGTAAATATCTGGATGTGCTGTCTAGGTATAACATTTACCCCAGGAATATAATACTTGTGTGTTTACAGAATTGTTGATAATGCAGCAAGGGTTGTGACCTGGCTACTGCCACTTCTGTCTGAAAACCAATGTGAATCATGAAAATATGCAATGCCATTTTATCACATTTTTCTATATTTTTTAATATTTCACATTTTAAAAAAAGTCATAGTTAAAGTCCATAAAAATTTCAACAATCTTCCCATTTTCATTCGTTTTGCACATTACAAAAAAGTGATCACAAGCAACATTATATTTTACTGTAAATATCTGGATATTGTGCCTACACATCTTGTGCTCTACATAATTTTTTTGAATAAGTTAAAAATAGGGAAAATGGGGGAAAAGGGAAAGCAGCCAGCTGCACCTCTCTCAGTGAAAACAGTATGTTAGTTATAACAATCTGCCTGAGGATGGCTGTAACCTCAAAATGGGCAAGATTTGGCAAGCAATAACAATTTCAAAGTCAAGTGACTGACAAACATTTTAATCACTTACATTCAAGGTTTATAGGGAATTTATACAGAACAGCATTATTTAAAATGGAAATTAAAATTTTTACCATTTTTGTGCATGCTGGCAAATGACAATATGAAAAGTGAATATCAGAAAAATATGCTTCTCCAATATTTACATACAGTAGTTTATTACAAGATACACAAAATTCAAACATTAAAGCTGCCCACATTTATTACACGTTTAACTGAATAAATGTAGAAGGAGCGAGAACCGGCGTGAATGAGAGAAATGTTTGTTTAACCCTTTCGGGGTTATGGTCGTACAAGTACGTTTTACGCACTGTGGTTATTGACGTACTAGTACGCCTAAATTCTAGCGCCCTCAAATCAAGCAGAAACAGGCTGTTAGGCCTAGATGTGATAGAATGGGTCTGTGCGGTCAGTGTGCGCAGTATAAAAAAAAATCTTGCACCACACAGTGCATAATGAGGAAAAAAAAAACTTTGACCGTGTTTTTGGTTTAAAACAGCGACTTTGCAGTCTATTTTCGTATGGTATTTATGCTTGTATTCTCGTTTTCTTAGTCTCATTTTATAGAATAGATGATATATTACAGAAATAGAGATAATTTTGACTGGTTTCACGATGACAAGTACCTTGAAACTGAGCGCAAAGTAGTGAAAATGTTCGATTTTGGCCGATGTTCAAGAGCAAACAAATCACACCATGCGTCCAATACACATCAACTGGAGAGTCTAATATTCTTGCACAAGTGCGCTGATATTATTTATACCATTTTTACAATGATGCAGTTGTATACATAACAGTAAATCTTCTATTTTTTGTGAGAATAAAAATTCAAAATGGAAAGCAAAAGTAATGTAAGAGGGGCCTGGAGACGTGACTAATGAACAGAGACGATGTTATTTTAGTGCCAGGAATGTCTGCCTTGTTTATTATGGACCCTATTTTGAAATTGGCATCGTTTGAAATTTGTGTGAAATTTACCAAATTGCCATTTTCTGACCACTATTTTGGGTAGTTGAAATTGGTAAATAGGCAGTTTCTTATACTCAATCGATAGAAGAAATGGAGTTCTAGCGAAATAGTTATAATTTTAGTAGACTGAAACATTGGAATTTGACGAAAATAGGCATCAAAGTGGGCGAAATCGCCGATGCATAAATGTCATGGATACCGCTAACTTCGCGAAAGCATAATTCCGTTAGTTTTCGATCAAATTTCATAATTTTTGTGGCGTTATGATCGGAAAAAGATTCTCTATCATTTCATAAGAATTTTTTTTTTTTTAAATTCGTGGACCCTGAGAACGAGTTTCAGAGAGACCCCTTGGACCCCCAAAGGGTTAAGGACTGAAATGTTGAGTGAGGTGGGTAATGGCAGACAGTTACATGAATCAGTTATCGAAAAAAAAAAATCTTGCTTTATTCTACAGATCAATGTTAACAGAGGCAAGTTTTTATTATTACAATACAGTATAGCATTTTATATTTTTATTGATTTACATGTATGTAATATATAAAGTAGGAAAAATATAAATCTGAGCATGCAAAATTTCTTATTTGTGGCTTTAGGATTCACAACACCTCCATTAACCTAACCCTGGCAGAGTAAAGGGCTGCACAGTACAGTGGACCCTCGGTTAACGAATACCCCGGAAATCGTGTAATTATGTAAGTATAATTTTGTAAGTTCTTGTGGAAGTGTATTTTTGGGGGTCTGAAATAGACTAACCTACGTGAAATTTTTCCTTAAGGGAGTAAATTCGTTCGGTAATGGCACTTGAGCAGACTTCAGGAGTGAAGTTTTTACGAAACTCGGGGGTCCACTGTACATATATGTATCGTAATCAACACATCAACCATTCGTAAAAGAAAACTACAAAAAATTAAGGTCAGGTGAACAGTACATACTGTTTCTTCTGTGTGTCTCACCTTCAACTGTGAAGACAAGCTGAGTACACCCTTTTTGCTGTCAGCTGTACTATATGTTACACTGTCCTAAAATAAAAAAAATAATGTTACAGCATTCCAAACTTAGCTGGAGAATATATAACCCAGTACAAAAACCATAGGCAATCCGAGAGCCAAAATTAAATGAGAACCTTGATCTCATTAGAAAATACATTAAATAAAGTTCATTAAACTTGGTCCATTTATAATACCAAAAAATGTAAATAAAAACAAAATTGCCATGGTAAATAAATTACAATACCATAACTAGAACAATACACAACCCACACACTTGAAATTGAAACCAAAAAGGTGTTTTAATTCCATCTTGAACCTGAATGCTGAGTCTTAACCCAGACTTCGCTACTGTAGATGCTTACCCTGTACAGTACATGCTTTAATATTCATAACACACACAACTTATCCAGACTTTGGTTGCCTCACCACACCAAGAATGAGATTCTCCCTTGTTCTTGCTCTCCCACAACTTGATAATAGTCAAAGACACACCAAAACGTCATATAGTTTTCATTTTCAATGTATTGGTTAGTTGTTACATGTTTCTCCTCCCACATGACTTCTCTTTGCTATACACACCTTGTACAAACTTCAATGATTTGTTACATATACTTTAAAATTCAATCTTAATTCCATTTTCTTAAATCTAATTTTAGTTTCAGATTCCTGAAAAACATTATCTTCATAAAAACTGACAAAAGGTGTAGGATTAGTTAGCCCTAATGGTCCACTGAAACTTTATGAAGAAATATGGATACCCAAACTTTATCTTTATAAAATTAAAGCAAATAAAATTAAAGCATTCATACCTGTTGCTTGATCTTAGGTGTGAACTCTTGATCAATGCACAAGAAGGATGCAAGATTCTTTACCACTTTACCATTTGGACTTGTTGGTCGATCAATACATTGTTCCAAAAGCTTGGTAAGGTCCTCAGCAGCCAGTCTCTGTTGGGAAGCATAATAATTTTTAAGTAAAAACCACTATCCACTACTGACAAAACTATTGAGAATCATGTTAAGTAAAAATATCTATCTGGAGATGCTATGGGAGTAAATGATGATTAACCCATAAATCATTTGGTGCACCCCCATGAATCACACTCAAGTTCCTAGTAGACACTGATGTTAGATGTCAATGAAGTGAATTCAACATTTATGCATAAAATGAATGTTATAAATCATACACAAATTACATAAATGAAAGTATTATACTTGCCTGTAACTGTTCATTTTTTTCCTTTTTGATGCTGTCCATTAAAGGTTTTATGACTGGGTTGAGCTTAGCAGGCAGAATTCTAAATCTCACAACTGCTCCAGAGATTATTGCCTGAGTCCTATTAATATACAAAGAGGGGAAAAAATTACTCTTTCAGATTCTCTAAGCAGTTTCCCATACAAATGTGCTCCATACATAGAGCTATACAAACAATAAAATATATAAGTATTTTTATACAAAAGTAAAAAACTGTTTACCAAATTTGTCAACAAATTCTTTACAAACTTATATTGCATAGATCTGAAATGGCTATTTTATTTGCATAAAGTATTACAATTACGTATTAGTAATACTAACTTATGAAGCCACTTAGAGTATCCATACTAGTAGTAGTAGTAGTTGTGATATTTACAGAGCTCTTTGACTGTCTATGCAGGTGAATCATCAAAAGTAGCGACTGTTTCACTCAGCTGCATTTTCACAGACTTCTAATGTTAACTTCATTTGGCAAACAAATTATTAAAATATCAGAATACTGGCATACAAAAACTCACGTTGTAGCTAAACTAATTTGATCAGTAGATGTCTGGGAGACACTACTCTGGATAGCCTTCCGCCTCTCCTCCAGCGTGGTGTGGACCTTGGGCCTGAGGCGACCTCCTGAGAACAAA
The DNA here is from genome assembly GCA_009830355.1 of Cherax destructor. NCBI lineage: Eukaryota > Metazoa > Arthropoda > Malacostraca > Decapoda > Parastacidae > Cherax > Cherax destructor. The sequence continues at coordinate 1,083,202 of WNWK01000029.1, forward strand.
GTCAGTGAAATGTGCCCACTCAGATTCTGAATCTGGAATGAGAATATTTCATTAATATAGTTAACTTCTGGGGAAAATAGGTTTTATTATCCCTTCCTATTATAGGTTTGCACAACTAATTTAAAAACATTAGCAATTAAAATAATAAACAAGTAATAATTGCCTGTTATTGTACATTAATAAACAACTAATTTATATTATAATGTAAAAAAATAATGAAAACTATACAACTAAAAACAATGAACAGCTATTCAATAAATAAGCAAAAGAATATAAAATAAAAATATCCAACCTGCTCAAGCGTGAGAACAGGAGCAGCAGTGAAGGACTCGTCTAAGGGCAGCTTGTAGTGTCTCAGCATTGCCATGAAGTCACGCGTTTCTTGCTGTAATCTGTTGAATTTTTCATTACATTAAACACTACTGTTTAACTAGTAAGGTAAAACATTAATGCACATACATATACGTATGTGTTAATTTAGTATTATCATAATAAGACTAAAGATATATAGTATGTAGAATTAAAGATGAGGTCAGAATGGAAAGAAGGATTATGAGGGAAGCAAATGTCTTTGCCATTCGCACCTCTCGAACCCATTCCTAGACCAGAGAAAACTATAAAGACCTATGTTTACAATTACATTTTCAATTTCTAAGGCACATCTAAATTATCACAAATTTACCTTTAAATAACTACTATAACTAAAAATCTTACTTTATCAAATGTCTTAACCCTACCTGGTAAATGATAAAGCAATTTCATCATAGTACACAACTTCTGTAAGGCAGGTATGAAGAACACTCTGCAGCTGAGGATGGCACTCTTGGTTGGGATATATTGATGCCCACTCTCTCACTACTGCCCCAGCCCCAAGACGCTGAACAGCCGATCGTGAACTGAGATGAGCAATAAGAAGGCGCACGTAACACAGGACTGGCGTATCCTCAGGGGGGTACTCCACACCCGGCATAGGCTTAATAACGTATTGAGAAAGACAACCTGAAAGTTTGAGAAAATTGTATATGTATTGTAATAAAGATAAATCTCGCTGACAATTTTTTTTTAACACGTCGTCTGTTCCTACTGAAAAAGGGTGACCCAAAAAGAAAGAAAACTCAAAAAGAAAAAAAAAACTTTCATCATCATTCAACACTTTCACCATCACTGTCTTTGCAGAGGTGCTCAGATACGACAGTTTAGATGTCCCTTCAAACTGCATGAATATACAGTATTAACAACATTATGATTGCTATAGTCAAAACAGGTCATAGTGCCTAAAGTTATATCTAAAGACTAGAATTAAGTAGTAGGCAAGTTTTAGGAAAAGTGTGCCAGAAATGCTTTGCATAATAAATGGCTTTCTTCTGAGCATGCATTTGCATCAAATTTTGTGTCGTAATTATACCAAAACTTTAACTGTACTGTAAACCCAACCATTGTAACTTGTAGGTACAGTACATATTTAATAAAGACTTTGATTTTATTTTGAAGATGAAGTAAACACTTAAGTTATTTTTTTATTTGCACTAAAAATAACTGAAAATATGTTTTGGAGATTACAAGAAGCTTTTAATACAGACTTTTATGCTGAAAAAATTGTGATATTAATAGCATGACAATTTTCTCTCATACGAAGATAAACCCAGATATAATACATCAAATCAGTAACTCATTTGAGCGAATCAATAAAATTAATAAAAATAGTCACCAATACCCCAGTGTTACTTTGGGTTAAAAAGTTAATGCATAACATAAGGCTTGGATATACCCAGCATAAAAAAAAAAAAAAGCACAAACATATTTAGTAAAGACAGGTCTCTCCAATTTTTCCTCCTGACTAACATATGTACGTCTCATAAGACACCTCTTATAAAAGTCTTTAATGGTAAGACAAAGGCTAATAACATGACTGACAGACAATTATGACCCAAGGCTGGAGGCAAGCTATGCACAACGGAACATCAACATGCGGCTCAAATTGGAAGCACACTGAAATGTTGCATTTTCTAACAAGTTTTTCAGTAGTGTAGATTTGGTAATGAGGGTTAGTGGGTTGTGTGTGACTCATTTTGATTACATTAGATGTAATTTAAATGTAGATTAAAGTGTATGATGGAAATTAAAAAAAAAAACAGGCCTAAAGACAAATGTTATTAATTAGCAATTTTGTTGGTCAAGGTGAAATTAAATTATTTTAATCAATATATTTTAATTATTAATATTTGTTTTGTAAGGACATGAAAATGTTCTAATGTATAAGTAGTAAAAGCGACAAGAATGCTTTAATCGAACAGCTCACTTGTATGGTTAATCACTGTAAACTTTGTTAGGTTATGAGTGAAACCTAGGAAATTCCAAGAATGATAACGCTCGAGAAAAGCATGACTGAAGTGCACCCATATTTAATGCATGATTACTAGGACCCCATGTAGAATAAGAGCTGTACAATAGTGACAGGACAGGGAGATGGTGCAACCAATAGGTAACTCAAATCGGAGAGTACAGTAGATTTGACAAAGACCCTATGATGGAATAAGGATGAAAGCATGCTAGACAATATGTATAAACAATGCTAGCTAGAAATTACTCTTTTGTGGTAACCCAATCAGATGAAAGTTTTAAAGGTATGATTTTTTTGTTGTGGTCACATCCTCTGAATAATTCCCAGGAGAGGAGGTATAGATATAGAAGGTACAGATGATTGCATCTAGTCAATCAGGTTATATATGCAGAATTTAAACTGAAAGAGTAAAATATTCTCAAAAAGAGCCGGGTTCAAATTGCCAGAATTTTATTCTCAAGAGTCATCACGCAAAGCATAAATTATCCAAAAGAATTTACTGTGTATAAATAAAAATGATAAATCAGCATGGGAAACCAGTGAGTATACCCTGTAGAGGACTGAATTTAAAAGATTTGTCTGACTGACTACATACCAAGATGTTTTGCTGCAGCACAGCGAGCCCTGACTGTAACCTGCTGCTTTTCACATGTATCATTACACTGCTCGCAGCCCCCAAAGTAAAACTTCATCTCCGGTTTATCTGCTGGATCACTTAGAGCACTACCACGCAATCTCCGTCCCTCTCCTGACTGAAAATACATTTGGTTTAAGTATAATGCCCAAATACTATGCATGTCATTTCTGCTCTTGTCCTTAGTCATGCAAATTACTAAGGACAAGATCAATGCCAATTTACTGAACTAAGTATGAAACACGAGTTTAACTTTATTCTACTATCAATATATTTGTACATACATTGTATATAGTATATACATAATGCATTGTTGTACTCCAGAATACCTGTTCATTCAAGAGCTAAAGGTGGATAAATTTAGAATTATTTTAAAACATACTTTAACATTTTCATACAGCTTAAGATTTTAGTAACTTCAATTACTTAGTAAAGAAATGGATGGGAAGAGCACTTACTGTATTTATATTTCAAAAATACTCTTGATAAATCTTCCCATGAAAGATAAATCCGGAAAAGACAAAACATTCGATGAATAAAATGCAAAATATTAGGGAAGTTTTTTTTTTTTTGAAAGGAAAATGTAAATAAGAGAAAAATGTCCTCATGGGAAAAATACTACAAGTGGAGTGAAGCAGGTATTGGTGAATGGCCTGATAATGGTTCCAATTCACATAAATTATTTGCCCTAATAAAAACAAACTACACAAATGTCTACATATAACAGGTCACAATTAAAAAGAAAAAAGTGAAACAAAACAGACACTTGGTATTTCTTCACAAACATTACAGTAGTAAAAGATCTTACACATAAATGCTGCTGCAACCATAAGTTGAGGCAGCTACAGTGAAAAGCTCTGTTCCACAAGGCACATTACTCGCTCCCATCCTGTTCCTCATCCTCATATCTCACATAGAGATGTAAGCCAGAGTTCAGTGTCTTCCTTTGCAGATGACACCTGAATTGCCATGACAGTGTCCTCCATCGAAGACAATGTAGACATCAACCAAATCTTTAAATGGGCTGCAGAAAATATGAAGTTCAATGAAGAGAAATTTCAACTACTCAGATATGGAAAACTTGAGGAAATTAAAACTATCAGGATATACAACAAATTCTAACCACACAATAGAGCGAAAAACTAATGTGAAGGGCCTGGGAGTGATAATGTCAGAGGATCTCACCTTCAAAGACCACAACACTATCTACATACCTCATCTGCTAGAAAAATGATAGAATGGATAATGAGAACCTTCAAAACTAGGGACACCAAGCCCATGATGATTCTCTTCAAATCGCTTGTTCTCTCTAGGCTGGAATATTGCTGTACACTAACTGCCCCCTTCAAGGTAGGCAAAATTACTGAGCTGGAGAATGTACAGAGAACTTTCATGGCACAAGTACGATAAAGCACCTAAATTACTGGGAACAGTTCAAGTCCCTTGATTTGTATTCCCTGGAATGCAGGCGAGAAAGATACATGATAATATACACTTGGAAAATCCTAGAGGGATTAGTATCAAATTTGCACACGAAAATCACTCCCTACGAAAGCAAAAGATTCGGCAGGAGATGCAACATTCCCCCAATGAAAAGCAGGGGTACCAGGAGTACACTAAGAGACAACACAATAAGTGTCAGGGGCCCAAGACTGTTCAACTGCCTCCCAGCATACATTAGGGAAATTACCAATAGACCCCTGGCTGTCTTCAAGAAGGCACTAGACAGGCATCTAAAGTCAGTACCTGACCAGCCGGGCAGTGGTTCGTATGTCGGTTTACGTGTGGCCAGCAGTAGCATCCTGGTTGATCAGACCCTGATCCACCACCATGCCTGGTTTCAGGCCAGGCTGCTGGGGCATTGACCCCCGAAACCCTCTCCAGGTATACTCTAGGTAAATAATCTTACAGATTCTCTAATTCTCATTGCTAACCTTGTTATGATGAGCAATGAGCAGCAGAGTTGAATCAAGAGGCATTTTATGACTTGACATTATGAGAAACAACCAGGAGGAGACCATGGGGCACACTGCTGGCAGAAGATAGTCCAGGGACACATTAGCCACCATCTTTTGCCATATCTGTAGAAGTTATGCAAAAAAAATTACAAAGTACATTAACATGGTACATTTGTTTAGTTGTATCAAAGATGTACACAATACAGCCATGATAATACTTACAGCTATCCCTTGATAGGAGCATTGTTAAAAAAAATAGCAAACTAGTGCATTAAAGTATTGTATATTAATATAGTACTGTACACAATTTACAGATATACTGCAATAACATTGAAAATAAAGTTGAAAGTACAATTTAACTAGTGGATTTTGCCCATGTTTTTACAAGTCCTTTATATCAAGGGTTTACTGTACATACCAATTTTCACCTAAGCAAGTTTTAAATACTGCAGCGAGAAGTAGGTTGGAGGCAGTGGAGATGTCAAGACCGAGAGCAATGTGTGGTGTAAATATTATGCAGGGAATTCTTAGTTAGGATATGAGGAGGAAAGGGGTTACTAAAAATATTTTCCAGAAGGCTGGGAGAGGTTATTGAGGTGATTTGGTTATTTAGAGGATGGGACAAAACAGGATGATCTAGAGGTAGTATATATATCTAGTGGAGGAAAAGAGGGATAGTTTTGAACAAGATATACATTTTTTTTTTTGCATTATTAACAGATTCTAGATCTGTTGGAGATCTAGCAATGCAGTTTGTTTAAAAATATACAAAATATACATAACGTTTTCTTAATAAATTTTAGTTACACCAAGAGTATGAAAATATTTGTAAGCTTTTGTTATATTCTTCTTTCTTTCAACAAACCGGCTGTATCCCACAAAAGTAGGGAGGCCCAAACAGAAAAACAAGTTTCTCTTTTTCACTTTAGTAATAGTATTATATACAGTACGGTATTTACTTACCTTAAAAACAAGGTCAAGATTTTGTGCAGATTTTTCCAATAAAGCTCTCTGATAAATGTGTGACAATGCTGGCTGGATGATAGAACTTAACCAGTTACACAATGATTCGGGTATTTTCTCAGAGCCAGTATTAGCATCTGTGAATGGTGTTAATTCGCCCACCATATCTTTCAAAGATTTGCTTTTTTCATTTTCTAAATTAATTTCCTCTGTTTTGGAAAATGTTTTTTCTTTGGTTACATGAGCATTTTGTAAATTCTTCACAGATTCTGTTGCAAGCTCATTTTTTGCGAATGCTGAATCTGTTTTACAGGTATCTTCCATAGACATAGTTGTCGATGTTATAAAGCCACTGTCTCCATTCTTGGTACTTCCTAATTTAAAACACCTTCCTACTTCCAATTTGATAGATTTATCACTTTCTTCTTTCACATCTGATAAAAGTTTGTTTTCTATTTTGTTAACTTTTGGCTGTATATTTTCAACCTCTACTTTAGTACATATATTTGGTAATTCAGTCTTTGCTAATATTCCAGAGTTACTTTCTATTTTAATATCAACATTTTTTGTCAATATCTGTTCTAATCTCTCTTTTGGTGATTTCACATTTACAAAAGTTTTATTTACATTTGTTGAAGGCACTGTGTTAGTAGATACTTTTGGCGGTGTAATATACGATGTAAGTGTATCCAATGTCTTAAGAGCTGAACCTCGGACAGAGCTACTACTGTGGTATAGAAATGGCCACAAACGAGGTACCAGCTCACTAAGGTTGCTAGTTGCACTGCTGAAAAAAATAATTAACTTGTGAAAAAACCCACACTAATTATAAAATTAAACAAAAACTTTCTTCCTTCTTGTTGACAATACAGTACAGTACAGTGAGCAGGGTAATATTTTGTGAAGGGATTCAGGTAAACCCGTTAGCCCAACTTGAGTCCTGGAAGTGGAAGGACAGTGACTGCACTCTAAAGGAGGGGTGAGGAAAATTGCCATTTTGAGGGTCTTCTGAACTGTCATATCTGCATGTCTCTGGCAAGGCAGTGATAGTGTGAATGGTGATGAAAGTTTCTTTTTTTGGGTCACTAACTTGGTGGTAGATGGCCAGTGTGTAATAATATAAATAAGGTGCATTTACAAGATTTAGCAGATTATTTTTTATCCTAAATTTCCAGTCTTCCACCAATATATGGTGACACCCCCCCCTCCAAAAAAAAAAAAAATATTCAGCAGCTGTCTTGCCAGAAGTGTGCAGATATCACAATTCAGTAAATCCTCCAAACCGTAACATCCATATCCCTCCTATAGAATGCAAGCACTATTTCCCACCTCCAGGACTCTATCAAGTCTGGCTATTCAGTTTCCCTGAATCCTGTCAAATGTTATGTCACTCACACTACCAATGTCAAATTCCTAAAACAATCTGCTACTGCTGAGTACATACAAGAGAAATACTACATATCCAAGAGAATTTGGCATTAATTTAACAAACTTACTGACAAAAATTAAAAGAAAGCAGAGATGAAGAATGACTGAAGGAACAAATTGCAGTGAATGAAAATTAAATAAAATGACAATCAGGAATTAGGCACAGTACTGGTAGAATATTTTCAAAGTACTGTATATTACTATCATTGTTGGGTGGTTATAAATTGTGAAATGTCTCATAATTTATAACTATCTAACAGCATAGCAAGTAGTGATGCAATACTGATATTTCAAGGCTTTTAGTTTGGTGGTGCAAGTGTTTAGTGACTTCATTTTCAATGTGTTTCCCCTTTAGTGTTGTTTTCTTCCTTACCAAGTCTATGAGACCTTTCATCTCATTAAATGTAGTTTCTCATCTGTGTAATGTTAAACCCTTTATTAAAGTCTCCCATGTTCCTGTTCTGTCTGATTCACTACTAGCAGCAGGCTTCCTTGTAAAGAACATTGTGATAGCAACTGAGATCGTTTCCTCTTCATATCTACAAACAGTTTTGTAGAGAATTATGCTCCTATCAATGCCACTCACCACCTTCAAAGCCCTCAACATCACTGGGTCTATAACGTAAAAAAAATTGTTTGAGCTGTGCTGTCATTCTCATTGCTTGCCCTAGATATTCAAGGGCGAGGGCTTGAGGATGATTGGCCTCAGCAACACTCCACTTCTTCATCCTCACTCTCTGCCTGCACTAACTCCAACAATTCATCATTTAGGCCCAGTGCATGTTCTTCAACCAGTTCTCTCACCTCACCCTCCTGCATGTCCTCGAACCCTTCACCACCAACTAGCCTTGCTAACTCCACAGTCTTCTTCACGGCTTTGTAAACCTCGTCCTGAGGACCAAATCCAACAAAATCTCACACACACTGGCCACAAAGCCGTCCAACAACCCTTCACTGTCTGAGGGTGCAAATCTGACACTCGTGCACTTCTGAGAGGCAGTCAGCGATGGTGAATTTCTTCCAGTATTGAGTGACACTCATATTTGGATCTGCATCCAACACAGCATGGAGCCTTTGCATTGACCTTCGTGTGTAGTAGGCTTTAAATGTAGCTATCACACCCTGATCAAGAGGTTGTATCAGGGAGGTTGGCTGGGCATTCGCGAATGTTCGAAGTTCGCAAAATTGGAACTCGCGAAAGTGGAGGGCTAGCTGTAGTTTAACAGTCTCATCTCGCCAGAATGAAGTTTAGGGCCTCCTGTTGCCTTTCCTAACTATTAGTACTGTATTGTAATACCAGCTCCTTTTAGTATCCAATGAGTTATCTTTTAGTCAAGACTGATACAGGAAACTTATTTTTTTCTATTTCTGCCAATTTTGTGTAGTTGATTGTGGTCTGGAACTATAGTCAGTGGAGGGTGCAGGGTTTTGATTTGGAAAAATAGTATAATTACCTATTTGGAAAGTTGCACAATTTTGGGTCAGTGTGATAAGACGACTTGACATACTCTAACTTGCAGTGATTGTAAGATTTTGGAAAGGAAAGGGCTGTTGGGGAGTGAGGTATCAAACTAGGTTCATCCTCCTTGGTAACCTTTCTCCTCCACCTCCATATTACCTGAGACAGCTACAATGAGTGGTTCTGTTAGACAACACCTCAGGAGTTTGATTTTTCAGAAAGATCGTTTAGCTTGAAAATGATAAATAGAATACTTAAATATTAGAGACACCCACCTGTCAATGTTACCTAGATGTACTAGCAGCTTAGCAAGAAGCATTAATATAGAATTAGTTGATGATGTCAGGTCATCAATGTCTAACAAGGCATCCCAAAGAGTAGCCACCAGCTTCATTACCACCTCCTTTTCCAGTAACACCACCACACTGTCTGCCACAGGGACAAGACATGATGCAGCCACAGCAACAACATCGTCCATCTCATCCAGTAAACCTATGATCAAGGATATAACAATCATTAAATATCTACACTTCTGTCTAGCATTTTTTTTTTTACCTAAAAGGCATAACCAGTTTCCCTGAATCCCTTCATGAAAGTTACTCTGCTTGCACTCCAACAACACAGCCATTAAAAGCCACTTGTCTCCAATACACCTAAAGGAGGACATGACATACCCTAATAAAAATTAATTACCTTTATAAATGTGAGGGTAGGTATGGGTGAAGAGCTTAGTTCTCAAGTCATCTCGCACAGCCAGAAGATACTTGAGGCCCAACAATCCTCCATGCCGAGCCTCCCACTCTCCCCATGACAACATGGTCTCTAGCAGGGCAAGAGCGCCATAAACACCATCTTCATTTAGCAAAAGTAAAATACTTCCTGCAAAATTAAAAAATTACTTTAATACATACAGATGAATAACATTTGCATCAAAATAAGTAACTTAAAAAGTAAAAGGAAACAATCTATTGTAGAAAAAAAAAAAAAAAAAAAAAATGTTCATTTAACTCACCTAATGCTTGGGCACACGTTTCTCTGACTGGTGCTACAACTTGGTCCGACACAAAATCACCAAAACGATCCAGAGCCAACACACATATGAGCCTCACAGCCATGTCTTGTAGCCAGGCCTGATGACTTTGTTCCATCTTTAAGAAAATACAATAAGAAATATTTAAAAGCATACTTTTAAATAATCAGCTACAGAGTTTTAATCAATTTTGTTGCCTGAATAGTTATAAATCTTACAAATCATATTGTCATTGCACAATACATACCTTGAATATTGATTTATCCTCTTTCTTAAAATAAGTACAGTATTACCAGTTATAAAGCTTTCTTTATATTGGAATTTTGTAGTGCACTCCAAACTTACCTCTGCCCTCTACAGCAGTTGCTTTTAGGTCATCCACAATTATTCTTGAACTTTTCAAAACCACACACATTTGCTTACCATATCCAAAAATGTCTCCTGTGCATTTCATGTTGTCCCCTGGTACATAAACACTTACTAAAATCCACTTCTCACACCCCACCTTTGAACTAATCCTCAAAATTCCTGAATTTTTAACACTTGTGCCTCCACTATTCTTTTAACAGTTGATTATTTAATATTAGCACTACTCCCAATGGCAATTTTAAACAGTCGGGACATAAAAAAAAATTAAAACTCATTCTTTTGGATCTCTGATTTAGTCCCATTTACTCCACACTTAGTGCTAGAACATCCAGCTTCACTTCATTTATAGTAGTAAACAATTTTTTATCTATTACAGTCATGCACATCCAATCAACCCAACATTAAAGTTTCCTAAGTAGGCAACTTAAATGCTCCGGAACATAACCATTTTCTTATGTGTTCTTCACTTTACATACAACTGACTTTCAGGAACTTATCCTGTGTATCACAAGAGGATTTTCTGAATGTGGTGTATACTGGATGTCAATAGTAATTGCAAGACTTTCCTGTTTTCTTCAGTGTTCATGAAACAAAGGTAAGATTACCAAGCCTGTCAGTGTAAAAATAGTTAATGAGTTTCTGTTTCACACTTATAACAGGACTTTAGTAACTCCCTGGGTTGTTGCTCTACCAACCTACTACCTATTTCCTACTTATCAGTTATAGTTTTGCCATTCAATCAGCATTTTCAATTAAAATTATTTTCTGAATACTATAAGGCTTTACTTAGTAAACCTTAAAAAAATCGAAAACTGTTAGTCTAATTGTAAAGGTAATCAACACTAAATAAACATTATACATAAATTAAAAATAGAACTCACTTGTTCCTTTGTTTGGTACGTTGTCTTGCCAGCACCTCGACCGTGAACTCTGATAATCTGACGGAGTGCTGTCGCTGCTCCATGGCGGGTTTCCCATGCAACACTAAACAAATCCGTGGCAAGATTATCACAGAAATTTTCCAAGGGCCATTCACAACCCTACAAGACAATGGAATATATATTTTTAAATAGTACAGTAGAATGTCATTTAGCACGAGATTATGTTGAACGTTACCGGTATTGCACGATTTAAGATTTGCGACACATTATCATCTTACACGACGTAAAGATATTACATGGTTCGGCAGGAGGGAAAAAAATTTGAGCGCATGGTTATTTACTGCCTAAGAATCCTCATGCTTTGAGGAAAAGGGAATTTGTTTTTCCTTCCTGCAAAATGTAAGTTTATTCAGATACATGGGGCCAGGAGCTGAGTCTCGACCCCTGCAACCACAATTAGGCGAGTACAGTTATACATTATCATACATAGCATATGTGTAGAGAACCTAGGATAACCCAAGTCAGTCAATGGAAATACTGTCACTGACTTTTTTGGGTTATCCTAGGTTCTCTACACATATGCTGCTATGTATGATAATCTTTGTAACTGTATCTGTGTATACCTGAATAAACTTACTTACAGTTTGTATAAAAGAAATTCATTTAATTGCAACTTGCCTACAAAAGCACTACTTAAGTAGTTTAGTACATATTATCTGCTTTAAAAAATTCTTACTGCAGTATCAGGATAGACTAACCATTTTTCAGAATTTATAATGTCACTCATCTCCCTTAGCTTCTTGCAAACAAATTGTATATATACAGTGGTACCCTGAGTGTCTTACTTTATTCGTTCCAGAAGGCTGTTCGAGTGCAGTTACTCGAACGAATTTGTTCCCATAAGGAATAATGTAAATTAGATTAGCCCATTTCAGACCCCAAAAATACACTTACAAAAGCACTTACAATAATACACTTACATAATTGTTTGAGTTGGGAGCAGTACGAAACTCGAGGTACCACTGTACTTCTCACCTGATGAAAGAACTACAGTGGTCCCCCGCCTAACGAGCACCCCGGAAATCATACAATTATGTAAGTATAATATTGTAAGTGCTTGTGGAAGTGTATTTTTGGGGGTCTGAAATGGGCTAATCTAATTTACATTATTCCTTATGGGAACAAATTCGTTCGAGTAACTGCACTCAAACAGCCTTCTGGAACGAATAAAGTACGACACTTAGGGTACCACTGTATGTATACAATTTATGTGACATTATTCCTTAAGTAAATTCGTTCGGTAATGGCACTTTAGCAGGCTTCTGGAATGAATTTTGCTCGTTAGGCGGGGGACCACTGTATTATACAGTGGTCCCCCGAGTAACGTAAAAACTTCATTCCAGAAGCCTGCTCAAGTGCCATTACCGAACGAATTTACTCCCTTAAGGAATAATGTCACGTAGGTTAGTCTATTTCAGACCCCCAAAAATACACTTCCACAAGCACTTACAATATTATACTTACATAATTGTAGGGTTGTCGCCATTGCCAAGATGTGAGAGAAGCGAATCTCATTGCTGGGGTCCAGGGAATAAACCCTGGACTTTAATATAAAACAATTTTGGGTTGTTTTCTCCATGGGGAAGTGGAACAGAATTCTTCCTCCGTAAGCCATGCGTGTCGTAAGAGGCGACTAAAATGCCGGGTGCAAGGGGCTAGTAACCCCTTCTCCTGTATATATTACTAAATGTAAAAGGAGAAACTTTCGTTTTTTCTTTTGGGCCACCCTGCTTCGGTGGGAAACGGCCGACGTGTTGAAAGAAAGAAGAATTGTACGATTTCCGGGGTGTTCGTTACTCGGGGGTCCACTGTACTTATTCTGATAAAAGTAAATTGTTGTGTTCAATGGACAGAAATTTTTCAGCAAAGAATCCATTGTATCAATATGAATTAAAATCCTTTCCCAAAGTCTTCTGGGCTTTTGTGTCAACACTTCCACATTGTAAAATATGAAATGAATACTAAGCCTTACTGAGACAAGGAATATCATGCATAACCAAATCCTGTCATCTGTAGCTCAGCAATGATAACTTATAAAATCTACTTTACAACATTAAATTTAGGTATTTCAAGTGATTTTATACAATTTTTAACACACTGTCCATTTCCCACCAAGGCTGGGAGGCCCAAAAAAGAAGAAATGCTTTCATCATCACTCACTCCATCACTGTCTTGTCAGAGGGGTGCTAATACCAAAGTTCAAAACTGCACAAATATACATTCCATCATGCACACTAATGAAACCCTTTATTTCTAGTAAAAACTATTTCCCATAATTACATTATCTAAAAACATCCCTGCCCTCTTAAGCTCAAATCAGATAAACAAGTATGTACTGTATATAATGTACTTTTTTTTTTTTTTAACAAATTGGCCGCCTCCCATCAAGGCAGGGTGACCCAAAAAGAAAGAAAATCTCCAAAAAGAAAATACTTTCATCATCATTCAAAACTTTCACCACACTCATACATAATCACTCAGTTACGACAGCTGAGAATAGTCCCTCCCAGCTGTCACTATCCCATATCCCTCCTTTAAAGTGCAGGCATTGTACTTCCTATTTCCAGGACTCAAGTCCAACTAAATCAATTAACTGGTTTCCCTGAATCCCTTCACAAAATGTTACCCTGCTCACACTCCAACAGCTTGTCAGGTCCCAAAAACCATTCGTCTCCATTCACTCCTATCTAACACTCTCACACATGCTTGCTGGAAGTCCAAGCCCCTCGCCCACAACCTATTATAATTTAAACTACCAAATGATTCTCCTTGGGGAAGTGGAACAGAATTCTTTCCCTGTAAGCCATGCGTGTCGTAAGAGATGACTAAAATGCTGGGAGCAAGGGGCTAGTAACCCCTTCTGTATAAATTACTAAATTTAAAAAGAAAAACTTTGGTTTTTCTTTTTAGGTTACTGCCTCAGTGGGATACGGCCGGATTGAAGAAAAAAAAAATTATTATACATTAGTGATAAAGAGAAAACAACATTAACAGGATAAATATTGCTATTGGAGAATATTATTATTACCAAAACCAAACCAGAAAAAATGATTTTTCGCGACCTTTGGGATTCCGTAAAGTACCCCTAAAGTTGTCGTCTAGGGAAATTTGACTTTGTAGTAAAATACTGATATGCCTATGAGTCGGTAAATATAAACTTTGTAGTAAAACACACACCTAACAAATTTTTCCTTTATTAAAATGGTTAATATAACCTCACCTCATCCCCAAAACAAAGACCAACCGGTCCTTCATCAACAACCATTCGGTCTTCATCGTCACTACCAGCTTGATCAGTATTTACCACACTTGCCAAACGAATACGCTTCTTCTCGGGGCCATCATCCCCTGCCTGTGAATAAAATTTCACATTAAGAAACAATAAATGGTTTTGGCTGTGTAATAACCAGAATGAGAACGGATGGCAAACATGCAGGTACTTATTTGGGATGTCAATCTATACAAACAGACTTGAAATTGGGGTAGCTCTTTGTACTATAGTGGGCTATGGCAACTGACCTTGCTGAATTACTAATGTGAAAATTAATCAAGACAGACTTTTTTTTTTCAACAAGTCGGCCGTCTCCCACCGAGGCAGGGTGACCCAAAAAGAAAATACTTTCATCATTCAACACTTTCACCTCACTCATACATAATCACTGTCTTTGCAGAGGCGCTCAGATACTAGTTAAGAATAGTCCCTCCAAACTGTCACTATCCCAGACCCTTTCTTTAAAGTGTAGGCATTGTACTTCCCATTTCCAGGACTCAAGTCCGGCTAAATCTATAATAACCGGTTTCCCTGAATCCCTTCACTAAATATTACCCTGCCCGCACTCCAACAGCTTGTCAGATCCCAAAAACCATTCATCTCCATTCACTCCTATCTAACACGCGCTTGCTGGAAGTCCAAGCCCCTTGCCCACAAAACCTCCTTTACCCCTTCCCTCCAACCTTTTCTAGGACGACCCCTACCCAGCCTTCCTTCCCCTACAGATTTATACGCTCTCCAAGTCATTCTATCTGAATCTGAATCCATTCTCTCTAAATGACCAAACCACCTCAACAACCCCTCTTCAGCTCTCTGACTAATACTTTTAGTAACTCCACACCTCCTAATTTCCACACTCTGAATTCTCTGCATAATATTTTCACCACACATTGCCCTTAGACAGGACATCTCCACTGCCTCCAGCTGCCTCCTTGCTGCAGCCTTTACAACCCAAGCTTCACACCCATATAAGTGTTGGTACCACTATACTTTCATACATTCCCTTCTTTGCCTCCATAGATAACATTTTTTGTCTCCACAGATACCTCAACGCACCACTCGCCTTTTTTCCTTCATCAATTCTATGGTTAACCTCATCCTTCATAAACCTATCTGCTGACAAGTGAACTCCCAAATATCTGAAAACATTCACTTCTTCCATACTGGCTCTCTCCAATGTGATATATAATTTTTCTTTATCTAAATCGTTTGATACCCTCATCACCTTACTTTTATCTTTGTTCACTTTCTACCTTTACACACCCTCCCAAACTCGTCCACTAACCTTTGCAACTTTTCTTTAGAATCTCCCATAAGCACAGTATTATCAGCAAAAAGTAACTGTCAACTCCCATTTTGTACTTGATTCCCCATAAATTAATCCCACTACTCTCACCAACACCCTAGCATTTACTTCTTTTACAACCCCATCTATAAATATATTAAACAACCATGGTGACATCACACATCCCTGTCTAAGACCTACTTTTACTGGTTAGTAATCTCCCTCTCTCCTACACACCCTACCCTGAGCCTAACTATCCTCATAAAAACTCTTTACAGCATTCAATAACTTACTACCTATTCCATACACTTGCAACATCTGCCACATTGCTCCCCTATCCACTCTATTATGTTTTTTTTTCTAAATCCATAAATGCAATGAAAATTTCCCTACCTTTATCTAAATACTGTTCACATATAATCCCTAAAATAGGAATTAAAGTAAACTCAGCATATATACACAGTGAAATACACCTTCATGGTATATATATTTTGTGAAAGAACAGGCAAACAATTAAAATTAAGAATAATTATATCATTCCAAGTAATAAGAGAAGCAGAAAAAATACGAAATGTTTTAACAAGGGCTTTCTTGCAAGGGTCGTTTACTATGCATGTGTTAATGGCACAGCCTTCATACAGCTCGATGGAGATTTCTAGTGTATTATTTAATAAGCAAAGACCAGAAGAAAATAAAACCAGAATCTATTTAGCATCAAGACTAGAGAAGCAACTAAGTTTATTCAGGTATGCACAAATACAGTTACATAGATTATCATATATAGCAGCATGTGTGTAGAGAATCTAGGATAACCCAAAAAAGTCAAAGTGATTTATTTCCAATGTGTGGAACTTTCATCTAGACAAATCAAAGCATGAATTCAAGAAGAAATGTAATGGAAAAGAAGTACAGTATTCATAATTGTGTGACTGATGTGTATTGTTATGGGTACCAGACCCTAAAAAAAAAAAAAAAAGGGGGGCAGGTCCCAAAGGTAATGAAGCAAAATAGATTGATAAAACTGATTAGAGTACATAAATTTACAGGACTCAAGTCCTTAAAGTGTGAAGTACAGTGTCTGCACTCTGAAGGAGGGGTGAGGATATTGAAGTTTGGTGATGGAGCAAGTGATGGTGAAAGTTTCTTCTTTTTTGGGGGGGGAGGGATGGGGGGGTCACCCTACCTTGGTGGGAGATGGCTGGTGTGAGAAATAATTTTCATGACAACCATTCTAAAAGAAATGTATCACCTCAGCTGTTTCCCACCAAGGTATTACAAGTTTGTAATAAATCCAAGAGTATACCTTAGTATTTTTTAAATGTACAGTGGACCCCTGAGTTACGAACACCCCGGAAATCGTACAATTATGTAAGCATAATATTGTAAGTGCTTTTGTAAGTGTATTTTTCAGGGTCTGAAATGGACTAACCTACTTGACATTATTTCTTAAGGGAGTAAATTCGTTTGGTAATGGCACTTGAGCAGGCTTCTGGAATGAATTTTGTTCGTTACTCGGTGGTCCACTGTATTCACAATTTTAGTAGCCCATGGAGGTATTAAGTTGCAAACTAGGAAAGCAATAAGATTAAAAACTATATTTAGGTACATTACTGCAGCATCACCTAATAACACTCAATGAAATGGAACAAAAATTAGTAAAACTGGAATAGAATATTTGCAAAATAAGACTTGGAATAAATGGTCTGCTGTTGAAGTTTAAATTCAGCATGGTATATTAATACGTACACATTCTGATACGTCTACAGATTTTTGCTTAGCTAAGAGCTTGGCTTTTCGTCTTGCCCGATTCAGTTCTCTTGAACTTAAAACCAATCCAGCTGACTTCATTTCTCTCTTAACAATGTTCATAACAGTATCCTGGGAAATAAAAAAATATAGGATTAGCACACATTAAAAATAACCAATTCACCTTCTCCCTCCCCCCCCAAAAAAAAAAAAAAAAAAAAAATACAAGTAGGCTACCTGTAGTTGTCTTCCCAAGGTTACTGCCCCTCAGCTTGGTCCCAGACCAGGCCTCCTAATAATATAGTGTAGTATATTAAAAAGAAAAATGTTTAAATATCCAGCCTTCAATGAACCAGATTATGGATGCACAGTAAGCACTGCTTGTGGCTGTACCAATTATAGTGCATAATGTACCCTCCTCTTTCTCCTCCCACAAATAGTCACATAACATCAAGAAGTGTGCATTATAAACTTAAAGCTTCCTCTCAGCCTATGTGCAGGTTGAATGAAGCAAAAACTAACATTAGATATAATGAATACAGAAATTTAGAATAACGCTAAATAGGGACACTAGCACCTGATGCCCCTAGTTAAATGTCTTGCAATACTATATGGGAAAAAAAATAGTTACATTCACACTGAACACTTGTGCTGTTCAGCCACTTCCATCAATTATTTCCAGCAAAATAGAATGCTGCATGTGTTGGTTATGGGGTGTGTCAATTTTGGCTAATTTTAATGGTATTGTTATCAGCATTAAAATTAAGTATTGGTTATGGTGGGTATCAGAAAATTCTAAAAGTACTGGCAAAAATTTTGGCATTGTCCCATCACTACTTAAAACCATAAGGGTAACAAACTTCTGAATATACACACTCGGCTTTAAAAATAGTGAAAATCTTTCATTAGTTTTTCTATTTTAAGCAGAATTCTTAAGAGTGATGTACATATGCAGCTATTTTGAACATATTCTTACCTTTCCCTGGCCATTGACTGGAGTTATTCCTTCAACCTGAGATTCGGCTAAGTCATCATTTGAAAATATACCCTCAATGTCCATACCCATTGCTTCAGCAATATCTAAGCCAAGTCTCTGATTCACAAGTCGACGTTGGCAAGCAAGCCTATCTGCTGGATTAATGGCTGAAAAAAAAAGTACATCACAAAAAATAAATTAAAACTCCTACTAGAAAGTTAAATAAATAAATGGGTAAACCTTTCATATTCACTAGGGTCATATTTGCAGAAAATCTTAATAAATACAGAGATCTTGGATTAATATGAAAAAAAGGAGCTAGATGAATAGATCACACAGGACAAAAACTGGATTTTTTCTTTAATAGTACCATAATACTTATAAAAACAGCATTAAATATGCTGAAAATGTAAATTCTTCTCACAGCACTATATAAAACTGAATATGAAAAACCCAAAGCATTCCAAAAATCCCAAGATCTGCCATTCAAGACTTTCTTATCCAACTTAAAATCAGCACACTACAATAATCAAAACTTACGCATATTTTCATCCTCAGCTTCAAAAAGCTTTTCATCAGCAGCCATGAGGTACGAGCCCTTCTGAAGAACATGCTTGAGGTTAAATGCTCCCAGTGATAATCTTCCAACTGATGGTTTAATATAATCATCATCTTGGAAATCTGAAATTGAAGAGTAATATGGTAAAGAGTTTCTCTACTTTAATAATTACTACAGTAGTGAAGTTGGCAAATGTCTGCAATGTAATATTCACCTGTTAATAATACAGTGGTACCCCGGTTTACGATGGTCCCCAAACTCACCCTTTTATGTAAGTTTATTTTTTTAAATGCTTTTGTAAGTGTAATTTTGGGGGTCTAAAAGGACTAGTCTATTTTACAACATTTCTTAAGGAGATAAATTCGTTTGGTAATGGCACTTGAACAGCATTCTGGAATGAAAAAATATCGTAAACCGGGGTACCACTGTAGTCTTAATTATTTTGTTACTGCCTAACTTAGGAGAAGGCTTTCTTCAGATTATTAACTCTGGAAGATTACTGACTAAGGATAACCCAGGAAAGCCAACCATTGCAACTTTTTTTTCAATGGGGGTTTAAGCCCTCTCTTCTAGGATGCTGTTTTCAGGAGAATAACTACCATGTTCACTGACGATCAAATGACACTGAAATTTCTATCTAACATCTTCTAGTCTTCTGTATAACTTGCGATTTCAGTCCAAGTTGAAGTCTCCTCCTAATTTCCAAACAACAACAGCTGACAAAAAGCTATGTATAATAAGACCAACTTGCCCACAGTCACCAAGACCTGCAAGTAAGTTTATTTAGGCACAGGTACACATAAGTACAATTATCACACAGTGTAAATTACCTAGAATAACCCCAAAGAGACAAAGTGACTTATTTTCATTAGGGTCTTTGGGTCCAAGGGACTGTAAGAACCAGAACTTATAAAAAAACATTTATATATATGTTATACCTGTACATCATAACAGGATGATCATCCAGCTAATGCTAAGTGACATACAGATCTGAATAACACAAACTAATTAAATTTGAAACAGTTGCTCCTACTCGGAAATAAGAAAAACCAAGTACGTACTGTAAAATAAAACATACGTACCTTGTTCCACCAGCAATGGCTGCGGATTCCATTGTGGTACATTCCTAACAATAGCCTCAACTGCAAGTCCAGCAGCAATCCTGACATCCCATGATTTTGAACTAAGGTATACATGAACACGATTAAGGAGGGAATTGAGTTCATGAGGGTGAAGACGCACAACTTCACCCAACTGCTGCGCTGCTGCTTGACGTGTGACACCGGATGCTCCATTCTCCAACAGCACAAACAATCGGTCCAATCTGAAATTAGTATAGAAGGCAGTCAACATCTAGAAAAGGAGCCCAGAAGAACTTAGCCATTCACATACAGTGGACCCTCGGTTTTCGTCGATAATGCTTTCCAGAATGCTGTTCGAGTGCCGTTACCTAACAAATTTGTTCCCATAAGGACGAATGTAAATTAGATTAGTCGTTTCAGACCCCCAAAAATACACTTACAGAAGCACTTACAAAAATACACTTACATAATTGTTCGAGTTGGGAGCTGTACGAAAACCTAGGGTCCACTGTATTTATTTTATCATACAAGCAGAGTATCCAAACTCAAGCAAAACTAGTTACTTCTTGGGTAAAGTGTTATTTTAGGAAGTCACTAACTTTCTTTTAGTTATCCTAGGTAATTTACACGTTACTATGTTTGATAATTGAACACTTGTGTGTATCTGCACCTAAATAAATTTATTTACTTAGTCATGTAAATACTTTCATGACGTAAAGATTTTATGTGGTAAAATGCATCCCATAGCCAATCAGTGGGTAGTGCAATATTCAGTCACGGCATTTCAGTACTAATAAAGTTAATACAAAAACATTTTTATTACTACAGCTGTTCCGGTTAGTTTATAACCGAACCTAAACATAATTGTAATAAACATGTTTATTCTGGTTGCTGCACAACCAAAAGATATGTACTATTCTTATTAATATCTCCCAAAATAACAATTTGCACAAAAAATATTTTATCTGTGGTGTACAAAGGGTATACATAAAAAGTAAATTAATGCCAAAATTCAGATAAACTGTTGTTGTAAATCTTAGCCATTTTTATATTGGCAAACTTTAAGTTTTTAATCACATTCAGTCAAGGATAACTTTGTGCATGTCATGCATAGTAACTTATGCATAAATAACTCTAGGATAACCTAATAAATTCAAGCACTGACTTATGGCCAGTTGTTTCATTAATACCAATTTAATGTGTTGTCTTGGCCTCTCACCCAGGCACAAAGCACAGGAAATGTAGGTCAATCTGATGTAAGTGATAGATTGTAAGTGCTATATAACTGGACAATTTTCTAAGGATGCTTACTTAGGAAATAGGTCATGCTGACCTTACTGTTACTCTATGTTCTTATATAATGTAACAATGTTGTATTATTAAAGCATTTGTATGACCACAGAACTACTGTACAAAATTTATACCTGAAGGTATACTCCAGGTATTAATTTTGTATAAATTTTATATTACAGTTTTTTCTTTACTTTTGTTTTAATCAGGGGAAAGAGCTAAAGCCATAAGGGTCATATAGGGCTTTGGGAATAAGAGGAAATTATGTTTGATTTAAGGGAAGGCCTAGTCCAGTTCCTTGGATCAAGGCACCTACCTCCCTTGAAGGAAAAGAGCTTTTCTTAAGCTTAAATTATTATTCATGGGAGTGCTAAACCCACAGGGGTCATAGTGCTTATGGCAATGTAAGGCAAATTCAATCCAAGAAGCAAAGTTAAATTCCTTGGATCAAGAACCCCTCACCAGCAAGTTTATAAGATAATTGTGAAAGTGTAAATAAGGCTTTTGTTTGCATGCCCTGAGGCTCCTCCTCCAAGGTTTTCCTTAAACAAAATAACTTAGATTTTACATTCCTATGTTTAGATTTAAATGTTGATGACATTACAACTAATCTTCAACATGTACAGCCCAAAAAACTTTAAAAGAAAAAAAAGTGAAGTGTTTGTCTTAGCATTTGACATAATTTTTCCACAAGGAAGACAGTGAAAGTAGTTACACTAGCAAACAAAGAGTTATTCATGATATTGCTGGATACCATATGGATTAAACCCAAGGTGGAAAGTACATCAGAAATGAAAGGTATACCAGAGAAGTGGTCAAGGCCAAGAACCTCCGCCCAAACATTCTGACGCCAACGTTTGTTTCCACTTGTTTATGCTCACCTGCTTGACATCTCTGCTTCTACATTAACTCCTATTACAACATGAGGCTCCTAGGACTCTCCACACAACTTCCCCATCCTCAACATATTATAGCACTCGGCTAAGAGACATACAGGAAACAGTCTATATTGTCCCCCGCCTTTCCCTCGGGTGAATAATAATCGTCCTTCCCTCAGTGTTATTTGACCAAATAAATGACAGTTTCCACACCACGTGCACCAGACACTCCACACCCACGGTGGATAAAGTAATTTCCCGCCACACTGAACAACGCGGTAAGTAATAAATCGTACTTTTATTCCATGAGTTGTTGCCGCTACCATCGTCATTTTTATACTGTGCACCATGTTGTGCCGTTCACGGGTTTTGCTGCCCTCCTTGAGAGCTGATTGGTCCAGCCACCGCCGCCGCCATCACTGCGCACGCGTTAATCTTTGCCGCCAAATTCACATTACAGCTTCAGCATTCCCGTCAAATATGCGCTCTGAAGCTCACTCAAAATTTTGGTTGGTTGATCCCACGAAATAAGGGCTTGGCATTATAGCCAAATATAGGTTTGGTTCCCTGGAACGAATCCGGAGACCACCGCCGACAAAATCAGAAACGTTTAATTTTTAGCAGTGATTTGAAGCCAAGGTTACTTAATAATAATAATAATAATACTAATAATAATAATAATAATAATAATAATAATAATAATAATAATAATAATAATAGCTTTATTTCTACAAGTACATGTACAAGGTATACAGGCCTTGCTGACATCAATGACATACTACTGTATAGAAAGCCGCTTGTTATGCAGAGCATTTCGGGCAAATTAGGTTCAATTCTGTCCCAGGATGCGAACCACACCAGTCGACTAACACCCAGGTACCCATTTTACTGATGGGTGAACATGGACAACCGGTGTAAGGAAACAAGCCCAATTATTCTACCCTTGTCGGGAATCGAACCCGGACACATCGGCGTGTGAAGTGAGAGCTTTGTCTTGCTGGGTGATCTGAGGAAGGTATCCTCGTATTACATTACCCCAGCCCCCTGGGCCTCAATGATCCAAGGTATCCAAGGTAGGCCCCGTGACCTGATGGCAAAAGCTCTCGCATCATACGGTGAGGTGTCCGGGTTCGAGTCCCGGCGAAGGGGTAGAAACATCGGACGTGTTTCCTTACACTGGTTGTCTATGTTCACCAATCAGTAAAATGGGTACCTGGGTGTTAGTGGACTGGTGTGGGTCGCATTCTGGGACAAAACTGACCTAATTTGCCCGAAATGCTCTGCATAACAAGGGGCTTTCTATATAGTAATATGTCATTGATGTCAGCTAGGCCTGTATACCTTGTACATGTACTTGTAGTAAATAAAGATATTATTATTATTATTATTATTATTACCCCAGCCCCCTGTGCCTCATTATTATTATTATAATCAAATAAAAGCGCTAAACCACAAGGGTTATACAGCCCCTGTGCCTCAATGATCCAAGGTATCCCCTGGTCACAGACCAGGCCGCGGGGGCGTTGACCCCCGGAGCTCTCCAGGTATCCCCGTATTCCATTACACCAGTCCCTGTGCCTCAATGATCCAAGGTATCTCCGTATTCTATTACACCAGTCCCCTGTGCCTCCATGATCTCAGGAAGGTATCCCAGTATTACGTAACCTGTCCCTTGTTCCTCATTACACGTTAATGGAATAGTGCAGAGTACGTCATAAGATGATAATGAAGTTAAATATTAGTGTTGAAGATTTTAAAGGAATCAGAAGAGGCATTCACATTATTAATATAATCAAAAGAAGCGCTAAACCACAGGGGTTATACAGCGAGGCATTCACAGATCACCATAAACTAATATCCAAATTTCTTCAACAACAATGGTAAATTTGGACACTACACAGTCCAAATCTATTTCAATCCTTTCAAAGAGACGAAAAAAATAATATCCCAAGTTAAGTACGTTAGTTTTATGTAGGTTTAGACAATTGTTTAACAATGATATTGAAGGCACACGTAGTAAACGCACATTAAGTTAACTTAATCTAGGATGATCAGATTAAGTCAAATACATACTGACTTACCCATTCTCCAGTTATTTTAAGAGTAACTAAATTAATCAAATTGGTACATAACATCAAAAGATTCTTTCCTCTGAGGAAAACACATCAGCACTAAGTTTAAAGCTGACCAGGAGAAGCATTTTCCAGTTATTGCACAGAATCCAACACAATTTGTGCCTACACAGCCTCAACCCGTGAAGGAACCATCCACGTCATACACTGCATCAACCAGTGAAAATTGATGTTGTTCACAATTTTGTTTTTAAAACACCGGCCTTCTCCCACCGAGGTAGGGTGACCCAGAAGAAGAAACACTTTCACCATCATTCACTATCACTTGCCAGTGATAGTGAATGATGGTACTACAGTTCAGATTCCCCTCCCCCCCAACTGCAAATATTCTCAACCCTCCTTCAGTGTACTTCCCACCATCAGGACTAAAGTTCAGCTAACCGGTTTTCCTGAATTTCTTCACAAAATGTTACCTTGCTCACACTGCAACAGCTCGTAGTCCCAAAAACTATTTTCCTCTACTCTAAACATGACTGTTGGATATCCAAGCCCCTCAACATACAAAACTGTTCACAATTGTTATATTTTAATCAGAGAAAAATGTAAACCCATAGGGGTTATATAGCAACTGTGGAATGGGAGGCTTTCAAATTCAATCCAAGGGGATAACAACTCCAGTTCCTTGGATCAAGAGCCTCACTAGCATCAAGACAAAATAATGCAATAAGGTAAAATACTATATCAGTTCAGGATTAAGTGCCAAAATCCACTCATAGGATGGGTATGAGGTTCATAATAAAGATGTTCAACATACTAATAATATAATAGTTACTATCCTGGCCCCAAGATGCATCGACCATTAGATACTGAAGCCTTTCAGAATTAATCAAAACCAAGCGCTAAACCCACAAGTCATACAGCACTGCCTTTCAGAAGTAAACAATTTTTTTTAAATGGTTTAATGGGAATAAAATTTCACTTATACAAAATGGCCAAATCTGCACCTACACATTTGAATTTCACTTCATCAAATTAGGAGGTACCTTTTGTGATCCCTTGATTATTATAATCATATAGTGCTAAACTGACAAGGGTCATGCAGCGCTCTGCGACTCCTAGAACCTACGCCACAGAGGCTTTTAGAAATTATTCAAACCATTCCAGGATGCTAGAAATTAGTTCACCAACTTTGGTCATTGGGCACAGGAACATACCAATTCTTAAAAGAACTTTGTTCTCATTACCATACACAAATGTTGAAAATTTGAAGGCAGTTAAACAAGGGGTTCCCTAGTTATACAAAATAAATTTAAGAAATTTAGACGAATTTCAGGCAAACTCTTACAGGTACACCACAGGGGATGAGGGCACTAAACCCATAGGGGGTCACAGTACCTGGTAGGCAATCATAATCAAAACCAAGCGCTAAACCCACTAGGGTCATACAGCACTGCAATTGTAGGCAGTCAGGCTTGATCCATGAAAGGGAGGCAAGTCCAATTTGTTGGAGTACTAAACCCTTTCACATCATACAGCACTTGGGGAAATGGAATTAGAGTACAGGGCAAATTCCTTGTATCAAAAGCCCCCCTCACCAGCATCAACGAAACCCCTTCTGGGAAGGATTATCCAAAAATTCCACAAGTTAGGGACTTTTTCCCCCATTCAGGTTGTTTAATGTGCTTCACCATGTGACCCATATTATTATAATCAAGGGGGAGCGCTAAACCCGTAGGATTATGCGGCGCCTGTGGGGGTATGTGGAAGGTATTCAGGCTTAATTCAGGAACTGGAGCACAGATCCAATTCCCCAGATCAAGAGCCCCTCACCAGCATCAAGGAACCTCCTTTGAGGGGATGTGACCCATAACAGTAACACCCAGGTACCTATTTACTGTGTGAATAGGGGCACCAAGTGCAAGGAAACTTTCTCAAAGTTTAACCTAAGCTGGGGAACGATCCCTGGTCCCTCATTGCAAGAGCCAAGGATGCCACTAACCAAGCCACAAGCATCCTTACTAGGGATGTATCGGATGTGAAAAATTTAGATATCCGGATGTGTATATGGATGTCTTACTCATTTTACGGATGCGAATGCGGATGTAAGAAATTGTGCGGATGTTCCACAGATGTATATATGGATATCTGTTTACTGTGAAATACGGATGCAGATGTAAAATTGTGGATGTTCCGCAGATGCGGATATCCGATACATCACTAATCCTTACTGACGTTAGAACCTCTAAAGTATAGTACATAAAAATTTGTAAAAATATTAATGCGTGTTTATTATAATCAAAGAAAGCCCTAAACCTACAAGGGTCATACAGCAGTGGGGCAGAAAATAGTGCTGGGGCTAAAAACAGCTAATGCTTCAGATTCAGTATCTAGGTTTGCAGATCTTTGCACTTACTGTAATTTCTTTTCAGTGCTTTGATATGCACAGTAGATCTTTGCATAATTTTTTAAAGCAGATTTTAGGGGAAAGCAATGAACCCACAGGGGTCATACACTTAGGAATGGTAAGACAATCTGGTTCAATCCAAGGAAGGGGTGAACATACCTAAATTTCTTTAAGGCACCTTCCTTCATGGTGTTAAAAGCAATTTACTAAGGCCTTCAGGTGCATTATGATGTTCATGGAACAGTCAACCCAGTATCATAATCATAACTAAGCTCTAAATCCACAAGTCATAATGCTGTAGTAAACTCGAAGAGCAGTGGGATGAGGGAAAAGGGAAGGCATTCAGGCTCTATTCAAGGAATTGGATTATTATAATCATAACTAAGTGCTAAACCCACAAGGGTCTCAAGGAATTTGAGCACAAGTCAAATAACTTATACAAAGCCCTCTCCAACATAAAGGAACCCTCAGAAGGTTCCTTGAAAGTACAGATTACTAATGTCTGCAATTTTCCATTCAGTGAATGTCTCCTTCCCACCCCTCCAACAAATTACTTATGTACATAATTTGGTTTGAGCCTTTTTAAATCTTTTCTTCAACAATTTGATAAGAATGTATTAGACTGCACCCCAAAAAAAAAAAAAAAAAAAAAACCAACAATTTATATTTAGGGAATGCTAAACCCACAGGGGTCATACAGTGCCTGGGAAAATGAAAGGTATTCAGGTTGAATCCAAGGAGAGCATAGGTACAATTCCTTGGTTCAAGAAATCCTTACCAACAAAGGAATGTCCCTCATGGACCCTGATAAAAAAAATTTAAGAAGGCAAGGCAAAACAAAAATTCTTTAGTATTTTTAATAAATATGTAAATCCTAAAAACACATTCACTAGTACTAAAAGTTTACACCTTATGGTAAAAGCTACAAAAAGATTGAAGTGGCAGTGGTTGGGTTAAATATTGATGAACTTAGGTTGTAGCTTTTGGTTTTTCCTTTGTTATTTCTTCTGTTGCCTTCTTCATCTCTTCTGCAGCCTGTTTCTTTAGCTCTTCCATATCTTTACCTTTTGAAGAGGTCTGAAGAAAATTAAGATTCAATTTACTTTTTAAAAATAGACAAATGAATCTTACTAAGTCAAGTACCTACAAACAAGTTGCAAAGAAGGGCTGGGATTCAACATTAGCCTGGAAGTCCTTAGCTTTTGGGCAATCTACTACTGTAATCAACCTCTGCATTTTCCACCAGGTAGAGTTTCAAAATTTATCCCATTAATGTTAAGAAGGCTCAACATTAAAATTAATGATGGGAAGACTATACCAAGACTTACCAATACTGATCTATTTTAGGCCAACAATTTTACCATCAAAATTAGATGCCCACAAACATTTTAGTGCAACCCTAATGAAAATCACTTTACACAATGCCACTATCTGGACACACCCAAAATAGTCCATAAGCAATTAACTTTTACATTACGTAAAATGTTCATTTAACCAAGATCACATTATTAGTCAAGGGGAAGCACTAAAACTATAGGGGTCACAACACCTCGGGGAAAATGCAAAGCATTCAGAATAGTCAATAATGAATTTTTTTTTTTAATGCTAAAAACTTCCACAGCATTGTTACATCCTGCGTATTTTCAGGCTCAATTTGCTATTTACCCCTTCCTTCCCCACTGCTTGCCTACCTTAATTTCATTTGCCAAATGTTCTCAGCTTTGATCAGGAAGTAAAGGTAATCAAAAAGCTTAAGTCTCAGGCCAGGGTGTCTTACCCCTTAATCATATTTCATTCATGGAGGGTAAGCACTGGTTTAGAAACACGCAAGCAAACACTACGAAATATTTACTAGAAAATGTTTCGGTCCTGGGATCTTGATCACTTGATCAGGATCCCAGGACAAACTTTTCTAATAAATAGCCTAGCATTTGCTTGTTTATTTTTCTAAACCAACATTGTCAGTATTTATTACCAAAGGTTTATAGGTCATGCAGCACCTGAGGATATGGGATGTAATCAGGTTCAATTTAAGAAAATGTCATTCCCTGGATTGAGACCTATAATGGCATCCACTAGATAGTGTGGTTTCTATTAGCACTAATACACATCAATATCAAGTAACCCGAATAACTTCTTTTTACAAATACCAATTAGTATACCTGCCTTATTATCAGTTTCCATACTTTCTGATTGACCATTTGTACTCGTCACTTCACTGGTTGTGCTTTCACCATTCTCAACTTTGGCCTTCTTTATATCTGCTACTGCAGCATCCTCTTCTGGTTTCCTCTGCTTGGGGATGAGAAGAAAGGAGCTTAAGCTTTCAACATTAGCAGGTCTTTCCATGGAAGAAACTAGCATTTAACCTAAATTACAAATCTATATACATTTAAGAAATGCCACAAAACTGCAAATTTATCTTAAAGCTTATTTAATTTTGGTACTCAGCAACTTTTCACAAGTATTGTAAAGCAATAATGTGTCAAATTATTATTATAATCAAATAGAAGCGCTAAACCAATAATGTGTCAAAGCTGAAGTTTTAACAACTTTCAAATTTTTTTTAATCTGCCCTTCAATAAGACTGGGTGACAGTATTTTTCTATGATGATAAATTACAATCCACTGATTACGTGACTCCCCCAGCCTACTTTTACAAAGTGCATGCACTGTAATCAGGTCAACTGTTTTTTCTTTAATTCGTATTTTGCCATACAAATACCATTCCTCAAAACCCTTCTTCCAACACTTCAGACATTCCTACACCTTCCATCTAAGGTTTGTGTACCTTCAACCTATTGTTCCAGACTATCAATACCAAATATTATTTGCAAACCACCAGATTTGCAAACTAAGGAATAAAGTAAATCACAAAATATTGAGTTGGCACTATGTTTATATCCATCCACTTAGTTGTATGATTCCAAGACCATTCTTCACACCCATACTGCTGTCCACTGCTAAAACTACATTCATTGTGCACTGCTCCCCCCCCCTCACCCTTCTCTGGCAATTTAACCCAATACCTCAACACATTAAGATTCACTCCTTTACAATGGTGCTCACACCATGCATTTCATTTTGAATCAGACGTTTTTAGCTTCAGATGTACCTTCTTTCTGACAAGATGTGTAATTGATTTTGCTTCTGCATTTGAGAAAGTACTTGAGCTTGGAGCATCAAATCCTGCTTGTGATGCAACAGTGTCCGAACTTTGTACTCGGCCTCCTATTGCATGAGCCATTAAAGCTCCCTGTAATAAAGATTTATGAATTAATTTTAGTCCAAAGCTTGCCCTGCAAAGGTATTTGTTTTAATGCAAAATTTTTACTTTACTGAAGTAAAAAATAAAAAATCTTGTATTTTATGCATTATAATGTCTTGGGAGCTGGAGGTATTGGGTAGATGGCGGGAATATTTTGAGGAACTTTTAAATGTCGATGAAAAGAGGGAGGCGATAATTTCATGTACTGGCCAGGGAGGTACAACATCGTTTAGGAGTGAAGAAGAGCAGGATGTGAGTGTGGGGGAGGTGCGTGAGGCATTACGTAGAATGAAAGGGGGTAAAGCAGCTGGAATTGACGGAATCATGACAGAAATGTTAAAAGCAGGGGGGGATATAGTGCTGGAGTGGTTGGTATTTTTGTTTAATAAATGTATGAAAGAGGGGAAGGTACCTAGGGATTGGCAGAGAGCATGTATAGTTCCTTTATATAAAGGGAAGGGGATAAAAGAGAGTGTAAAAATTATAGGGGAATAAGTTTACTGAGTATACCAGGTAAAGTGTATGGCAGGGTTATTATTGAAAGAATTAGAGGTAAGACAGAGAGTAGGATTGCAGATGAGCAAGGAGGCTTTAGAGTGGGTAGGGGATGTGTAGATCAAGTGTTTACAGTGAAGCATATATGTGAACAGTATTTAGATAAAGGTAGAGAAGTTTTTATTGCATTTATGGATTTAGAAAAGGCATATGATAGAGTGGATAGGGGAGCAATGTGGCAAATGTTGCAAGTGTATGGAATAGGTAGTAAGTTACTGAAGGCTGTAAAGAGTTTTTATGAGGATAGTGAGGCTCAGGTTAGGGTGTGTAGGAGAGAGGGAGATTACTTCCGGTAAAAGTAGGTCTTAGACAGGGTTGTGTAATGTCACCATGGTTGTTTAATATATTTATAGATGGGGTTGTAAAGAAGTAAATGCTAGGGTGTTGGGGAGAGGTGGATTAAATTATGGAGAATTAAATGCAAAATGGGAGTTGCACAGTTACTTTGCTGATGATACTGTGCTTATGGAGATTCTAAAGAAAAGTTGCAAGGTTAGTGGACGAGTTTGGGAGTGTGTGTAAAGGTAGAAAGTTAAAGTGAACATAGATAAGAGTAAGTGATGAGGTATCAACGATTTAAATAAAGAAATTGGGATATCACTTTGGGAGAGAGGATTATGGAAGAAGTAAATGTTTTCAGATATTTGGGAGTTGATGTGTCAGCAGATGGGTTATGAAGGATGAGGTTAACCATAGAATTGATGAAGGAAAAAGGTGAGTGGTGCATTGAGGTATCTGTGAGACAAAACGTATCCATGGAGCAAAGGGAATGTACGAAAGTATAGTGTACCAACACTCTTATATGGTGTGAAGCATGGGTTGCAAATGCTGCAGCGAGGAGGAGGCTGGAGGCAGTGGAGATGTCCTGTCTAAGGGCAATGTGTGGTGTAAATATTATGCAGAAAATTGAATGAAATGAGAAGGTGTGGGTTACTAAAGTATTGCAGAGGGCTGAAGAGGGTTGTTGAGGTGGTTTGGTCATTTAGAGAGAATGGATCAAAGTAGAATGACTTGGAAGCGTATAAATCTGTAGGAAGGAAGGCGGGGTAGGGTCGTCCTAGAAAAGGTTGGAGGAAGGGTAAAGGAGGTTTTGTGGCGAGGGCTGGACTTCCAGCAAGCATGTGTGAGCTGTTAGATGGGAGTGAATGGAGACGAATGGTTTTGGGACATGACGATCTGTTGGAGGTGAGCAGGGTAACATTGTGTGAAGGGATTCAGGAAACCAGTTAATGATTTAGTTGGACTCGAGTCCTGAAATGGAAGTCAATGCCTGCACTTTAAAGGAGGTCTGAGATAGTGACAGCTGGGAGGACTTTTCTCAGCTGTAGTATCTGAGCTCCTCTGCAAAGACAGTGATTATGTATGAGTGTGGTGAAAGTGTTGAATGATGATGAAAGTTTTTTTTTTGGGGATTTTCTTTCTTTGGTCACCCTGCCTCGGTGGGAGACGGCCGACTTGTTGGAGAGAAAAAAAAAAAAAAAAAAAAAATGTCTTGGTGCTTAAAACCATGATCCAACCAAAAACATTAAGATGAACAAGCTATTCCACCATTTACAGAAATGGTATTGAATAAAGGGAGGTGGGGAAGGCCTCTTCAGACCTTTTAGTTTAAAATTTTGAAGAACTGATCACTAGTCTAAGTTATCAACATCATGACTGAAAGACTTTACTTATGCTAAATGGAAGGGGCCACAGAAGCTCCATACAGTTCCATTAACTATGCAATTTTAATACTATGAAAAATTGACAGACCTGGGAAACTGAAGACAAATTTCAAAGCAACTATTAGTAACCAACTTTCAGTATAACATTATGGATTTAGGGTCAAGAGATACACTGCATCCCAAAAGTACAGAAGACTGGAAGTTGCTGTACAGCACTAATATTTCAGGAATAAAGTTTTAGTAAAACTCTGCAAAACCTATTAGTATGAATAAAGGAATTGAGATTTATCAAGTGCTGTACTTCAGCCTCTGGAAGGGTTTCAGTGACCCAAAATCATTTGCAAAGGTTCTTAAAAATAATGGGCCATAGGTTTGTAATTTTCACCATTTGAGAAATGTCATGCGACATTACCAAGCACCCTTTTACCTACGGCATCACTAAACATTATTACCAAGTCACACCAAAATCACACTTAGAATCTCTCTAAAAAAGGTAGAGAAAAAAATAATACTTTTTAAGTAACTTCAATTACATTCCATACAACAGCCACTTTCTGTATATAATGGACTGTATTAACACTATTAGTATGCTTTTGCTACATGGTTGAAAATTTGCCTCTTTCAATCACACTGTTAGTCATTTAGTACTAAATTTAGAGAAAAAATGGCAGTACAGGAAGGCACGAAAATTACAATTTCAATAACTACATTGCTGTGCACTTACCCAAAGTTTATTTATACAAATATTAAATAGGTTTATTTATAATAGTGAAAAGAAAATGAGAGTGCAATGATCTCGTGGTACTGCCATTATTGGCATAACAGTACTGTTGTATATATAAAAAAAGATTACTACAAGTTACTGTGGTGTCTAACGTACCTGTACATTTTTTTTAACGTACATTAAGAAATGCCACCTGCCATTTTTTTTGGCCTTAGCACATACCTTTAAAGAGAACCCAAGACCAGTTGGGTTATGTAGTGCATCATGGGTACCACTGCATAACTACCACAAGTAAACACCACTTTCCCTACCGTCAAACTGTGTAACTCAGGAAGATGCCTTATTCTATGTAGATTTAACCTAGGATGACCCAACAGTCAAACAATATGAATGTTTCAAGGAATATTACACTTTGAAATAAATATACATTAAAACAACTTGTAAATATGTCCTACAATGGACAATTTTATCAAGTTTGTGAAACTTAGGCTATTTGACTTTTTCCATGTTTTGTGTATTACTCTCACACAAACTTACAGGTAATTTATTTTCTGGGTAAACTATAGCTAAAGGGTGAAACCTTTGGTTGGCATTTTTGGGCATTCCAGGAACATAACTTGTTTCCCCCCCTCCCCTACATGTTTAGCTTGTTTTACACTTAAAATCAGATGCAGTTTTTCAGGAATGTAATTACCATCTTAATAAACTGTTTACTGTACTACTTTCTAAAAGCTATTTTCTGTGAACAAGTTAAGGTTACCAAGTTCCATTGCTTTGGCAAGGCATGGATTTTTTTTTTCAACAAGTTGGCCATCTCCCACCAAGGCAGGGTGACCCAAAAAGAAAATCTCCAAAAAAGAAAATACTTTCATCATCATTGAACACTCACCTCACTCGTACATAATCAGTCTTTGCAGAGGTGCTCAGATACTAGTTTAGAATAGTCCCTCCAAACTGTCACTAACCCAGACCGCTCCTTTAAAGTGCAGGCATTGTGCTTCCCATTTCCAGGACTCAAGTCCGGCTAAATCTATAATAACCAGTTTCCCTGAATCCCTTCACTAAATATCCTGCTCACACTCCAACAGCTAGTCAGGTCCCAAAAACCATTAGTCTCCATTCACTAACACGCTCACACACGCTTGCTGGAAGTACAAGCCCCTCGCCCAGAAAACCTCCTTTACCCCCTCCCTCCAACCTTTTCGAGGATAACCCCTACCCCTCCCTTCCCTTCCTTTCCCTACAGATTTATACGCTCTCCAAGTCATTCTACTTTGATCCATTCTCTCTAAATGACCAAACCACCTCAACCCCTCTACAGCCCTCTGACTAATACTTTTATTAACTCCACACCCCCTCTTAATTTCCACTCCGATTCTCTGCATAATATTTACCCCACACATTGCCCTTAGACAGGACATGTCCACTACCTCAAGCCGCCTCCTCATTGCAGCATTTACAACCCAAGCTTCACACCTATACGAGTGTTGGTACCACTATATTTTCATACATTCCCTTCTTTGCCGCCATAGATAACGTTTTTTTTTGTCTCCACAGATACCTCAACGCACCACTCACCTTTTTTCCTTCATCAATTCTATGGTTAACCTCATCTTTCATAAACCCATCTGCTGATAAGTCAACTCCCAAATATCTGAAAACATTCACTTCTTCCATACTCCCTCTCTCTCCAATGTGATACAAGAATATATTTACCTAGTGCAAACATCACTACCTATTTATGTAGCAAGCTGCGACACCTCCCAGAATTTTGTGGCGAGGGTAGATTGCCTTCACTTCTAAATATACTCTCCACTTTATTTATGTCATGCAAGTCCCTCTGTTTCCCCACTTTGGCATACCCAAATACAATTATACATTAAACAATTACTTGTTCAGGCAGTTTGACACATCTACACTTTCTTCAAGCATTTGCCAAATGGCTCTAGTGTCGATTTTTATTTGGGGGTGTGAAACCTAAGTTAAAAATATACATGTCTATCCACAATCTTTGATAATTTGTCGAGCTACTCCAGAGTAGTATTAACTTCATACTCATAGGGAGTAAATTTGTTCGGAAATGGCACTTGAGCAGGCTTCTGGAATGAGTTTGTTCGTTACTCGGGGGTCCACTGTATAACTAAAATCAGACAATTATGAATAACAGTAATTCTATTTAAACACACTGGTCCCACCAAGGTATTAAATTACTGTACTATTTTACAGTTTTCCTTAACTGTAGCTAGGACTAAACATTCACAGCTAACTAGGCAATGTCAAAACCTTTCTATACAATATTACACACCATTACAATAATAGTTTATCAGGTTTTTTTTTTCTACACTCATGGAAGCCTACTGGATAATTTTCTTTAATAGCTCTCATTATAAAAAAAAAAATAAGAAATTTATGAAGGTATACTTACCACACCATCAGTAGACTGTTGGCAGGGATTAAAAATACTTTAATGAGGCAAGGTGGTTTAGTATGCAGTTACTATAATTATCTACATTTTTCAGTTAAACTGATTTCTCCAATTAATATTAATCTAAAAAGACCACATTACACAAATCTTACAGTATGCTAGAACTATGTACAATTCACAGGTTCATAAACAGTTAACTAAAACTAAGGATTTAAATCTTAATGGGCAGCAAGAATATGGAAATCTTGACATTTTTATTATCACTGACTTTGGCAAAGGAAAATAGCAAGCAAGTTTAGATCAGTTACATATGCAATGAATATCATAAGGCAGATCCTCCCAATGAAAGATTGTGGGGATAAGAGATAGCTGTCCCATAAATGAATTGTCAGATTTTATAATTTCAGAATTTGTATTAAATTTTGAGAAGGGCTTAGTAATTAAAGATGATCTTCTTGAAGGCTGGAGACACTCCAAGTCTATAGAAATATTTACATTTTCAACCATTACGTCTAGTTAAATATTCAGTTTCAAGATTCTTCACGTAGATACTAAACTTGCGCCATCTTTCTTTACAGTATTTAATAAGTTTCCAACTAACCTATTTAGTTACCACCTATCCATTAGGTGCCGCAGAATTGTCTAAACTGTTGTCTATGCTACGAGTCTCAACAAACCTTGGCTGCCTTCTGCAACTTCTCCTTAGTGTCTTTCTTCATTTCCTCCATGTCTATTATTTTTTCCTTTATTTCTGGCAAAAGTTTATTTAGTTCGTCAATTTCTCCTTGCTCTGTGTAAAATGGGTCTGGTCTTTCAGCAGCTGAAATAAAAAGTCACTAAAGAAAACATGAACAATTTCCATTATTTTAAAGTATCTTGAGGCAGGAAAGTTTCTTCCTGAACACTCGTGCAAAGGTAATTTAGCAAAAAAAAAAAAAAAAAAAAATAGTTATTTTAAAATTGCACCTAACATGCAGTTTTTATTGTAGGTAATCAAAAGAAAGGAGGGGGGAATTTTTAATAAAAAATCTAGCCTTTATCATTTATTAGCTGTCTTACCAGAAGTATGCAGACATCACACAACAGAACAGCACTACCATACCTTATTACAGTCCAGTGAAGAGGCAAAGTACTACCTCCCATTCAATATGAAGAGTTAGCAATTCAAATATTCCCTCTAGCTTAGTTTAAAGAAATACATTTCTGAAACAGGGTGTGCTGACAGGACAAACAGGACATTACTAGTAGTTAAAGCACTAGCAGAAATTACATAGCTTACCATCTTTTTTCTTTTGTTCTTCTGTCCAGTCTTCCTTTTCTTTTATCCTTTTATTAAGGTTGCAGATCCTCAAATCGATCACTTTGACTGCTGCCTGAAAGCTTTCTACAGCTTTGTCAAAATCGTCAGAAAATGAATGAGCAACACCAAGATGATAATGAGTTTCTGCCAAACATCTGTCGTCCTCTTCAAGGTGTTTTTCCTGAATGGTTTATTAAAAAGTTTAAGATAAACATCCATTGCCTTTTATCATATATTGTACAAAAGGAGACATTCTTGCTCATCATTCCACTTGTGCTTAATGAATAGTATATAAAAAAATTGACTTACCTTTGTATACAGTCTTCAGCCTATTCAAGCATGTTAATAAGAAAGGAAGGGAAGAAAAGAAAAAAAAGTGGGGGATGTGACAAGTACTGAAGCTTTTATTCAGGTATTATACAGAATTTTAGCAATTAACTTAAAATCACCTCTAACTAGACAAACTTTAGGTAGATCCTACAGCATTAAAAAAAAAATGTCAAGTCAATGGTTAATGGAGGATAGCTTAATCATGAACAAGTGTATAGCCAACAGAATGATTAAGGAAAGTGCAAATCAAAACTAGTACAATAATGTCCATGTGCAGGCAAAAATGGAAAAGTTTTGCCCTGCATTTATTTCAACCAGTTAAAAGAATGGCAGAGAAAGAGTATAGATAAGTGTTAATTTGATAAATTAGACAACTATCAAGATTGATGGACTGATCACATTGACTCCAGGCTACTTCAAACTACTCCCAATTTTCAACCATTCTTCTCTGTATTGGACCGAGGAAGCCACTGGTTTGCAAAACATTTCCACAAAAATACCCAAGTGTTGCACAAGTGTAATTTATTACCTTGTACAATGCCTGCACTAAGGATATAAACAATGAAATTGCTGAAGAGGATCCCTATTTCATGGACAAAACGAGGCATCTTACAAAACCACTAGTATAATTTTGGCAAGATTGCTACTCAGACTTGTATTAACAATTTCTTACTTGTATCTCTAAGCACTGTTTGAAGTCTTCAATACCCTGAGCATAGTTTTCACTCTCTAAGCCAACTTCTCCAAGCTTTAGGTACACTTGTGCTACTTTCTTTATCATTTCAGGATTAGTGTCTTCTTGTCTGGAATATAAAGCAATACAATACTATTCTATAGTTCATTAAGGTATGGAAATTCTGGTTGAAATTTCATAAAGAACTTAGATGTCATTATAGGTTACAATAAGTTTCATTAAGCTACCTTTCAATCCCATCAAGATATTTAAGTTTCCTCCGAAAATTAAATACTCAAACATTTAAGGAAAATCTGAATTAAATTTTAAGCCTTCAAACTGACATCCCTCAGCATAAAGACCCAAACCTACTTTTTGAATATAACTTTGGCTAGCTCCAGCATTTCCCATGCCAGTTGCAAGTTAGAAACTTCCTCTTCATCTTCTTCAGTCTTCTCGCCTAGAATAAGGTTTAAAGTTATCAATAATGCTTTTGGAAATACATGCATGTTCATGCCTCTACAATATCA
The DNA here is from genome assembly GCA_009830355.1 of Cherax destructor. Classification (NCBI taxonomy): domain Eukaryota; kingdom Metazoa; phylum Arthropoda; class Malacostraca; order Decapoda; family Parastacidae; genus Cherax; species Cherax destructor. The sequence goes on from WNWK01000029.1 coordinate 1,121,357, forward strand.
ATATAAGAACTAGTTAAGAATTTAAAATGTTAATTTGCCAGTTACAAAATATTACTAAACATTCCAGTTGTGCTACAAACTAAAAATTAACCAGCCCTTAGATGTTTAGTAGCTACAGACCTAGTAAATACTAGTATAACTAGGTTCATTTGTCTGAAATTCAAAATGTATCCCCCCATATTGTACCCCGCATCCCTGTACCTCAGGGCAGGTGATAGGAATAATGTAGCACAAGTTTCCACTGCAGTTTAACCCTTTCAGTGTTGGCCCTGTTGTATCACTGCTTTACAGCTAGTGTTGGTCCCGTAGTAAAACGCCATGAGCTCAGCTCACTCAAACTGTAAGCGGTAAATTTGGGCCTAGATAGGAGAGAATGGGTCTATGCGGTAAGTGTGCACCATTTAAAAAATCCTGCAGCATGCAGTGCATAAGGAGAAAAAAAACTGCAACCATGTTTTTTTGGTTTAAAACAGCAACTGAGCAGTGTATTTCATGTGGTTATGGTTGTATTCTTGGTTTTTTTTGGTCTCAATTGATAAAATGGAAGATATATTACAGAAATAGAGATGATTTTGATTAGTTTCAGAACTGAAAGCCTATCAGACATGGTATTCTCAGTACTTTCTGGCTCTGATTACATGATTTTTTAACAAATTGGTAAAATGTCACAAATTACACAAATTTGAAAATTAAAGAGTGCCATCTTTGTGGAATGCATTAGCATTAATATTTTGAAGCTCATTGGAAGAGACATTCTTATTACATGTATTAAATAGATTTAAATATTTTTTTTTAGTGCACATTGACAAATTGGTGCACAAACTGAACTTGTGGGTCACAGCCTGTCCTAAGAAGCAACAGCCATTCAGATGAGGCTATTCAAATGCATTTAATACTATTTAACAGGATTGACATCTAAACTGTTTTATCTGAGAGCCTCTGCAAAGTGATGTGTAAGTGATGGTGAAAGTTTTTTTTTTTTTTTGGGTCAGCCTGCCTCTGGGTTTTTTTTTTTTTTTTCAAAATTGACAAATTTGCACCTACACACTATAATTTCACTTCACTCCTTGGTTGTCAATGCAGGAGACAATAGGTTTTAAATCTTTTAAGAAAAGCAAGAGTTTTTTCTGAGTAATTAGATCCATTGCAAGAATCTGAATTTTCTAAAACTTGGGTCATATGCATACCTCGCTAATATGGAAGGTTAGGTTCCAGACAACTGCTGTAAAGCAAATATCGCCTTAAAGCGAATCACAGCCTTTTACCATTTGCCAATGCATATAAAAGCCTAAAAAAAAATTACACTTTCATTTATTAAGTGCAAATACAAGGTCCCCCCAAAAAAAAAAAAAAAATACGCAAAAATAAAAATGGCCCCAGTCAGCTGATGTGCATCGCTGCCAAAAACAAATATGTAACTGAAAAGTTCCGTATCAGCAAGATATGCCTATACTACCTGCATATGACAATAGTGGCAAGCCTTGCCCATGTTAGTATACAACATTAAGAATGAAGCTGAAGTCAGGTAGCCATTTTTGACATCTAACTGATTGCTGAAAATTTACTACCTCCAAGTGTTACTAATATTTTTTTTTTTTTTTTTTTTACCTTCACCTTCATCCTGGCTTTTACTTTCATCTTTGCTTCCCTCTTCATCTTGAGATTCACCTTCTTGAGAGTCTCCATCTCTTTCTCCATCCTCATCCCCATCTTCTTCCTCTTCATCTTCTGTGCTTCCTTCTTCTGCAATAAACAGAAACTGTTTACTCCCAATAATCACAAAAGTTAATTCAAGATTCAATATATTTACAAAATACAAATTTAATTTTCCTACGATGACATCTACAATAAATGCATTGCAGTCTATCGATACTAGTTCAGAAGTGAAAATTCTTAGTAGCATATGGTAAAGGTAACCATAGAGCCTGGAGTAAGTAATTCTGGATATATCTGATGGAATATGTATAACGAAAGAAAGGCATCTAATTGTAAAACCTCTATTTCTTGGAACTATTTAAAGGCTTATAAACAAAATAGGAATTTTGTCAGGATTGACTTCAAAAATTATGATCTGGTAAGTTTTATTTTTTTTATACTTATGCTTTAGTGACATTTCCATCTTTATTACCAGGCAAAACTGATGCAAAGCTAAAATATTCTACGAGTGCCAGTTTTTCACTAAAAGATACTTAAAATAAATTATACATTTAGCAATTCACCCTTTACTAGGAATCCTCAAATTAGGTGGACGCACAGGAAGGTGATCAATTACTTCTAATAGAGCAATTGATTTCTTCCTCCACCAATGTTAAACCTTAACTGTCCACAGTAGATATCGTACTGATTCGACGTAATCTCGTTTTCAAATGCTTTAACTTGCACGATCCGTGCCTAGAGATTAAGAATGGGTCTGTGCACCAGTGTGTAGTATTACAAATTTGAATGACAAATGATCTTCATTAAACAAAAGAAAATTTATTTTCTCAAAATATTCGCACGAGTAACGTAGATCTATTTGGACAGTTTAAGGGTATCCTCTTATCTTTACTGTGTATCAGAAGCATTCACATCACTGCCTTGGCACTGGCTATTCATCATTATTAGAAGTGCCTTACTTGGGCTATACTAATTTCAAGAACACTTATGCCTTAACAGAAATTTGTCAAATGATTACTAACTCCATGCCCATGGCAAATAAAAGGTTAGTTTTGCTCTACATAAATACCACTAAACCAATAAGCCATTTATGAAGAAATCTAATCCAGCAAACATTTGGTTAGTAAATACCTACAGTATTACTTACAAATACTAAAATATTGCAACATACAAATGAAGTATTGCATAAAAATTACTCTGTATTCAAAGATTTATACTAAAGGTTTTATAAATACTTTTAATCTTACTATTCTCACTGGTTTCCTGTATGTCGCTATTTGATGCATCATTCTCAACTTTAATGGCTGCCTCTTTGGAGTTTCCATTTAGATACTTTTCATTTTCAGGAAGATTTTTATTAACTGCATTACCCTCATTCTCTAACTTCTCTTTTTCACTTTCCTCTTTCTCCAAGTTAGCTTTCTCAGCATTGATATCCTGAATGATATCTTTCATTTCTGATCCCTGGGTCACATTTCCTTTGACAATACCTTCATTCATATTTGAACAATCCTTATTCAATGAAAGTGCTCCATTCAAACTTTCAGCCCCAACTTCCTTTTTCATTTCACTATTAATTTTCCCTTTTTCATTCTTCGCCTTTGTCTCCAAACTTTCGTAGTTCTCTTCCAAAGCTTCACTTACTTTCTCGGCAACCATCTCCCACTCTTCCTCTAAATAAAAAGATGGGCAAACTTGCTAAGTTTTGATTTAAATTTAAAGTTTTACGAGTAGAATAGTTTAAGACATTTATTCAACCATGGGTAAATTTTTAACCATTATGTTACGAAGTGATTCAATGAAGTTATTCTAGTTCAGACAAACCAGTTTTGTCATATGCTCAAATTCAATATTCAGTACTAATACAATAAGATAGTAAATCTACAAACCCAGTGACAAAGTTGACAATTGCTAATTACCTGTTCCTTTTTCTGCACTCTCTACCTGGGAATTTTCCAGGTCTTCACCTTCAGGTACTGAAAAATCAGGATGAAAAACTACTTACAAATGAAAAAATACTAATCTCTATTTTCAGTTTGACCAAATATTTTGGGGGTATTTTTTTTTCTTTACAACTTCCTGGACACTTACCTCCATCCAAGGCATTTCCTAATACTCCACTCTCCATGCGAGCCAATTCCAACAAGGCTTTACCATAGTGGAAGTAGGCATCGCCACATTCTGGAGCAGTCTCCCCATATTCCTCTGCAAGGAATCTACATGCCTCCTGAAACATTTTCAATCATTTACCTAGTGCAATCAAATTTAGTTTTGGTGTTGTGGGGATATATCACTATGCTAATAAAAAAAAACTTTACTAAACATTAAGACCACAAAACAGAGATTGTGCAACTTTCAGAAGTAACATACAAAAGGCATCTAAGAATTATAAAAATATTGCCACCAGATAAATCGAGAAATGCATTTGCTAACTATAAAACAGCTTTTAAATAGACACTGAAAAAAAGCTAAATACAAAAGTATATTAGGTCAAAATTAGAATAAAGCAGCTGTGTTGTGTTCACATCTTAAGAATATGTATCAGGTCTGAGCTACAAAAGAATACCTAAGTATTAAAAAGTATTTCAATGAAAGGCTGAAAACAATGAAGATGCCAACACTGGTTCACAAGATTTAAATAGATATGGAAACATATGTATTAGAGATGAAAGAACAAAAAGAACTTTTAGTACCTTCAACAATGGGTTAAAAGGCTGTAAATTATGAAAATAGCCAAAATAGCACATTAAATTCTTTACAAATAGGAGATACAGTGGTACCTCGACTTACGTTTTTAATCCGTCAGAGAGGTCATTTCTTAAGACGAAACAAACGTAACACGAATCAATTTTCCCCATAAGAAATAATGGAAATAAATTTAATCCGTCCAAGACTTCCAAAAGTAGTTAAATAAAATATTTTTTAGAACTTTTGGACATTAAATAATACAGAATTGAATAAAGAATACATAAATACATGCAAATATTTTACAATAACATGTCACTTACATTTATTGAAGAGTTGTTGATGTGTGGAGGAAGTGAGGAGGGGAGAAGGTGGAGTAGTATGCTAGTGTTTGGAAGGGGAATCCCCTTCCATTAACACTGCAGGTGGTAAGTTCTTTTCTGGGGTTACTTCCAATTTTTCTTTGAATGCCACTAGGACCAGCTTGAGAGTCACTGGACCTCTTTCTAACAACAAATTTGTCCAGGGAGATCTGTGTCTGGCGATTCTTTAAAACATCCCTGAAGTGGGACACCACAGTGTCATTGTACAGGTTGCCAGCACGGCCTGCAACAGCATGGTTAGGGTGATATTCATCCATAAATGCTTGCACATCACTCCATTTGGCACAGATCTCCTAATCCTTGAAGAAGGCACATTCTTCCATTTTTGTTCCACCTCCTCCTCCTCCTCCTCTGAACCATTGTCCTGACCTCTGCTTTCTTGTTCCAGTTGCTGTTGAAGCTCTTGCAGATCTTCAGTGGTTAGCTCTTCCTTGTGCTCCTCCACCAACTGTTCCACATCCTCACCACTCACCTCTAACCCCAAAGACTTGCCCAATTCCACAATTTCTTCCAAAACAGGCTCAGGGTTCTGAGGCTCAGCCCCAAAACCTTCAAAATCCCTCTTAGGACACAGTCTGGCCACAATTTCTCCAGGCAGAGTTCAAAGTCCTGGTAGTCACTCCCTCCCAAGCCTTACCTATAAGGTGTACACAATGCAGCATATGGAAATGTTTTTCCAAAATTCTCTTAGGGTTATGTTCATGTCTGTGGTCACATCAAAGCACTTTTGAAACATTGCTTTGGTATAGAGTTTTTAAAGTTGGAAATGACCTGCTGGTCCATGGGCTGGAGGAGAGGAGTGGTATTAGGGGCAAGAACTTCACTTTGATGAATTTAAACTCCTCCACAATTTTCTCTACCAAGTTTGGAGGATGACAAGGAGCATTGTCCATTATCAGGAGGCACTTAAGTGGCAAATTATTGTCCAATAGATATTTCTTCACACTGGGGCCAAACACTTCATTGAACCAATCTAAGAAAATGTCCTTTGTGACCCAAGCCTTTTGTTAGACTTCCACATCACACACAAGTTAGACTTGCTGACACCGCATCTGCCAAACACTCGGGATTTTCAAAAGATACACCAGTAAAGGCTTCACTTTGCAATCACCACTGGCATTGGCACACAGCATCAAAGTTAGCCTGTCTTTCATAGGCTTATGTCCTGGCTGTGCCTTTTCCTCCTGAGTAATGTAGGTCCTGTTGGGCATTTTCTTCCAAAACAGGCCTGTTTCATCACAATTAAACACTTGTTGGGGGAGGAATTGTTCAGCCTCTAGGTACTCCTGGAATTCAGGCACATATTTTTCAGCCGCACTTTTGTCACAACTGGCTCCCTCACCATGCCTCACAACACTATGTATGCCAGTACGCTTCTTAAATTTTGAAACCAGCCTCTGCTGGCTTTAAATTCGCTCACTTCACTCGTTGCAGGCATTTTCTTAAGGAGATCATCATGCAACTGCCTTGCTTTTTCACATATTATTCCCTCCGAAACAGTATCTCCTGCTAACTGTTTCTCGTTGATCCACACCAACAACAACCTTTCCACATTTTCCAGCACTTGTGGTCTGTGTTTTGTGATCACAGATGCACCTTTTGCAACAACTGCTTCCTTGATTTTACTTAAATATTTCTTATCCACAATGGTAGAGATGGTAGAATAGGGTTTACCATACAGCCTGGCCAGCTCACTGATACGCACTCCACTTTCATATTTTTCTATTATCTCTTTCTTCATTTCTATCGTAAATATATTTCTGTTCCTCTTTGCCACAGGCTTAGCACTAGGATCTTTCCTTGGACCCATGGTAGCTTATTTAGCAGTTGCAAGCACTAAAAACAGTGGAATAATGACAATATACTGGTATGAATGCGTGGGTGTGGGTGGGTGGTCGCTCTCGCTTGTAAACACTAGCACACTGACGCTCCCTGGAGTGCGCGCTCAGCTGGGCTCCAGCGAACAGGTCCGGTCACGAAAGGCGTAAGACGAATCAAACAACGGATGTCGCATACAAATTTCTTACGTTATAAGTAACGGATATCGAATATAACGTAAGGTGATAACAACGTAAGTCGAGGTACCATTGTACAATGAAAATTAAGTTACATCAATTTTAAATTAAAAATATTAACATAATGAAGACTAGACTTGAGCACAGCTACCCCTGTGGTTACAAAGATGAAAACTTCACAAAACCATAACCATAGTACATTCTATTCCTACACTTCTGCTGTACAGTGGTCTCCCCAGCTAGGATGTTCCACTTTCAGATATCAATATGTACAGTGGTACTCGACTTCTGATGGTCCCAAACTCACCTTGTATGTAAGTTTATTTTTAAAATGCTTTTGTAAGTGTAATTTTGGGGGTCTAAAAGGACTAGTCTATTTTACAACATTTCTTAAGGAGATAAATTCGTTTGGTAATGACACTTGAACAGCATTCTGGAATGAAAAAATATCGTAAGTCGAGGTACCACTGTATATAGAAATCCTAAAACTCGTGGCATTCTGCAATTTGTTTGCAATTGTTATTACAATTTAGAGCCTTATGATTTGCAGTTTTGAAGAGGAAAGGCACTAAACCAAGCTTAATAGACAAAAGCAAATGGGCCACCAACAAGCCATGCTGAGGCTAAGAAAAACACCCAGTCACAGCAAATCAAAGGCAATTAACTTTAGAAAATAGGTTACCAGTTCAAAATATCAGTATCAAAATAGTTTTTAAGTAGAAAACCTACTATACTGTTACAGTAACTATTTCACATGACTGCAGGAACCTCGGCTGTAGTCTGAGAACATAATCCTCACCACCAGTTCATATGGTAGAACACTGGTCCTCCAGAGTGGAAAAAAAACATCAAGAGTGGCATAACCATCACAGTAACATGGTAGAAGGTAAGATTAGCACAACATACTGCCTCTTGTCCCTTAAGTTCCTCATTATAGTACAGTAGATTTGAACTTTAAAAAAAAAAAAGAGCTATACATAGACCTTATGACTACTTGCCTGTAAGGAGTTTACTGCAGAGGAATATCTCCAACAACCAAATGCCTCTTTCCTTGAGCAAAATGGTTTAGGGCAGCAGTGGCTGCATCACTGAAATTTAGCAAAATATTTAAGCAATGTACATAGGAAGGGAGGCTACAAGGATAATAAAGTTACATTGTTAAACAAAATTTGACTCCAAATACTGTACCATAAAACTCACTACTGGTAATACTAATCTCTCAAACAGCCTAAGGCCAGTCTTCCTTTCCACAAAATTCAATTACAATTTCTACCCATTGGAAGCTACAGGACTAAAGCTATGTATGCAATTCCTCCTAAATTGGTTAATTTAAAATTTTCCAGTGGTTGTAGCACTTTCTACTTCTTAATTCATTCCACTGGTTAAGTACCAAGAAAAATCTTTTATTTACAACTTTAGCCTCTCATTCCTATTGCAGGTACTGTACTATTAAAATTTTTATTTTTCATGTCCTTTCATAACCTTACATGTTTTCTCCTATCAGCCCACAATCACCTTCGGGGTTTTCCCAGCCTATTATTCTTTCAGCAACCATGTTTTAGCTCTTTGATCCCCCTAACTTACATATGCATTTTTAGATGGATCACACCACTGCATAATAAAATTTTGGCCCAATTTAGGATATTTATAACCTAAATTGGATTAAATTTCTATCCATACATTGTAAACTATTTGAAAACTATTTTATAATGCACTAGCATAGCAGCTAGTGTTTGCACAGTTGTCTAGTTACTGTCAATGCCTAGGTTCATACTTCCAACATTTTAATCAGTATAGTCATGCAAACTGATAACTTTCTACCATTTCCATTACATGGCATTTATTTACATTAATTTCCATCATCCAGCTATTATTTGACTGCTTTATTTTTCTTTATTAAGACTTTGAATATGTAAAAAATTAAGCTTATTCCCTTTGGCAAGTCAGGACCTTTTCCTCTTTATGCCTTATCCATTTTGATTTGCACTTTCCAAATTACTCATATTATACTCATAATAAGCACCAAACCCGTAAGGTCATAAGTACTCCAGCCTCATGGGTAACTACAAATGACAACCTGCCCAGTTTTCTCCTTTAATTTGTTACCATTTAATAGACTATGTATACAATATAGGAATTTCCAGACAAAACCTATTACTAATCAGAAAGTCCTTCCTACAGTGGTTCATCCACTTTAACCCTTTGACTGTTTGGACGTATATTTACGTCTTACGAGCCAATGTTTCGGACGTATTTATACGCCTAAATTCTAGCGGCCTCAAATCAAGCAGGAGAAAGCTGGTAGGCCCACATGTGAGAGAATGGGTCTGTGTGGTCAGTGTGCGCATATAAAAAAATCCTGCAGCAAGCAGTACATAATGAGAAAAAAAAAACTACAGTTTTTTTAATTAAAACGCCGTCTTTGAGGTGTATTTTCGTATAGTATTTATGGTTGTATTCTCTTTTTCATGGTATCATTTGATAGAATGGGAAACATATTACAGGAATAGAGATGATTTCGATTAGTATCATGATGTAAACGATCTTGAAATTGAGCTCAAAGTAGGGAAATGTTCAATTTTTGCCAATGTTCAAAAGTAAACAAATCACACCATGCGTCCAATACACATAACTGGTGAGTCTAATATTCTTTCACAAGTGCACAGATATTATTTATACAGTTTTTACAATAATGCAATAGTCTGCATAAAATAAATCTTCTATTTTTTGTATGAATAAAAATCAAAATAGAAAGCAAGAGTAATGTAAGAGGGCCTAAAGACATGACTAATGAACAGATAACATCTTATTTTAGTGCTAGGGATGTCTGCATTGTTTATTCTGGACCCTATTTTGAAATTGACATCTTTTTATTTTGCATGAAATTACGAAATTGCCATATTCTGACCACTTTATTGGGTAGTTGAAATCGGTAAATTGGTGATTTCTTGTACTCAATCGATAGAACAAATGGAGTTCTAAAGAAATAGCTATGAGTTTGGTTGACTGTCCCAATGGAATTGGCCTAAAATAGGGCTCAAAGTCGGAGAAATCGCCGATGCGTATATATCACTGACATCGCTAACTTTGCGGAGCGTAATTCCGTAAGTTTTTAATCAAATTTCATACTTTTGGTGTCATTACAATCGGGAAAAGATTCTCTATCATTTCATAAGAAAAATAATTTATTTTTTTCCAAAATTTTCCGACATAGAATGAGTTTCAGAATGGGGCCTCCGACAGTCAAAGGGTTAATGGCCTTTCCAAGATTTGTCAACAAAAGCCTATAGATAAAGGATCTTAGCAGTTACCTTATAAATAATATTAATACTGTGCCATCCTTCATTTGTTTGCAAATTTTCCTTCATGTGAAATCTAAGTTTCTGAAGTGGATAGCTCAATTCTGCATATTCTTTTAAAAGCCATGTTGCTATCTCGCATCACAATTCAACGTAGACATTCCTGGAACTAAAACATTTCCTCTGCTCATTAATCACATTCCCAGGCCTCTCCT
>WNWK01000029.1:1131709-1149001 GCA_009830355.1 Cherax destructor
TGCCCACCGCATCTGAAACCCGGGGATTTTAAAAGATACCCAAAAAAGGTTTCCCTTTTGCAATCACCACTGGCATTGGCACACAGCATCAAAGTTAGCCTGTCTTTCATGGCTTATGTCCTGGCTGTGCCTTTCCTCCTGGTAATGTAGGTCCTGTTGGGCATTTTCTTCCAAAACAGGCCTGTTTCATCACAATTAAACACTTGTTGGGAGGAATTGTTCAGCCTCTAGGTACTCCTGGAATTCAGGCACATATTTTCAGCCGCACTTTTGTCACAACTGGCTCCCTCACCATGCCTCACAACACTATGTATGCCAGTACGCTTCTTAAATTTTGAAACCAGCCTCTGCTGGCTTTAAGTCGCTCACTTCACTCGTTGCAGGCATTTTCTTAAGGAGATCATCATGCAACTGCCTTGCTTTTTCACATATTATTCCCTCCGAGCAGTATCTCCTGCTAACTGTTTCTCGTTGATCCACACCAACAACAACCTTTCCACATTTTCCAGCACTTGTGGTCTGTGTTTTGTGATCACAGATGCACCTTTTGCAACAACTGCTTCCTTGATTTTACTTAAATATTTCTTATCCACAATGGTAGAGATGGTAGAATAGGGTTTACCATACAGCCTGGCCAGCTCACTGATACGCACTCCACTTTCATATTTTCTATTATCTCTTTCTTCATTTCTATCGTAAATATATTTCTGTTCCTCTTTGCCACAGGCTTAGCACTAGGATCTTTCCTTGGACCCATGGTAGCTTATTTAGCAGTTGCAAGCACTAAAAACAGTGGAATAATGACAATATACTGGTATGAATGCGTGGGTGTGGGTGGGTGGTCGCTCTCGCTTGTAAACACTAGCACACTGACGCTCCCTGGAGTGCGCGCTCAGCTGGGCTCCAAGCGAACAGGTCCGGTACGAAAGGCGTAAGACGAATCAAACAACGGATGTCGCATACAAATTTCTTACGTTATAAGTAACGGATATCGAATATAACGTAAGGTGATAACAACGTAAGTCGAGGTACCATTGTACAATGAAAAATTAAGTTACATCAATTTTAAATTAAAAATATTAACATAATGAAGACTAGACTTGAGCACAGCTACCCCTGTGGTTACAAAGATGAAAAACTTCACAAAACCATAACCATAGTACATTCTATTCCTACACTTCTGCTGTACAGTGGTCTCCCCCCCCCCAGCTAGGATGTTCCACTTTCAGATATCAATATGTACAGTGGTACCTCGACTTACGATGGTCCCCAAACTCACCCTTGTATGTAAGTTTATTTTTTAAAATGCTTTTGTAAGTGTAATTTTGGGGGTCTAAAAGGACTAGTCTATTTTACAACATTTCTTAAGGAGATAAATTCGTTTGGTAATGACACTTGAACAGCATTCTGGAATGAAAAAATATCGTAAGTCGAGGTACCACTGTATATAGAAATCCTAAAACTCGTGGCATTCTGCAATTTGTTTGCAATTGTTATTACAATTTAGAGCCTTATGATTTGCAGTTTTGAAGAGGAAAGGCACTAAACCAAGCTTAATAGACAAAAGCAAATGGGCCACCAACAAGCCATGCTGAGGCTAGAAAAACTAGCCCAGTCACAGCAACATCAAAGGCAATTAACTTTAGAAAATAGGTTACCAGTTCAAAATATCAGTATCAAAATAGTTTTTAAGTAGAAAACCTACTATACTGTTACAGTAACTATTTCACACTTGACTGCAGGAACCTCGGCTGTAGTCTGAGAACATAATCCTCACCACCAGTTCATATGGTAGAACACTGGTCCTCCAGAGTGGCAAAAAAACATCAAGAGTGGCATAACCATCACAGTAACATGGTAGAGTGTAAGATTAGCACAACATACTGCCTCTTGTCCCTTAAGTTCCTCATTATAGTACAGTAGATTTGAACTTTAAAAATAAAAAGAGCTATACATAGACCTTATGACTACTTGCCTGTAAGGAGTTTACTGCAGAGTGAATATCTCCAACAACCAAATGCCTCTTTCCTTGAGCAAAATGGTTTAGGGCAGCAGTGGCTGCATCACTGAAATTTAGCAAAATATTTAAGCAATGTACATAGGAAGGGAGAGGCTACAAGGATAATAAAGTTACATTGTTAAACAAAATTTGACTCCAAATACTGTACCATAAAACTCACTACTGGTAATACTAATCTACTCAAACAGCCTAAGGCCAGTCTTCCTTTGCCACAAAATTCAATTACAATTTCTACCCATTGGAAGCTACAGGACTAAAGCTATGTATGCAATTCCTCCCTAAATTGGTTAATTTAAAATTTTCCAGTGGTTGTAGCACTTTCTACTTCTTAATTCATTCCACTGGTTAAGTACCAAGAAAAAATCTTTTATTTACAACTTTAGCCTCTCATTCCTATTGCAGGTACTGTACTATTAAAATTTTTATTTTTCATGTCCTTTCATAACCTTACATAGTTTTCTCCTATCAGCCCACAATCACCTTCAGGGTTTCAGCCTATTATTCTTTCAGCAACCATGTTTTAGCTCTTTGATCCTCTAACTTACATATGCATTTTTAGATGGATCACACCACTGCATAATAAAATTTTGGCCCAATTTAGGATATTTATAACCTAAATTGGATTAAAATTTCTATCCATACATTGTAAACTATTTGAAAACTATTTTATAATGCACTAGCATAGCAGCTAGTGTTTGCACAGTTGTCTAGTTACTGTCAATGCCTAGGTTCATACTTCCAACATTTTAATCAGTATAGTCATGCAAACTGATAACTTTCTACCATTTCCATTACATGGCATTTATTTACATTAATTTCCATCATCCAGCTATTATTTGACTGCTTTATTTTTCTTTATTAAGACTTTGAATATGTAAAAATTAAGCTTATTCCCTTTGGCAAGTCAGGACCTTTTCCTCTTTATGCCTTATCCATTTTGATTTGCACTTTCCAAATTACTCATATTATACTCATAACTAAGCACCAAACCCGTAAGGGTCATACAGTACTCCAGCCTCATGGGTAACTACAAATGACAACCTGCCCAGTTTTCTCCTTTAATTTGTTACCATTTAATAGACTATGTATACAATATAGGAATTTCCAGACAAAACCTATTACTAATCAGAAAGTCCTTCCTACAGTGGTTCATCCACTTTAACCCTTTGACTGTTTCGGACGTATATTTACGTCTTACGAGCCAATGTTTCGGACGTATTTATACGCCTAAATTCTAGCGGCCTCAAATCAAGCAGGAGAAAGCTGGTAGGCCCACATGTGAGAGAATGGGTCTGTGTGGTCAGTGTGCGCAGTATAAAAAAAATCCTGCAGCAAGCAGTACATAATGAGAAAAAAAAACTCTACAGTTTTTTTTAATTAAAACGCCGTCTTTGAGGTGTATTTTCGTATAGTATTTATGGTTGTATTCTCTTTTTCATGGTATCATTTGATAGAATGGGAAACATATTACAGGAATAGAGATGATTTCGATTAGTATCATGATGTAAACGATCTTGAAATTGAGCTCAAAGTAGCGGAAATGTTCAATTTTTGCCAATGTTCAAAAGTAAACAAATCACACCATGCGTCCAATACACATCAACTGGTGAGTCTAATATTCTTTCACAAGTGCACAGATATTATTTATACAGTTTTTACAATAATGCAATAGTCTGCATAACAATAAATCTTCTATTTTTTGTATGAATAAAAAATCAAAATAGAAAGCAAGAGTAATGTAAGAGGGGCCTAAAGACATGACTAATGAACAGATAACATCTTATTTTAGTGCTAGGGATGTCTGCATTGTTTATTCTGGACCCTATTTTGAAATTGACATCTTTTTTATTTTGCATGAAATTGGCGAAATTGCCATATTCTGACCACTTTATTGGGTAGTTGAAATCGGTAAATTGGTGATTTCTTGTACTCAATCGATAGAACAAATGGAGTTCTAAAGAAATAGCTATGAGTTTGGTTGACTGTCCCAATGGAATTGGCCTAAAATAGGGCTCAAAGTCGGAGAAATCGCCGATGCGTATATATCACTGACATCGCTAACTTTGCGAGAGCGTAATTCCGTAAGTTTTTAATCAAATTTCATACTTTTGGTGTCATTACAATCGGGAAAAGATTCTCTATCATTTCATAAGAAAAAATAATTTATTTTTTTTTCCAAAATTTTCCGACATAGAATGAGTTTCAGAATGGGGCCTCCGACAGTCAAAGGGTTAATGGCCTTTCCAAGATTTGTCAACAAAAGCCTATAGATAAAGGATCTTAGCAGTTACCTTATAAATAATATTAATACTGTGCCATCCTTCATTTGTTTGCAAATTTTCCTTCATGTGAAATCTAAGTTTCTGAAGTGGATAGCTCAATTCTGCATATTCTTTTAAAAGCCATGTTGCTATCTCGCATCACAATTCAACGTAGACATTCCTGGAACTAAAACATTTCCTCTGCTCATTAATCACATTCCCAGGCCTCTCCTACATTACTTTTACCTTACATTTTTAGTTCTTAATCACACAAATAGTAATCTTCTATTTCTCAGATAATAAAATAACAAGGAATTATTGGTCGTGGTTAACGGTGTCTCAATTTAATAAGGCCTATTAAAACCCATGAAACAGACTGGGGGGCCAAGGAAAAATGGCAAATATTAAATATATCCACTACTTTGAGCTCAATTTCAAGCTACTTCCAGTCCTGAAACCACCCATAATCATCTCTGTAGTATGTCTTCCATTCTATTAAATGATGCCAAGAAACTGCCAATAAAACCATAAAAAAACAAGAAAAACTTCAAACTTACTATTTTAAACCATACATTGTCAGTTTTGCTTTTCCCATTATGCACAGCATGTGGCAGAATTAATTTATACTGAGAACACTCACTGCACAGACTCCATTCTTTAAGCAAGAATATACCGTTCAAGCTTATCTGAGCGAGCTGAGCTCACGACTTAAGAGTACAGGCGGGCCCTGCTTCGCTAATGCAGACATTTCAAATTGTACCCAAAAATTGTTTTATATTGCTCCTGATCTGCTGTTACGGTGTCCATGCACTACTGTTAACATCCTCCAAGTCTCATCTAAATTTAAAGTTTTAACCCCTTTTTGGGGTTACTCCCATAGTTCTACGCCATGAGCTCGGCTCACTCAGATAAGCTGTGAGCGGTAAATCAGGCCCTAGATACCCATATAAAAAATACTGCAGCAAACAGTGCATAATGGGAAAAGAAAACCGACAATGTTTTTGGGGTTAAAATGGCGACTTTGAGGTGTATTTTTGTATGAGGTTTATTGTTATATTCTCGGTTTCTTGATAGAAGGAAGATGTATTACAGAAATAGATGATTTTGATTGGTTTCAGGACTGAAAGCAGCTTGAAATTGAGGTCAAAGCAGCAGAAATATTAGATTTTTACCAACACCAATGCGTATACACAAATGAAGTCACTCTTCCAATATGCGTCCAACTGGCTAGTCTAATTTGCATTTAGGAATGCACAGACATCGTTTATATATTATAATAATGCAGTAGTTTGCATAACAGTAAATCATTATTTTGTGCAAATAAAAACTCAAAAGGGAAAGCAAGCTTAATATAAGAGGCCTAGGGACATAAGTGAACAGAGGAAATGTTCTTTTAGTGCCAAGAATGTCTACATTGTTAATTCTGAACCCTATTCTTAAATTAGCAATTTTTTAATCACTAATGGGTAGTTGAGGTAAATGGGCAGTTTCTTGTACTCTATAGAAGGAATATTAATGAAATAGCTACGAGTTTGGTCCACTGGAGCAATGGAATTGGCTGAAAATAGGGCTCAAAGTTTGCGAAATCGCCAATGCATAAAAATCACCAAGACCAATAACTCTGCGAAAGCATAATTCCACAAGTTTTCCATAAATTTTTGTACTTTTAGTGTTATTACCTTGAAAAAAGATTTTCTAGCATCATTTAATAAGAATTTTTATTTTTAAATTCTTCTACCCTGAGAGCAAGTTGCTGATCAGGGGTCTCGACCTTGAAAGGTCGAAAGTTATCACACATTTTATACGTAGTTACAATGACGTCTAAGGGTAATCGTGATAAAAAGGAGTGGTAAGGCTCTTCTTACCTTAAGGGTAAAGTTAGAAATAATTAAACTTCGTGAGCAAGGTATGTCTATGGCTGAGATAGTACTGATGATTGTACTTATGTGTACCTGTACCTAAATAGACTTGCACACTGTGCTGACGTGCAGGTACATTAAAATTACTATTTGAAGACTATAAAAATAACTGGGGGTGCTCTAAATGTACATTACATTATTATAGACATTTTCATTAATCCATCTATGACTTTCCAAAATTACATAAAAAGCATGCTACATATCAAACATGATGCAGACAACCATACTAAAACAAATTAACATAATTGTAAGGTGTGGTAGCCGGGCAGGCGTAAAGGAGTGTACAACAATATTTACCATAACGTGTTCTCTCTAGTACAACAGAGAAATTGTATAGTATTATTCAGGAGTAACTAGAAAAAAATATTCCTTTCGTATGCCTTCACTCGTAGCATCATTTGCTCTAAAGAGAATGTTGCATGAGAAAAGGAGTGTTGCTGGTGTGTATTCTACTGCACCAACGTGAAGACAACTTGTACACAACATAATGTGTTTGTATTGTGGGGAAAACACTTCAAAAACATATGCATAATGAGAGATAAACTTTATCAACGTAAAGTGCACAGGTATGAAATACATACAAATCTGACCTCGCTATACACATTTATGGGGCACCCTCCCCACAGTCCTTTTTATATAATACAAGTAATAATAATTATTTTTACAAGTGAAACTGGGTGTGCTGCCATGAGCAATGCATCTGTTCCATCTGGAAACTTTCCAAAGTTTAAAGTGTTTTAGTTTTCACTTCAAAGCTCTTACTTTACATGAGAAAGTGTTGCAGGAAATTAAAATGCCACACCAGTAAACACTAAGTTATAAGAAAACATAACCTTATTGATGACATGGTAACTTACTGGTGTAGACTGAAGATCAAACTAGTGACAAAGTGCCTTTAAGCCAAGCCATTATCCAGTCCAAGGCCCTAAGTCTCTTCAATTATATGAAGGCTGAGAGAGATGAAGCTGCTGAAGATAAATTCGAAGCTAGCAGAGGCTGGTTTCATCTCCTGACTTCCTACAATAAACAATACTCTCCTCTTGCCCTATGCTAAGACCAAAAATATTTTAAGGCAAGTAATGAATGTACCGTATATGAATTTTACTTTTTTTTTTTTAGGCCTAGTTCTATTGCTAACTATATATATGATAGTGTAAACATGTTATAAGGCATTTATATGCACTTAAAAGTTAGAGGGTCATAGACTGAAGGAAACAGCAATAACAGTATCCTGGAGAGTGGATAGTAGACTAAAACATAAAAAGCAGAGCCAAGGACAAGAGAAAGGCTTACAAAGGGAACAAACAAAAGGCTATGAAACTATCCTGAAATGTTGGGCATAACCAGAGGGGCTTTCCATTAGTAAAATACGTCAACTCTTATAACTGGATAATGCAGGACTGGGGAAAGTTTAAAATGGAACAGAAGCAAACAATTTATCTGGATGCCATTGAGCTATTATGATGGAAATATTAGATTAAAATTTGATTAGATTTTTTTTAATACTTTCAACAGTTGAAAAAAAAAAAGTGGAGCAGTAGAGATACTAGGATTCTTATTCTATCCCCCTCAGTAGAAGATCAATAAATTACAAGAGGATGGAGAAAGTTCAACTAGTGCAAATTTTAAATTACTGTACTAGTAGATTGACAAATGGACACACAGCTCTACTATAAATAGGTAGCTACCCCAATGGAAACAAGTCACCGACTTTTTTTTGGGGTTATCCTAGGTAATTTACACTATCGTAATTTTACTTACATGTACCTGTGGCTAAATAAACTTAACTTACCTATTTGCTCGTGTCTACCTACAATTAAAAGTACAGTGGTACCCCGGTTTACGATATTTTTTCATTCAAGAATGCTGTTCAAGTGCCATTACCAAACAAATTTATCCCCATAAAGAATAATTTAAAATAGATTCGTTCTTTTAGAGCCCCAAAAATACACTTACAAAAGCATTTAAAAAAATAAACTTACATAAAAGGGAGAGTTTGGAGACCATTGTAAACCGGGGTACCACTGTATATTTATAGGGAAGAACTACTCTCATGGGCCATACACCATCTAGGGTTGAGAAATGGGAAATCAGGTTTAATTTAGGAATAGGCTGACAGGACCAATTCTTTGGATGAAGAGCCCTACACAAGCAAGGAACTCTTTTAAAGAGTTTGCAATCCTAATCATGAAAAAAAATGGATTGGACATGGCAACTATGCAGCCATAGCATACTGAACCACATTACCAGAGGTGAAGCAATCAACCATTTTCAATTTGCTCTTTGGCAGCAATTTTTACGAGCTTGCTAACTCAATCTATACATTTTCCTAACTGATTGCCATGGAAATTTTGTACCGAAATATTATAGTTGGCTACCAAGCAGCAAACACTAAATTCAAATTAAAAAAATTAAATTATTTCTTTGCATAGTATACAAGGGTAGTTTACATGTAAAAATAATATTAAGCACAATGATTTCAAATTTATGTCACATGCCTTTTTTCAAGTGAATGTAGTTATTAAAACATCAAAGAACCAAATTCAAATTTTTTACAAAATGTTTTATACTAAAAAAAGGTAAAATCCAGCATCACAGTGAAATACGTAGACAGGCAAATGGAAAGGTGAACAAAACTGCTTAGCAGGACCCAATAGGCCTACTGAGGGGCTCCTTTTGTGAAGTGCTTCATTATCAATAAAGAAAAAGGGATTTGAGCCAATATTCAGATTATTCACCCAGGATAACCTAACGAAGCCATGTCATGGGAATGATATTTCCACTGCAATTACCTGTCTCATAAAACGTTATTGCTTCATCCCCCCTCCCAATTGTCCACGTGCTGACACCTACGGATGTTTGGCCTCTGCATGAATAGAATCACACGTTAAAGACAATGTGGGCAGATAGTATGCCAGTCTGCCAACACCACACCTCGACGTTGTCCTGGCAAGTCACCAGCTATATCAAAATATTGATGTATAACCCGTAGCCAACTAGATCCTATGACAACCTGTTACCATTGTACATTTAAATTTTACGTTACAGCGTGAGTTAAAAAGGCCGGGGCATCCCCCCCCCTTAGGCGGGTGAAGCACAAACTAACATTTCCTTCTTGGAGGGCGAGCTCTTGGGGCTGGCACTAACTGCCTTCTGCGGGGTCTCAGACATCTTAACGGCGGTGTATGACAATATGCTGATGTTGTATGACGCAAAAGTGAGGGAGGGAGTGTGTGAGTAGGTAGTTGGAGCGTAACACCACCTCACTGTTCACCAACAACTGGCGTCAACCTCCACCGCTCCTCCTTCACACTTTTTCCCGCGTATTCCGCCATTGTCCCTCCTGACGTCATAATCTCCACTACCTTATTTTGATCTTTAAATTCACTTATTTCCCAATTTTCACAGTTTCTAAAGTCTATATGCACACTATAATTTATCACTATTTGAAACATATACTTCTTTAAAAGTTATCGGGTCAACGAAGTTTTTTAGTTTTATAATTCAAGATTAATCAACTCACTGCACTGTTAGGCCACTTTCATATATTAAACATTAACATTAATCAAAATTATTTATATTAAATGTCTGCTACAAGGATGAAGAACATCTACAGTTTTAGGATAAGTCAAGACATATTTTTAAACAAGATATTGATATTAGGCAAGGGGCTGTGTGTGGCTACCCTCCCTTCAAGTGTGATGCCTTGATCATGAAGAGCTCTTGATCCACGGAATTAAAACCACCCTTTCCTTCCTTGGCTCAAACTTGGTTTACTTCCCATTCCCAGTTGTACCACCCGTCAGCATTTTTCTCAGGTCCAGATATACTACTTGGAAAACTCGAAATTTGCTGGTACTATTTTATTTTTATTTGGATGCCCTGAACCCACAGGGATCATATAGCGTCCGAAAAACTGGAGGTTGTAAGGTTTATGATTCAAGGAAGGAGGGCGGCTCCATTTCCCGAGTCGTAGAACTTTCCACCACATCTTGAACCCTGCCAGTAATATACAACAAAGCAGCTCATGTGCTGTCACCTACTACTGCAACTTTCCAACAAATAAATCATTAGAATCTTTAACTTTCACAATGATGCTTAAGGTAGCAAGAGTTACCCCGATCCTCAAAAAAAGGGCGATCCAACTGTGGAAAATAACTATGCACCACCTTGCCATTACTCCAAAACCTTCAAAAAAAGGATAAACCAACAAAAATGCCGCCGGGCTGATTGTCACCCATTCCAGTGCCAGGCAACATATTCCCCCCCTCTTCACAAGATTTAATTTACTTAATATAAAAAATATGTACTCATACTACTATGCCTAATATAAATAAATAAATGTTGTTCTACTTTCCCCTCTTTCTTTTTCATCACAAACATAACATATAAGGGGTGGTAGGAAATTGTACTCAAGTCCGGGGAGAAACATCCAGTTTTCACTGAAGGTTGTTTTGTGGGCGAGGGGCTTGGACTTCCAGCAAGCATGTGTGAGCGTGTTAGATAGGAGTGAATGGAGACGAATGGCTTTTGGGACATGACGATCTGTTGGAGTGTGAGCAGGGTAACATTTTGTGAAGGGATTCAGGGAAACCAGTTAATTGATTTAGTTGGACTTGAGTCCTGGAAATGGAAAGTACAATGCCTGCACTTTAAAGGAGGGGTCTGGGATAGTGACAGCTGGGAGGAACTATTCTCAGAGTGTGGTGAAAGTGTTGAATGATGATGAAAGTATTTTCTTTTTGGGGATTTTCTTTCTTTTTGGGTCACCCTGCCTCTGTGGGAGACGGCCGACTTGTTGAAGAAAAAAAAAAAAATTACTTAGCCTAACAATACTGCTTCCTTAACCTATTGATCTAGGCAATTGGATCTGTGCTCCAGTGTACACTCATTACATACCTTAAAATATTTGTAGTCTTAATGGTCTTAATATAGGGTGCAAGGTGAATAGTAAGGTAGGTAGGTATCAAAGTGTGGTAGGTATGTAACCCCCCCATCTGGCCACCCCACTCACACATTATATACTAGGCATTTAAAGTGCCTTAGAGCGATAAAATGCATATACAGTGGACCCCCGGTTAGCGATATTAATCCGTCCCAGAGGGCTTATCTGTAACCGAAAATATCGTTATCCGATTCTATTTT
Organism: Cherax destructor; assembly: GCA_009830355.1. Taxonomy (NCBI): domain Eukaryota; kingdom Metazoa; phylum Arthropoda; class Malacostraca; order Decapoda; family Parastacidae; genus Cherax; species Cherax destructor. Next base: position 1,143,055 of record WNWK01000029.1, read on the forward strand.
CCCCATAAGAAATAATGGAAATAAAATTAATCCGTTCAAAACTTCCAAAAGTAGTAAAATAAAATATTTTTTTACAACATAAGACATGCATTTACACACAAGTTTATGAGAAATAAAGAAATAATATAGTACAATAACATGTCACTTACATTTATTGAAGAGTTGTTGATGTGTGGAAGACGGGAGGAGGGGAAAGGATGGAGTAGTATGCTAGTGTTTGGAAGGGGAATCCCCTTCCATTAACACTGCAGGTGGCAAGTTCTTTTCTGGGGTTACTGGCATTTTTCTTTTAATGCCACTAGGACCAGCTTGAGAGTCACTGGACCCCTCTCTCTCAAAAAATCTGTCCAGGGAGCATGCCTGCATGCTACACTCCCTGCATGAATGCTACACTCCCTGCATGCCTGCTACACTCCCTGCATGAATGCTACACTCCCTGCATGCCTGCTACACTCCCTGCATGAATGCTACACTCCCTGCATGAATGCTACACTCCCTGCTCCCTGCATGAATGCTACACTCCCTGCATGAATGCTACACTCCCTGCATGAATGCTATGAATGCGATGGTAGAATAGGCTTTACCATACAGCCTGGCCAGCTCAGTGATACGCACTCCACTTTCATATTTTGTTATTATCTCCTTCTTCAGTTCTACTGTATTTCTGAGCCTCTTTACCACAGGGCTGGCACTAGGAGCTTTCTTTGGACCCATGGTAGCTTATTTAGCAGTTGCAAGCACTAAAAACAGTGGAATAATGACAATATACTGGTATGAATGCATGGGTGGAGTGGGTGGTGGTCGCTCTCGCTTGTAAACAATAGCACACTGACGCTCCCTTGAGTGCCCGCCCAGCTGGGCCACGCGTACGCGTCCGGGACGAATATCGTAGACCGAGTAGATCATCGTAAACGGAGTCAATATTTTGACGTAAAAATGTATCGCTAACCGATTTTATCGGTATCCGACGCCATCGCTAACCGGGGGTCCACTGTACAGTGCACACATTACTTACCTTAAAATATTTGTAGTCGCAATGTAGAGTGAGAGGTGAGCAAACAAGATTAAATGAATAAATGAGAGAGAGAATGAGTACATGAGAGTGTAGAAGGTTCATGAGTTTTGTAAACAACCCAGTTGTTGTTGTCACCAGCCCGGAAACGAATGGTTTTTGTTCACTCCATCAAGCCGACTGGAAAAACATCTCATATTTATGTTAATTTATATGTTTATATGTTACGTAGCGTGTTTATTATATAATTTTGAAAAAATATCATAGATGGATTAAGCAAAATGTCCATATTAACGTTTTATACGACATTTAATGCACCTCAGAGTGATTGTTATTGTGTTATTATTATCATTACGTATTAATATGGCGTCTTCAAGACTAATAACACACTCTTAGTGATTTTAATGTGTTCCTGCATGCCAGCACAGGCCCAAGTTGTGGAGTTTAAAGCAGTTAAGTTCAGTGACAAAATAAGCAGAGGTTCCACTCCACATACATGTTATGGTTTAATAACAAATAATGAACAAACAAAACACTCACCACTCGTAAGGTTAAGCAGACGAACTCTGATGACTTGTGATGATGATGACAATGACGATGATGATGGTGATGATAGTTAGCCATGCAGTTACTAATGACAGTTGAATGGAGGTGATTATATGGAGTGTAACTGCATGGCATGATGAGTCTAGTGTATTATTGCAGATGACACAACATATGTCTTCTCTCACCCAAATCCAGTCATACTGGCCAACACTGTTAATGCCGAATTACAGAAAATATCAACATGGATGACGACTAATAAGCTTACTCTCAATACTGACAAGACCTACTTCTTACAGTTTGGAAACAGAGCCACAAATGTTCCACTTAACATAGCGCTCAATGGTTCACCCATCATAAGACTCACAAGGGGAAAACTCCTAGGAATCCACATTGACAGTAGCCTTAAATTCCAAACACACATACAACAAATTTCTAAGAAAATTTCAAAGACAGTAGGCATATTATCAAAGATACGCTACTATGTGCCTCAATCAGCTCTCCTTGCACTATATCACTCACTCATCTACCCTTATCTCACCTATGGAATCTGTGCATGGGGATCAACAACATTAAATCACCTTAGACCACTCATAACCCAGCAAAAGGCTGCAGTCAGAATAATGATAAATTCCCACTCTAGACAGCATACTCCGCCAATATTCAAAAGCCTAAAACTACTCACCATAAAGAACATTCACACTTATTCTTGTGCCTACTACATACATAGAACTCTACACTCTAATATAAACCCTCCGCTCAAAATTCTCCTCACCAACTTTAATAGGACCCATGACCACAACACAAGACACAGATCACTTTTTGATATACCCCGTGTCCATATCAACCTATGTAAAAATTCTATGCACATAAAGGGCCCCAGAATCTGGAATTCATTACCAGTAAATACTAAAATAACCTTGTCTGAAAATCATTTTAAGACTCTTCTCAAAAACCACCTACTCACCCTAAACTAAATACTCATACTGTAAATTACTTTCAAAAATGCTCAATGTTATTTTCCTTAAGAAAATTTCCATTTTTTCTATTATTTACCATCCTACTAAACACTTGTTACAATATAATATCATCATAATGTAATTTGAACAATGTAATATCATCATATTGTAATTTGAACAATCTAATATTTAAATAAAACAAACTCAATCAATTTCTCTAATATTATGTACATAGTCTATAAGCCGTTAGATTAAGCTGCCCTTAATGCCATGGCATGTCAGTGGCTATCCTTGCACTTCAGTTAATGATTGTAATTACAAAATCTATATAAACTTGCAATGAAATAAATATTTGAATTTGAATTTGAATAATTGGGCAGCTGGGCATTCGTGAATGTTTGAAGCCCATGAAAGTGGAACTCGCGAATGTGGAGGGCGACCTGTAGAGGAAATCAGCTCTAATATACATTATTTAGGTATGAATACAGGTGTCGGTAAACGAGTACGTCGCTAAGTGAGGAGAGGCTCTATACACATACATATAAATATATACTACATATACAGTGGACCCCCGCGTAACGAGCACCCCGGAAATTGTACAATTATGTAAGTATAATATTAAAAGTGCTTGTGGAAGTGTATTTTTGGGGGTCAGAAATAGACTAACCTACGTGACATTATTTCTTAAGGAAGTAAATTCGTTCGGTAATGGCACTTGAGCAGGCTTCTGGAATGAATTTTGCTCGTTAGGCAGGGGTCCACTGTACATGTATATACATACATATATTTACATACATATATATATATACTATATACAGTGGTACGTACCTCGAGTTACGATATTTTTTCGTTCGAGAATGCTGTTCAAGTGCCATTACCAAACGAATTTATCCCCATAAGGAATAATGTAAAATAGACTAGTCCTTTTACACCCCCAAAAATATACTTACAAAAGCATTTAAAAAAATAAACTTACATAAAAGGGCGATTTTGGGGACCATCGTAACTCGAGGTACCACTGTATATATATATATATATACATATATATATGTACTATACTTCAGAAAAGAGCCAAGTAGTACTTACTTTATCTGGGGATCTGGAACTGGCAAAGTACACTGCAGTAGCAAGAGAAAAATGATTGAAAGTGTTCCAGAAAAAGACAGCACAAGTTCGTAGTAGCTGTGTGAGCCTTCGGGTACAGATGGGAAAAGGAACAAACCAAAATCATTGGAACTTCCCAAGGAGACAGGGAAAAGCATGGTGGAGTGGATATAAAGGGAAGTAGTAAATTAAGTATGCTCAGTCAACTAGACAGGTAGCTTTTAGCCATGAGATGAGAGATTTCCATTGCATTTGACAAAGAAGGCCAATAAATTTGTCTATTATGACCGTATTGTGTACTGGAATAAGGAAACCATACACGCATAAAATAGGTTATCAAGGTCATTTTAGCAATAGAAAATTTAAAACTGTGTGAAGTGGCCAGATGGTAGAATGATCTCTTTTATTTAATGTTATTTTTCTTCTACTGTTAGACAATGGCAGGGCATACTTTGCCCACCCATTTTAGGTGAACAGGGGCAGCAGGCATATAGTCAATACAGTAGGGCCCCACTTATATGGCAGGTTAGGTTCCAGGCTATCACCGGAAAGCGGACATCGCCAGAAAGCAGAACGCCATTTTTTTCCACTTATAAATACAGTGGTACCCCGGTTTACGTAATTAATTCATTCCAGAATGCTGTTCAAGTGCCGTTACCAAACGATTAGTCCTTTTAGACCCCAAAAATACACTTACAAAAATACACTTGCATAATTGTTCGAGTTTGGAGCAGTATGTAAACCAGGGGTCCACTGTACATATAAATGCCAGACAAGTTTACACTAACTTATATTAAGTTAGTAATAGAACTAGGCATTAAAAAACACAATAAAAGGTAAAATACACACAGTACATTCATTACTACCTTAAAATATTTGTAGTCTTAACGTAGGGCGAGAGGTGAGTATGTAGTATGTACTTATTTGTAGGAAGTCAGGTGTAGGTAGCCCTGGCTCCCCATCCCAAACTTAATAGTATACGATATTTAAAGCAGCCCAGAGATAAAATACACATACTACATTAAAAAAACACAATAAAAAGTAAAATACATACAGTACACTCATTATTTACCTTAAAATGTATAGTATAGTCTTAATGTTGGATGAGAGGTGAGTAGTATTTATTTGTAGGAAGTCAGTGTAGGTAGCCAGCTGGTAGGTGTAGCCCACCTGGGCTACACCTACCGGCTACCCACACTGCGGCCCAGAGCCATATTACTGTACAGTGGTACCTCGACTTACGAGCAGCTCCCAACTCGAACAATTATGTAAGTGTATTTCTGTAAGTGCTTTTGTAAGTGTAATTTTGGGGGTCTGAAACAGATTAATCTAATTTACATTATTCCTTATGGGAACAAATTCGTTTGGTATCGCCACTCAAACAGCCTTCTGAAACGAATTAAGCTCGTAACTCGAGGTACCACTGTACACTATTACCATCGACATACCTTGTTCACCGAATTCAATCGTTTCTAACAACTACCTTTAGATGCCATCATAAACGAAGGGAGAAGTAATAATGCCGAGAATTGTAAACAAAAATGGAGTGTTAAGGGGAGTGACTGGGCCAAATGCAGATTCATACACGTTTTCTCTGGTGCTGGACCAGAGAAAACGTAATGTTTTCCTTCCGCCCGGCTACCACACCTCCATAGCATATAAACATAGCATGTTTATATGCTATGTAACATGTTTCTTATATAATTTTGAAGAAAATATCATAGATGGATTAATGAAAATGTCTATACAGTGGACCCCCGAGTAACGAACACCCCGGAAATCGTACAATTATGTAAGTGCTTGTGGAAGTGTATTTTTGGGGGTCTGAAATAGACTAACCTACATGACATTATTCCTTAAGGGAGTAATTCGTTCAGTAATGGCACTTGAGCAGACTTCTGGAATGAAGTTTTTACGTTACTCGGGGGTCCACTGTATTAACCCTTTGACTGTTTCGGACGTATATTTACGTCTTACGAGCCAATGTTTCGGACGTATTTATACGCCTAAATTCTAGCGGCTTCAAATGAAGCGGGAGAAAGCTGATAGGCCTACATGTGAGAGAATGGGTCTGCGTGGTGGGTGTGCGCAGTATGAAAAAAATCGGGGACCCAGTGGTGCATTGTGGGAGCGCCATGTTTGTAGTCCTTGTTCACCATGCCTGGCGGTAAGAAGTACCTCACTCCCCGGCGAATTGGAGGCCTTCTCTTCCCAAGTGATAGTTCTAACAGCGATGGAAGTGCCAGTGAAAGTGAATTCCATGGTTTTCAAGAGGGTGTGACCGAAAGCAGTGCCCAGGATAACATAATTAGTGATGAAAACCCAGATG
>WNWK01000030.1:0-7500 GCA_009830355.1 Cherax destructor
ACTGGGTCTTGTGTGTATACTGGGTCTTGTGTGTGTAACTGGTCTTGTGTGTGTAACTGGTCTTGTGTGTACACTGGTCTTGTGTGTGTACTGGGTCTTGTGTGTGAACTGGGTCTTGTGTGTGTATACTGGGTCTTGTTTTTTTTTTTTTTTTTTTTTTTTTTTTTTTTTTTTTTTTTTTTTTTTTTTTTTTTTTTTTTTTTTTTTTTTTTTTTTTTTGTGTACAGTGTACACTGGTCTTGTGTGTGTATACTGGTCTTGTGTGTGTACACTGGGTCTGGTGTGTACTGGTCTTGTGTGTGATACTGGTCTTGTGTGTGCACTGGGTCTTGTGTGTATACTGGGTCTTGTGTGTACACTGGGTCTTGTGTGTACACTGGGTCTTGTGTGTGTAACTGGGTCTTGGTGTGTAACTGGGTCTTTGTGTGTATACTGGGTCTTGTGTGTGCAACTGGGTCTGTGTGTGTAACTGGTCTTGTGTGGTATACTGGTCTTGTGTGTGACACTGGGTCTTGTGTGTGAACTGGGTCTGTGGTGTCATACTGGGTCTTGTGTGTGTACACTGGTCTTGTGTGGTATACTGGTCTGTGTGTGATACTGGTCTTGTGTGTGCTACACTGGGTCTTGTGTGTGATACCTGTGTGTGTGTGTGATACTGGTCCTGTGTGTGACACTGGGTCTTGTGTGTGATACTGGGTCTTTGTGTGATACGGTCTGTGTGTGTAACTGGGTCTGTGTGTAACTGGTCCTTGTGACTGGTCTTTGTGTACCTGGGTCTTGTGTGTGATACTGGTCTTGTGTGTGATACCTGGGTCTTGTGTGTGTATACTGGTCTTGTGTGTGATACTGGGTCTTGTGTGTGATACTGGGTCCTGTGTGTGATACTGGGTCTTGTGTGTGATACTGGGTCTTGTGTGTGATACTGGGTCTTGTGTGTGTATACTGGTCCTGTGTGTGATACTGGTCTGTGTGTACACTGGGTCTTGTGTGTGATACTGGGTCTTGTGTGTGCAACTGGGTCTGTGTGATACTCTGGGTCATGCTGTGTGTATACTGGTCTTTTGTGGCTACACTGGGTCTTGTGTGTGATACTGGTCCTGTGTGTATACTGGGTCCTGTGTGTATACTGGTCTGTGTGTGCATACTGGTCCGGTGTGATACTGGTCTGTGTGTGACACTGGGTCCTGTGTGTGTATACTGGTCTTGTGTGTGCAACTGGTCTTGTGTGTGCATACTGGGTCTGTGTGTGTATACTGGTCTTGTGTGTGCATACTGGTCGTGTGCATACGGGTCGTGTGAACTGGTCTGTGTGTGCAACGGGTCTTGTGTGTGATACTGGTCCTGTGTATACCTGGGTCCTGTGTGCATACTGGGTCCTTGTGTGTGCATACTGAGTCCTGGTGTGATACTGGTCCTTGTGTGTGCATACTGGTCTGTGCATCGGTCGTGCATACCTGGGTCTTGTGTGTGATACTGGTCCTGTGTGATACTATCTGGTGTGATACTGGTCTTGTGTGTGCATACTGGGTCTTGTGTGTCAACTGGTCTGTGTGTGCATACCTGGTCCTGTGTGTGTATACTGGTCCTGTGTATACTGGTCTTGTGTGTGTATACCGGGTCTTGTGTGTGTATACTGGTCTTGTGTACACCGGTGTGTATACTGGGTCTTGTGTGAACTGGGTCCTGTGTGATACTGGTCTTGTGTGTATACTGGTCTTGTGTGTGCATACTGGTCTTGTGTGTGATACTGGTCTTGTGTGTGTCATACTGGGTCTGTGTGTGCATACTGGTCCTTGTGTGCTACACTGGGTCTTGTGTGTGATACTGGTCCTTGTGTGTATACTGGGTCCTTGTGTGTCATACTGGGTCTTGTGTGTGCATACTGGTCTGTGTGTGTACACTGGGTCTGTGTGTGACACTGGTCGTGTGTATACGGTCCTGTGTGTCTGGCCATGTGCATACTGGGTCCTTGTGTGTGTAACCGGGTCTTGTGTGTGTACACTGGGTCTTGTGTGTGTACACTGGGTCTTGTGTGTGTATACTGGGTCTTGTGTGTGTATACTGGGTCTTGTGTGTGTACACTGGGTCTTATTATTTGGAACACATAAAAAAAGTGAATGCAAACTTACCTTTAAGTCTAGTACTGTAGTAGTAGTTCTAGTTGTTGTTGTTGTTGTTGTTGTTGTTGCTAGTTGTCAAAGACACTTGTCGATAGACACTTGGCCTGTGTGTGTGTGTGTGTGTGTGTGTGTGTGTGTGTGTGTGTGTGTGTGTGTGTGTGTGTGTGTGTGTGTGTGTGTGTGTGTGTGTGTGTGTGTTCAATAACAGCGCCTCTAGACGATAACTGGACAAGATAAATCACAGGAGTCCTTGCCCCCAAAAAATCATTATATAAAATAAACCCATAATATTTTTTTTTGAAGGGAGAAAAACCGTACTTATTGGATCTACCCCCCCCCCCTCTCCCCCCCAAAAAAATTTAAACACCGATAAAAAAAAAAAACATCCGTGTAATATAAATTTATATGCTTTCAACAAATTTATATATATTTTAAAAAGAATTCATGTATCAGGGGCCAGTGACTAAAAGCCCTTAGAGTAAGATTATGCTATCTAATATGGCTGTCTGACAGCCCTTGAGGGAGGGAGGATGGAGGTAGCAGGGAGAGGGAGTGTGAGGGAGAGTAGGAGGGAGAATGGAGTGCTGAAGGGAGAGGGAGAGAGACAGACAGACAGAGAGGGAGAAAGTGAAAGTGAGGGTGAGTGGAGAGGGGGGGTAAAGAATGTAAGAGAGAAGGTCAAGTAAATAGGGAGAAATAATAGATAGATAGAGACAGACAGAAAGACAGACAAATAACAGAGAGAGAGAGAGAGAGAGAGATACAAAGAAAGAGAAAGAGATAAAGAAGTGAAAAATAAATAAGACAAAGCGTTGAAGAGACAAGTGGAAGAGGAGAAACTAAGAGAACGCAGAATACGGATCAAAGAGAAAAGAGAAAGGCTCTCTCCTAAATCATTATCTTACTTAAAAAAATTCTCCAACACACCCCAAGAAAAGACAGCCATACAGACACCAGTAAGAAGCAGGCAAACCAGCCTCTATCATCAAAGATAGTCTTAGGGCTTATCTTAAAATATCAAATATGAGGCGAAAAGTGCGTTCTAGCTTGAGAAATTTCTCTCTGGGCGAAACGTTTCTTCCCTTTTCTTTTCCCCTCTCTCATCGCATTTCGAATTAAGATATTTAGGAGTTATATTTTATTAATTTCTTGTGTACAACCCAGAAGCAGGTGACTAAGACAGAGGCACATCACCTGGGTATCTTCATTGTGACGTTTCGCCCACCAGTGGCTTTATTAATCCAATAAAGATAATGAGTGCTGGAGAATGTGGAAGCAGTGAATTAGTAGTTTGAGGGGGTCAGTCCCTCAGTCTTGATAAGAGGTGGTCAGTCCTTCAGTATATATACATATATATATATATATATATATATATATATATATATATATATATCATGAAAACTACTGAATCTTTAAAAGTCAAGAGAACGGAAAAAATAGAAGCAACTATGGAGATAAAAGGAACAGAGAACTGGAAAATTTAGAAGCCTTGAGTCAAAAAAGGAACAGTAAGAAAGTTATTTTATGAGCCCTTGGGATCAGGTCCAAGACAGGAAGAGTTGTATTGAACCAACAGCCTGAGATGTGAAGGAGGGTCCAAGACAGAAGATGTTTAGCACCACAGCCGAAGATGCGAGGGGAGGATGAAAAAGGGGGAGGGATGAAGGGAGAGAGTGAAGGGAAGGAGAGTATTAGAGAAGTGAGGAGGAAGATGAAAAGGGAAAGAAAAATATGATATAGTTAAGAATGAGAGGAAGTGTGAGAATTTAAATTTGATGCTGCATATTCTCTCATATATATATATATATATATATATATATATATATATAATATATATATATATATATATATATATATATATATATATATATATATATATATATTAAGGAATGTAAAAGGAGAGTAAATGAGAGAGTGGGTGAGATACTATCAACAAATTTTGTTGAGTATAAGAAAAAGTTTTGGAGTGAGATTAAATAACTTGAGAAAGCCTCGGGAACGAATGAATCGAATTTGACAGTTAAAAAATAGGAGAGGAAAGTTATTAGACAGAGTTAGAAGTATTGGGAAGATGGAGGGAATATTTTGAGGAACTGTTAAATGTTAATGAAGATATGGAAGCTGTGATTTCATGCATTGGGCAGGGAGGTATATCAACTTGTAGGGATGAGGAAGAGCCACTTGTGAGTGTGGGGGGTGAGGTGTGTGAGGCAATTTGTAGAATGAAAGCAGCTGGGATTGATGGGATAAAGACAGAAATGTTAAAAGCAGGTGGGGATATAGTTTTGGAATGTTTGGTGCTTTTATTTAATAAATGTATGATCCCGTGGACTAGAGCATCATCTGTCTTTCGCTCACCATGAGGCAGGCCAAAGTAGCATGGGTTCGACTCCTTGCCGAGTCGCAGTATTGTTGTAATATGAATATAATATATATATATATATATATATATATATATATATATATATATATATATATATATATATATATATATATATATATATATATATATATATATATATATATATTAGGGAAAAGGAGGAATGATGTTGCTCAACGCCTTTCGCACTGCAATTGCAAATGCTTCTTCAGGAGAAAAATACAGTGAGAAATATTGAATGCAAAAATAGTCCAAGCAGATGTGTGTGTGAGAGAGGAGGAAGGTAACACAAATTACTGATAAGCTACACGTCATAGTCATGTCTTGAAGAAAGCTGATGTGAGGTGGACTGGTCTGGTGAGATAAGAGACATGTCTTGCAGAGGCTGTGTCAAGTGTTTCTAAAGACTGACTGACAGACCCTAGATAAGAGTGATACCTTCCCCACCCTTCATTCTCTCCACGCCTAAACTGTATATCTGATTTACTACCTTCCTGTCACACCAGTCAGAAGAGGAAGCCTGTTTAAAGGTCTTGCAAGCTGGCACGATTGTTGATCTTTCTGTCTCACGGACCTCTCGTCAAAGGTAGTAATTTCGTAGATAGCAGACAGCCAGGGGGGTTATTTGCGCCCTGTCATATGAGTGTGAAACGGAAGCCTGATATATATTTTGCACTCTGACAGCATTGCCGTTTGTTTCTCGTGAATATGTGAGGCAGTAGTTTAAATCACACAAACTTCCAATGTCATATGATACTCCATTATCTTTTTTTTTCCTCTGCGTTTCTTGTAAATGGTACAAGTCGGACCGAAACGTTGGGTTAAGTTTCTCCTTTGTGAGGGTTATTGTTATTTGTGTATTGTTCCAGTGACGTTATTGTGGCTTTTGTTATTTATTAATACTTCTAATTCCTGAAATATATTTTTAAAACTCTTAACAAGTCTTGTTGGAGATGTGGCCGCGGGGGCGATCATCAATAAAACCAGAAGCAGAGACAACAGATGTACGCTTGTAGTCAGCCCGGTCATAAACGGTACACGGGGTAAGCCAGTGGAAGGCATCGGTCAGATGACCAAAAGTTCTAGCTGTGGGTCATCATATGACCAAGACCCGCGTCAGGAAAAACTTGTCCTGTTTCCAGACGAACCTATTCTAACCCAACCTAACCTAACCCAACCCAACCCAACCCAACCCAACCCAACGCAACCTAAAAAGGTCTTTACTCTAATAGAAATCAATAAAAGAAACCTAAAAAACGGTGTTCCTCACTGAGAACTTCAACATAATATCCTTGACTGATATTATAGCTGTATTTTTTTTTAAGAAATCTTACAAGAAATTTTTTAGTACTATTAGAAGAATGCAAATATTAGCCCAGATGCGTCTGGTAGAGTTTTGGTCAGGGCCAGGTGACTTTATTAAGCTCTCTCCAGAGTGATACATGATTTGGTAAAGCTCAGCCCAGTGTATTATGTGGAGATGATAAAGCTCTACCCAGAGCGAAACATAGACCTGATAAAGCTCTACCCAGAGCGAAACATAGACCTGATAAAGCTCTACCCAGAGCGAAACATAGACCTGATAAAGCTCTACCCAGAGCGAAACAGACCTGATAAAGCACTACCCAGAGCGAAACAGACCTGATAAAGCTCTTCCCAGAGCGAAACACACCTGATAAAGCTCTACTCAGAGCGAAACAGACCTGATAAAGCTCTATCCAGAGCGAAACAGACCTGATAAAGCTCTACCCAGAGCGAAACAGACCTGATAAAGCTCTACCCAGAGCGAAACAGACATGATAACACTCTACCCAAAGCGAAACAGACATGATAACGCTCTACCCAGAGCGAAACAGACCTGATAACACTCTACCCAGAGCGAAACGTTGCCTGAAATACAAGAGTCCCCTATAACAAGTAACTATCATAATATAATTAAGAACCGTTTACACAAAAGCAAATTACAGTATTAACTCAAGGCGAATTTTTTAAGAAGCGAAGAGAAGAGGTGAAGAGCCGTCTTGTGTAGTGAAGGAGAATTACGTTAAAAATGAGACGTTCACGGTGTGCTACCACAGTCGCTTTTCCCACGTTCTAAGATGGGAGAGAAAAATACGCTTGCTTAAGTGTATGTGTCGAGGTGTGTGTGTGTGTGTGTGTGTGTGTGTGTGTGTGTACTCACCTAGTTGTGGTTGCAGGGGTCGAGTCATAGCTCCTGGCCCCGCCTCTTCACTTATTGCTACTAGGTCCTCTCTCCCTGCTCCATGAGCTTTATCAAACCTCGTCTTAAAACTATGTATAGTTCCTGCCTCCACTACGTCGCTTTCTAGGCTATTCCACTTCCTGACAACTCTATGACTGAAGAAATACTTCCTAACATCTCTTTGACTCATAGGAGTCTTCAACTTCCAATTGTGACCCCTTGTTTCTGTGTCACCTCTCTGGAACATCTTGTCTCTGTCCACCTTATCTATTCCTCGCAGTATTTTATATGTCGTTATCATGTCTCCCAACCCTCCTGTTCTCTAGTGTCGTCAGGCCGATTTCCCTTAACCTTTCTTCGTAGGACAATCCCCATAGCTCTGGGACTAGTCTTGTTGCAAACCTTTGCATTTTCTCTAATTTCTTGACGTGCTTTACCAGGTGTGGGTTCCAAACTGGTGCTGCATACTCCAGTATGGGCCTGACGTATATGGTATACAGAGTCTTGAATGATTCCTTATTGAGGTATTGGAACGCTATTCTTAGGTGTGCCACCCGCCCGTATGCAGCAGTTATCTGATTGATGTGTGCCTCAGGAGATGTGCTCGGTATTATACTCACCCCAAGATCTTTTCTTGAGAGAGGTTTGCAGTCTTTGGCCACCTAGACTATACTCTGTCTGCGGTCTTTTGCCCTTCCCCGATATTCATGACTTTACATTTGTCAGGGTTAAATTCAAGGAGCCAGTTACTGACCAGGCTTGTAGCCTGTCCAGGTCCTTTGTAGTCCTGCCTGATC
>WNWK01000030.1:10000-45000 GCA_009830355.1 Cherax destructor
CAGCATATGGGCGACTGGCAAACTTAAGATTAGCGTTCCGTTACCTTAACAAGGAATCGTTCAAGACACTGTATACCGTATACGTCAGGCCCATACTAGAGTATGCAGCACCAGTCTGGAACCCACACCTGGTCAAGCACGTCAAGAAACTAGAGAAAGTGCAAAGGTTTGCGACAAGGTTAGTTCCACAACTCAGGGTCTGTCTTATGAAGAAAGGCTGAGGGAAATAGGACTAACAACACTGGAGGAAAGAAGGGTCAGAGGAGACATGATAACGACATACAAAATACTGCGGGGAATTGACAAGGTAGATAGTGACAGGTTGTTTCAGAGAGGGAACACAGAAACAAGGGGACACAACTGGAAGCTGAAGACTCAGATGAGTCAAAGGGATGTCAGGAAACATTTCTTCAGCCACAGAGTAGTCAGGAAGTGGAATGGACTAGAGAATGATATAGTGGAGGCAGGAACCATACATAGTTTTAAGACAAGGTATGATAAAGCTCATGGAGCAGGGAGAGCAGAGACCCAGTAGCAGACAGCGAAGAGGCGGGGCCAGGAGCTGAGTCTCGACAACTGCAACCACAATTAGGTGAGTACAATTAGGTGAGTACACACATACACACACACACACACACACACACACATACACCTGCAACCACAATTAGGTGAGTACACACATTTAGATATTCAACCCAATTCTGTTACTTATGTGGTGAAGGTAAGAGGATTAGGAGAGAGCTGGAGAGAGAGAGAGATAGAAAAAGAGAGAGAGAGAAGAGAGAGAAGAGAGAGAGAGAGAGAGAGAAGAGAGAGAGAGAGAGAGAGAGAGAGAGAGAGAGAGAGTAAAAGAGAGAGAGAGAGAGAGAGAGAGAGAGAGAGAGAGAGAGAGAGCAAACATTTAATATATTCAGAGAGCCTCACACAAAGACTATAGAACAATAAATCTGGTTTATGCTTAAAGTAATTATTTTTGATCTGGGAGTGATGGTGGTAGTGATGGTGGTAGTGATGGTGGTAGTGATGGTGGTAGTGATGGTGGTAGTGATGGTGGTAGTGATGGTGGTAGTGATGGTGGTAGTGATGGTGGGAGTGATGGTGGAGTGATGGTGGTAGTGATGGTGGAGTGATGGTGGTAGTGATGGTGGTAGTGATGGTGGTAGTGATGGTGGTAGTGATGGTGGTAGTGATGGTGGTAGTGATGGTGGAGTGATGGTGGTAGTGATAGTGGTAGTGATGGTGGAGTGATGGTGGTAGTGATGGTGGTAGTGATGGTGGTAGTGATGGTGGCAGTGATGGTGGCAGTGATGGTGGAGTGATGGTGGTAGTGATGGTGGAGTGATGGTGGTAGTGATGGTGGTAGTGATAGTGGTAGTGATGGTGGTAGTGATGGTGGTAGTGATGGTGGTAGTGATGGTGGGAGTGATGGTGGTAGTGATGATGGTAGTGATGGTGGTAGTGATGGTGGTAGTGATGGTGGTAGTGATGGTGGGAGTAATAGTGGTAATGATGGTAGGAGTGATGATGGTAGTGATGGTGGTAGTGATGGTGGTAGTGATGATGGTAGTGATGGTGGTAGTGATGGTGGTAGTGATGGTGGTAGTGATGGTGGTAGTGATGGTGGGAGTAATAGTGGTAATGATGGTAGGAGTGATGATGGTAGTGATGATGGTAGTGATGGTGGTAGTGATGGTGGTAGTGATGGTGGAGTGATGGTGGAGTAATAGTGGTAATGATGGTAGGAGTGATGATGGTAGTGATGGTGGTAGTGATGGTGGTAGTGATGGTGGAGTGATGGTGGTAGTGATGGTGGTAGTGATGGTGGTAGTGATGGTGGGAGTAATAGTGGTAATGATGGTAGGAGTGATGATGGTAGTGATGGTGGTAGTGATGGTGGTAGTGATGGTGGTAGTGATGGTGTGATTAATGGTGGTAATGATGGTAGGAGTGATGGTGGTAGTGATGGTGGCAGTGATGGTGGCAGTGATGGTGGCAGTGATGATGGCAGTGATGGTGGTAGTGATGGTGGCAGTGATAATGGTAGTGATGGTGGTAGTGATGGTGGCAGTGATGGTGGCAGTGATGGTGGCAGTGATGGTGGCAGGGATGGTGGCATTGATGGTGGTAGTGATGCTGGGCGAGGCAGTGTGATCTCCAGTGATGCTGGGTGAGGCAGTGTGATCTCCAGTGATGCTGGGTGAGGCAGTGTGATCTCCAGTGATGCTGGGCGAGGCAGTGTGATCTCCAGTGATGCTGGGTGAGGCAGTGTGATCTCCAGTGATGCTGGGTGAGGCAGTGTGATATCCAGTGATGCTGGGTGAGGCAGTGTGATCTCCAGTGATGCTGGGTGAGGCAGTGTGATCTCCAGTGATGCTGGGTGAGGCAGTGTGATCTCCAGTGATGCTGGGTGAGGCAGTGTGATCTCCAGTGATGCTGGGCGAGGCAGTGTGATCTCCAGTGATGCTGGGTGAGGCAGTGTGATCTCCAGTGATGCTGGGTGAGGCAGTGTGATCTCCAGTGATGCTGGGTGAGACAGTGTGATCTCCAGTGATGCTGGGTGAGGCAGTGTGATCTCCAGTGATGCTGGGTGAGGCAGTGTGATCTCCAGTGATGCTGGGCTAGGCAGTGTGATCTCCAGTGATGCTGGGCGAGGCAGTGTCATCTCCAGTGATGCTGGGTAAGGCAGTGTGATCTCCAGAACCGCTGCCCTTTACATAAATATTTAACAGCTCGGTAATGGGATCCGGAGTTAATGTCGTGAGGAAACATTGCTAGCGTTTACTGTAGTGGGGATTAATTCCAGCTTGTGTTGTGGTGACATGTCATTAGTTATTGGCGAGGGAGAAAAATGGGAAGGTTGAAGAAGAAGCGGAAGATGGAGAATGGAAGAAGAGAAACCAGCGAAAGGAAAGACAAGGACATATTTTTTTTAGCAGCACGAGAGAACACAGATGAAAGCCAATGAATAAAAGTCTACAGTACCGTGGCTTGAACAATCTACAGTACCGTGGCTAGAACAATCTACAGTACCGTGGCTGGAACAGTCTACAGTACCGTGGCTGGAACAATATACAGTACCGTGGCTGGAACAATCTACAGTACCGTGGTTGGAACAATCTACAGTACCGTGGCTGGAACAATCTACAGTACCATGGCTGAACAATATAAAGTACCGTGGCTGGAACAATCTACAGTACCGTGGCTGGAACAATCTACAGTACCGTGGTTGGAACAATCTACAGTACCGTGGCTGGAACAATCTACAGTACCGTGGCTGGAACAATCTACAGTACCGTGGTTGGAACAATCTACAGTACCGTGGCTGGAACAATATACAGTACCGTGGCTGGAACAATCTACAGTACCGTGGTTGGAACAATCTACAGTACCGTGGTTGGAACAATCTACAGTACCGTGGCTGGAACAATCTACAGTACCATGGCTGGAACAATATACAGTACCGTGGCTGGAACAATCTACAATACCGTGACTGGAACAATCTACAATACCGTGACTGGAACAATCTACAGTACCGTGGTTGGAACAATCTACAGTACCGTGGCTGGAAGTCTACAATACCGTGACTGGAACACTACCATGGCTGGAACAATCTACAGTACCGTGGTTGGAACAATCTACAGTACCGTGGCTGGAACAATCTACTGTACCATGGCTGGAACAATATACAGTACCGTGGCTGGAACAATCTACAGTACCGTGGCTGGAACAATCTACAGTACCGTGGCTGGAACAATCTACAATACCGTGACTGGAACAATCTACAGTACCGTGGCTGGAAGTCTACAATACCGTGACTGGAACACTCTACCATGGCTGGAACAATCCACAATACCGTGGCTGGAACAATCCACAATACCGTGGCTGGAACAATCCACAACTAAGCCACAGTTGTGGGACGAAACCTCACACAACGTTTCGAAGATCGAAACTTAGTCACGCCAGATGACGAGACTGACTCCAATAACCAACTCGAAATAAAGAGGAAAAAAAATAACGATGTACTGAAGAAAATAAACTATTTTTCGTTTCTCTTCCCCCCTCTTTATCAGCCTGTCTCCCCTTTTCCTCCCTTATCAGGAGGGTCATTTATCAGGGGGAGGGAAGAAACGAGGCGATGGGAATTAGTGGTGAATACTTGCATTCTTTGTGCACTGAGGTGATTAATGAATTTAAGTCTATAGTAACCCCTGTGAGAGGGGGAACTCCGTTTTCTATGATGAATATTAGTAAGTAGGTAAGTACGTAAGTAGGTAAGTAGGTAAATAAGTAGGTAAGTAAGTTTATTCATATACACATAAATAGTTATATAAATCATCATACTACATAGCTCCATATACAGAAGAATCCACATGAGGATGGGAATCTTAAGCTCAAGATCTTTCACACACTCGTGCGTCGTCAGGAGCTATGTAGTGTTGCAAGACAGCAACAGATAGGAGGGGAGATTCTCTGAGGCCAGGCAAAAGGCATCAGTGGTAACCTATGTTACATCAGCAAGCAGTCTGGGGTGATCAGTACCTCAGTCTTGATTGATAAAGCGTCTGGCTGGGCGAAACGTCGCCATAATAAAGATATCCACGTGTTGCACATGTGTCTAATCCATCAATACAATATACCGCAGGATCGTCTACAATTCTCTATAACCTTGACTTTAATCTACTTGGGTAAATATTTTTGTTTAATGGGTATGGGTTTGAGAAGGACTTGCCTAGTGTGGGCCAATAGACCTGCTGCAGTGTTCCTCCTTTCTTATGTTCTTACGTTCTTATGTTCTCACGTTCTTACGTTATGTTCTTACAGCAGTAATCCAGCAGAACGAAACCCCATAACAATACCTGTGTACTACACTGTAATGCACTCGACCACTCGATGAACTGGAATGGCAACTTTCTTGTTGCCAAAGAATATGACGCTCATAGAAGACGGTGCCTCGAGTCGGCACTCATCACTACAACAATTTCCACCAGATCAACCAGTCTGTGATGGGTGTGTGGGTCAGTGGGCCACCAGTAGCAACAGCCTGGTTGACCAGGCTAGCACCAGACGAGCCTGGCCCATGACCGGGCTCCGGGAGTAGAAAAACTCAAGAAACTACTCTTGCTTGGTAACTACTCTTGCTAGGAAACTACTCTTGCTAGGAAACTACTCTTTAGTACTGTGTTCCACCACTCGTAAAATATTAGAACACAACAACAGCGGCAGCAATGGCCATGCCATTGAGTGGCCATTTATCGTCCTTTGTCCTACGAGCATTTGGAACCTAATTACCTATCCCAGCGATAACGGCAGACCGATAGACTAATACACAGCTGACGTGAACCACCCTACCTTATAATAAACCCGTAATTTGGCCCTGGTGTTTTTTTCAAAGCATGTTTGCTTTTTATGGGTGAGTGTTTGTGTTGTTTGTTTTTAAGAGAGAGACCTGCTGCTGGCCGGCCGTGAGCGCCCGCTTTATATATGCGTTCAATTATGGCGACAATGCTGGACTTAATTGGCTCGTAGTGATGTCTAAATTTATTCTCTGCTTTGACAAGCTCAAGTAGTTGCCGCATGTAAATACACTGGACAGGAATGTGTTTCAATATTAATTTATACATGCAAATTAATCACTGAAAAAAGAGAACAGTGTGAAAATATGTAGTGTTTAGAGACAGAGCCAGATTAAGATTTTGGAGGCCCCTGGGCTACAGGTACTGTGAGGCCCCTGGGCTACAGGTACTGTGAGGCCCCTGGGCTACTGGTGCTGTGAGGCTCCTGGGCTACAGGTGCTGTGAGGCCCCTGGGCTACTGGTACTGTGGGCCCCTGGGCTACTGGTACTGTGGGCCCCTGAGCTACTGGTACTGTGGGCCCCTGGGCTACAGGTACTGTGAGGCCCCTGGGCTACAGGTGCTGTGAGGCCCCTGGGCCACAGGTACTGTGAGGCCCCTGGGCTACAGGTGCTGTGAGGCCCCTGGGCTACAGGTGCTGTGAGGCCCCTGGGCTACAGGTACTGTGAGGCCCCTGGGCTACAGGTGCTGTGAGGCCCCTGGGCTACAGGTACTGTGAGGCCCCTGGGCTACAGGTGCTGTGAGGCCCCTGGGCTACAGGTGCTGTGAGGCCCCTGGGCTACAGGTGCTGTGAGGCCCCTGGGCTACAGGTACTGTGAGGCCCCTGGGCTACAGGTGCTGTGAGGCCCCTGGGCTACAGGTGCTGTGAGGCCCCTGGGCTACAGGTACTGTGAGGCCCCTGGGCCACAGGTACTGTGAGGCCCCTGGGCTACAGGTGCTGTGAGGCCCCTGGGCTACAGGTGCTGTGAGGCCCCTGGGCTACAGGTACTGTGAGGCCCCTGGGCTACAGGTGCTGTGAGGCCCCTGGTCTACAGATACTGTGGGCCCCTGGGCTACAGGTACTGTGCACCCCTGGGCGACAAGTATTGTGAGGCCCCTGGGCTACAGGTACTGTGAGGCTCCTGGGCTACAGGTACTGTGAGGCTCCTGGGCTACAGGTACTGTGAGGCCCCTGGGCTACAGGTGCTGTGAGGCCCCTGGGCTACAGGTGCTGTGAGGCCCCTGGGCTACAGGTGCTGTGAGGCCCCTGGGCTACAGGTACTGTGAGGCCCCTGGGCTACAGGTGCTGTGAGGCCCCTGGTCTACAGGTACTGTGGGCCCCTGGGCTACAGGTACTGTGGGCTCCTGGGCGACAGGTATTGTGAGGCCCCTGGGCTACAGGTACTGTGAGGCTCCTGGGCTACAGGTACTGTGAGTCCCCTGGGCTCTCCCATGCTTCTAATTTCTCCCATCTGTCTCTTTCCCTCCCTCCAATCTCATCTCCAATCAACCATGCTTCTAATATCTCCCATCTCTTTCCCTCCCTCCAGTCTCATCCAATCCCTGTCACACACCATTGAAAATTCAACTAATTTCTAAAGAGCATTTTTTGTGTTTCCAGTAGCACTGTGTAATCAGCAAACAGCAAATGCTGATTTTTTTTCTCCACTTCGTATCAGATCCATTATCTTTATTTGCTAATGGAATATTTATTATGGTATGATTTATCAGAATGATGAATGTGGTACACGTATGTGTTGTAATGATTTGTGGATGATTATAATGATTTGGGGGGAGTTGTTATGACGAGGGTGATGACAATGTTGATAATGGTAACTGGGGTAGTATTGGTGATGATTATTATGATGATGATTAGGGTGACGATTGTTATAATGATGGGTCATCATTACTTTTTTTGTGATGATTGTTATAATGATGGGTCATTATGACCTTTTTAATGATGATTAATCTTTGCAATGATGGCTGATGATGATAATGATGATTACAGCCACCGGTAAGGTCACTTAACTTACGACAAAGTTACGGAGGTAGATTTAATCTGACGTTGCATACAAATAATTTTAGATAAATTAGACCCGTCGGCCCCATCGTGATTATTATTATTATTATTATTATTATTATTATTATTATTATTATTTTTTGGGGGTAGCCTTGATTTCAGTGAGGGGCTTTTGATCCAAGGAGTTGAAGCTACTATTGTACTAGTATATGATGAGCATGATAGTAAAAATATTTGTAATAATAATAATAATAATCATAATTTATCCTACATCAATTGTTTTTTATCCTTAATCTTCTCTTCTTATTCTTATTCGCATTATCCTTCTCTTATCCTATATTTCTCCTCTCTATCCTTTGCTCTTCTTCCTTATACTCTCCTCTTCTTTAAACTCTCTCCTCCTTCACTTCCTCCTTCTCCTCCATCTCTTAAGACGTCACGTGACCCACAAGACACCATCAACCTTCATAACCACAAATCGTCCGGAAGACGCTTGAATTGTGCTCCAAAAAACACAAGACCAAGCAATTTCTTTTCACGCTTCTTAATTTTTATATTTACAGAAGAAAATCGTAAACTGGAGATTATTATTATTATCATGGGGAGTGTTAAACCCTTAGGGATTATACAGTGCCTGGGGAGGCATTCAGGCTATATATATATATATATATATATATATATATATATATATATATATATATATATATATATATATATATATATATATATATTATATATATATATATATATATATATATATATATATATATATATATATATATATATATATATATATATATATATATATATATATATATATATATATATATATATAGTATTTAGTTTTGGGTGAGTAGGTGGTTTTGAGGAAGATTCTCTCTCCTATGTGTGATTCTTGTGTTGGTAGTGGTGGTGATGGTGGTAAAAGTGGTAGTGATGGTGGTTGTTGTGATAGTGAGAAACTCACCTAGAGCTTCCATAAACGCTTTTAAAAATTAATAAAAAATCTCAAAGATCCCTAAACATCCTCACAAACAATAACAATCATCCAGACTCTCCTGAATACAATACTAAACATCCTCACAAACAATAACAATCATCCAGACTCTCCTAAACACAATACTAAACATCCTCACAAACAATAACAATCACCCAGACTCTCCTAAACACAGTACTAAACATGCTCACAACAATAACAATCACCCAGACTCTCCTAAACACAATACTAAACATCCTCACACGCAACAAGTCTCCCAGACTCCACTAAACACAAGGAAAACATCTCACACATCAGAACTAAATATTCAAGGCTTTTCAGTTATCAAAGGTTTGAGGGTCACTAAGAGGTCAGTCAACACGTCGCAATAATTGATATTGATTTTCCTTGACAGTAGGACTAGCCAGGTCACACTAGTGTGCGTGTGTGTGTGTGTGTGTGTGTGTGTGTGTGTGTGTGTGTGTGTGTGTGTGTGTGTGTGTGTGTGTGTGTGTGTGTGTGTGTGTGTGTAGCTTGATAAAGCTCTACACAGAGCGAAACGTTGTCCCAATAATTGCTTGTTCTGAGACGTCGCTCTCTTTCTCTCTCTCTCTCTCCCTCCCACCACTACTCAGCACCCTCCCTCCTTCCCTCCCACCACTACTCAGCACCCTCCCTCCTTCCCTCCCACCACTACTCAGCACCCTCCCTCCTTCCCTCCCTCCCATCACTACTCAGCACCCTCCCTCCTTCCCTCCCTCTAACCACTACTCAGCACCCTCCCTTCTTCCCTCCCTCCCACCACTACTCAGCACCCTCCCTACTTCCCTCCCTCCCACCACTACTCAGCACCCTCCCTCCTTCCCTCCCACCACTACTCAGCACCCTCCCTTCTTCCCTCCCTCCCACCACTACTCAGCACCCTCCCTCCTTCCCTCCCACCACTACTCAGCCCCCCCTTCTTCCTCCTCCCACCACAACCCAGCACCCTCCCTCCCCCACCCTCCTTCTTCAACACACACTTACTCAAGTAATTTGTCCCTGTGGAGAAACCTCAAGTGGTCTTCAAGACATCGTAATGACCCGGCTATTCTTGCTCTGGCAGCAGAGCGAATCCCCCATCCCAGCATTCACAACGGATTACGTTCACAACATTGCAGATTCTGTCAGACCTCCTTCCTTTCAATCGAATTTCCCTCTTTTTTTTCCAATGGTCCCGATTTTCAGTTTTCTTATGGAGCAACAGCGAATTTTGAGACGTTCGTTCGTTCTTTTATTGTTCATTGTGCCAAAACGTTGCTTTTTCTGAATCCTCTCTAAATCTAAAATTGTGGAGTTTCAATATCAATGGCTGCGAGTCCTATCTTAGATGTTTTCATCGCGTTCTTTACCTCATTTTCATTTCTGTGTTCCTCTTGCACACGTTATTCGTATCCCTCATTTCCCTCTGTGTTGTTTCATCAAGTTATTCTTATGAAGCCACGTAACGGGTGAGGTTTGAAACCATGGCGAGTAAGTCAGTGGGTCAGCCACTGGGCCAGCTGGCTGACCCAACGTTTAGCCCTACACAGGGCGAAACGTTGTTAAAATGAAAGCTCGTTTTGCACACGTTTCTCTTCATTGCCGTCGGAAGGCCGGTGCTCTGCATGTATGGTGCATAGCAGAGGCAAGGAGAGGAATTAGACACATGTGAAACATCTGGGTATCTTTATTGTAGACGTTTCGCCCATCAGTGGCTTTATCAGTACAAAGACAAAATGTGAAGACTGTAGAACTATATACAGAAGATGAGGTAATCAGTCCCTCAGTTTTGAATTGATGAAGACCATCCGTAGTCCTGAAGACTCTTCAGATTCTTCAAGACTTTGTTGTGTTGCTTTCTGCGTCAAACATTAGGAATAGCATTAGGAGAGTGGATAACGAATCCGAATGTTTCTAGGATAGCAGTTAGACGCCAGGGTAGATCAGTAACCAGCTATGATAACATGAACTTAGATTTACAAAGCGATCTGCAATGTAAACACTGGCTAGTGTACCCAGACTTGACCTTGTTGACAAGAGCTCTTGACCAGCTGGATGCTATGGAATGGAATGCAAAATGGAACTCTGTGAACCAATATCTAACATTTTTAATTTATCTCTTCAAACAGGTGTAGTGTCTGATATGTGGAAGATGGCTAATGTAATTCCTATTTTTAAAGCAGGGGACAAGTCACTACCGTCAAACTACCGCCCAATAAGCCTGACCTCAATTGTAGGCAAATTACTAGAGTCAATTATAGCTGATATTGAAGCCATCTTTATTCTTGGTAGCATTGATTATTTCTGGACTTGATTATTTCTGGTAGATTAAAATTGGGTTAGCAATATTCTGTTAGTGTTCCTCCTTCTTATGTTTTATGTTCTTATAACCATAATTTGATTAATGATACCCAGCATGGATTCACGAGGGGCCGTTCCTGCCTATCTAATTTATTAACCTTCTTCAGTAAAGCTTTTGAGGCTGTTGATCACGATAAAGAATTCGATATTGTTTATTTAGACTTTAGTAAGGCTTTTGATAGAGTACCGCACCAGAGACTGTTAAAGAAAGTGGCAGCTCATGGCATTGGGGGAAAAGTGCTGTCATGGATCGAGTCATGGCTCACCAATAGGAAGCAGAGAGTGTGCATAAATGGGGTTAAATCCGAATGGGGACTTGTAACTAGTGGTGTTCCACAGGGATCAGTCTTAGGCCCATTGTTATTTATAATATATATCAATGACCTTGATGAGGGAATTACTAGTGATATGAGCAAATTCGCCGACGACACGAAGATAGGTAGGATAATTGATTCAAACATAGACGTCATAGAACTTCAGGAAGATTTAGACAAACTTAATTCGTGGTCAGAAAAGTGGCAGATGCAGTTCAATGTAGATAAATGCAAGGTTCTGAAGCTCGGGAGTGTCCATGACCCAAGCACTTATAAGTTAAATAACGTAGAACTTAGCCATACAGATTGCGAGAAGGACTTGGGGGTGATGGTAAGCAGCAACCTTAAACCAAGACAGCAATGCCTAAGCGTACGTAATAAGGCAAATAGATTACTGGGATTTATATCAAGAAATGTTAGCAACAGAAGTCCAGAGGTTATATTACAGCTTTATACATCATTAGTAAGGCCTCACCTAGATTACGCAGCTCAGTTCTGGTCTCCATATTACAGAATGGACATAAATTCGTTAGAAAACATTCAGCGTAGAATGACTAAATTAATACATAGCATTAGAAATCTTCCTTACGAAGAAAGATT
The DNA here is from genome assembly GCA_009830355.1 of Cherax destructor. Classification (NCBI taxonomy): domain Eukaryota; kingdom Metazoa; phylum Arthropoda; class Malacostraca; order Decapoda; family Parastacidae; genus Cherax; species Cherax destructor. Next base: position 21,624 of record WNWK01000030.1, read on the forward strand.
GAAGACCCTAAAATTACATTCACTTGTAAGACGTAGAATGAGGGAGACATGATCGAGGTATACAAGTGGAAAATGGGTATTAACAAAGGGGATATAAATAAGGTCTTGAGGATATCTCTCCAAGAGAGAACCCGCAATAATGGATTCAAGTTAGATAAGTTTAGATTTAGAAAGGATATAGGAAAGTATTGGTTTGGAAATAGGGTAGTTGATGAGTGGAACAGTCTGCCTAGTAGGGTTATTGAAGCTAGGACCTTGGGTAGTTTCAAATTTAGGGATTGTGATTGATTGATAGGAGTGATGAGACAGAGGTTGGCAATTTGACGTGGGGACTCGATGAGTGGGTAGAATTGTCAAGTTATTCTCTTGGGTAGCATTGAAAATTGGGTTGAGCAAATATTCTGTTAGTGGGACGGATTGTGAAGGACCTGCCTAGTATGGGCCAACAGGCCTGCTGCAGTGTTCCTCCTTTCTTATGTTCTTATGTTCTTATGTTATATGGTCACTTTCTTGAATATTGTGGTCTTGTCTGTCTACTTATTGAGGAATATAGAGATAGTGGAATATTCTATATGAGATGTATTGGTATTTGTTTTAAGCGGATAATTAAATATCCGGTATTTTGAGCAAATATTCTAAATTTGCTCGTAACAGATAGTAGTTATATTGTAAATATATATCTAGATGTACCCCTTTAAACCTAGTTCCTAGGCCTTTTTGTGAATCCAAATGTTTTTTTCACTGCCTAGCACAATAAATTATCTGCTTTAGAAAAATTAACACAAGTGCGGTGCAATGCGATCCTTTATTGACAACGTTTCGCCCACACAATGGGCTTTATCAAGTCACAAACATGTCTACCAGGGTAAGATGTTTAACGTTGGCCAGTACACGACCTGGCAAGGGTCTCAGTTATAAGATGACCCGTCAGTGGTGACCTTGGTAAGGAGCAAGTATATAGGGTGGAGAGTCAGGTGGAGAATGTTGGGTAGGTTGTATTTGAGAGGGACCTTCCCGGGCATGGGCATGTTGTTACGCAGCTGTGGGCAAAATCTAATCGTATCTACCCTGAGTCTAACATTAACAACATACTATTGACATTGGAGTTGTGATAAGAATAGTTGAAGGGGCGTTAGTAGCGAGGGATGAGGAGGATATTATGGTGTGCAGTATAACTTAGTTTTAACAGTAAAAAAACACGAATCGAATCTTGCAAGCATGACAACAAAACCTGAAGGTGTTAAGGACACTGCAATGTTTTCTCGACAGAAGAAGCCTCGAAAAACTATACGAGGCACAAGTTTGTTCTCACCTTGAGTATGCACCACTCTCTTGGATTGCCTGCCCCCATTCCATCTCAGACTCTTGAAAACGAGGTGGAAGATTGTACATGGCGAGAAATCTCTTATCTTTAACTCTGGAAGGACGTCGAAGTTCTTACTGCTCTGCACAAGTGTCCTTGATACGAACCTTGGTTATTGATCAAGGTCCCAGGACCGAAACGTTGTCTAATAAGTATGTCAGTATCCGACCAGCCACGCTGTGGTTCTTACGTTGGACTACGTGTGGTGGCCAGCAGTAACAGCCTGGTTGATCAGGCCCTGATCCACCGCGAGGCCTGGTCAAGGACCGGGCCGCGGGGGCGTTGACCCCCCGGAACACCCTCCAGGTAGACCCCAGGTATTGTTTACTCTCGTGTCTTTTAAAATCAAGTGTTCATGCGGTTCTCCACTTGGCAAAGCGTTGGAAACAACTAGAAAACAGCAATTACACCGCAAGACGGGCAGCCATCCGGTGTTTCATTACAGTTGGTCCTTTACAGAGAAGATTCTATCCTCATTGACTCGTGTTTTGGAAAAAAAATCACAGAACATTTCAATAGCAGTAACTGTCTATCAACCAATCAACACTCAGCTTACAGTCACCAGTGGTCTCTCCACCAATCAACACTCAGCTTACAGATACCAGTGGTCTCTTCACCAATCAACACTCAATTTACAGATATCAGTGGTCTCTCCACCAATCAGCAATCATTTTACATAAGCAAAATAGTAGTCTCCTCTTTCCACCAATCAACACCCAGCTTAACAACTCTCTCCCTCGTCCCATTAAAAGCAATTTTCACCCAATCAGCGCCTGGCGTACGTATTCTCACGCTTCAACACCAACAGTTTGCAACCAATCATCGCTGGTTTTACATACTCACACACAGAGACAACCAATCACCTGCTCTTCTGACTTACATTCTTACCAGATCTGTCATATGTATACAAAAAACCTGAAAAATTACTGAATATACATGTTTGTTTATGTATATTTCCGTATATTTAGCCACATATACTTTCACATATATGTAGATATATATATATAAAATATATATATATATATATATATATATATATATATATATATATATTTTTTGTCATGCCGAATAAGTAAAACTTCCTATTTTGGCTAAAATAGCAACCCTCTTCTTGCCGAATAAGACAAGCGAAAATTTGTGTATGCAATAATTTCGCAAAAATCATTCTGAACCTAACGAAAAAAAAATATATTTCATTTTGTTTGTTTATTATTAAATTATTGTAAACTGATCTAAAATATATTTACTTGGATTAGGCTAAATTAAATTGCGCTTGTTATAATAAGGTTAGGTAAGTTTTCTAAAGTTCTTTTGGTACAAAATTATTAATTTTTACATTAACATAAATAAAAAAATATATCTTTAAACGTATAAGAGAAAATTTTAGAAAGAACTTAATTTTAAATGAATTCTTCCTAATTGACCAATTTTACCTATTCGGCACATTATATATATATATATATATATATATATATATATATATATATATATATATATATATATAATATATAATATCTTTCCTGTATGTCATTGTAGGGGACGAACTCTAGCTCCCGGGCTATGGCTCTTAACATTTAACAGACTGGCGTGGAGACTTTACTGGCCCCTGAAGGGTTGGTTGAATTTATAGCTTAATCCATTTATGGAGTTAGCCTTCACTGCTTCCTGTGTGTGTGTGTGTAATCACTTATTTGTTGTTGCAGGGGTCGAGTCACAGCTCCTGTGTGTCTTCCCACAGATAATCTTCACATAAAATCCGCATCCTCTATCCCTCACTTGTAATCCCTTTTGTTGTAATCCCTCCCAGGGATTACATCCCTGGGCTATAAATCCTAGTCAGAATAATTCGTTGAAAATCCCCTTGAAAGTAATCCATCAGCAATAAAAATTATTTTCAGGGTAATCCATCATGAATAAATCGCCCTCAAAGTATTTCATCAGCCTTAAATCCCCTTCCGTGTAATCCATCTGAGATAAATCCCCCTCTTGAAAGCTGCCTGCCTGGCGTATACGCCAGGGGGATTTACGAACGTCACGATAATGACGCAGAACTTTAGAGAGAGGCTGTAAACGGTAATGGTAAGAGAGAGAGAGAGAGAGAGAGAGAGAGAGAGAGAGAGAGAGAGAGAGAGAGAGAGAGAGAGAGAGAGAGAGAGAGAGAGAGAGAGAGAGAGAGAGAGAGAGAGAGAGAGAGAGAGAGAGAGAGAGAGAGAGAGAGAGGAGAGAGAGAGAGAGAGAGAGGGAGAGAGAGAGAGAGAGAGAGAGAGAGAGAGAGAGAGAGAGAGAGGCGAGGAGAGAGAGAGAGAGAGAGAGAGAGACGAGAGAGAGAGAAGAGAGTGAGAGAGAGAGAGAGAGAGACACGACAGAGAGAGAGAGAGGATTATGCTAAAACATCTTCTTACCCAGAAAAAGATAAATCCTTTGTACTCCCACCTTACCATCTTATCCCCAACTAAATCCCTCCATGACAGTCACCCCACTCTCTCCCCTCTTCTCCCCTTGTTATCCTATTTAATGTTCCCTTCCTCCCTCTTATTCAACAAAAACATTCACTAAACGAATTTTACAGGTCAGTAGATATGTTAATTGTATTTTTCCTATCAAAAAAAACATTCAGTAATGTTATATGGTGTCTTGTCCAGGTCAGTGTACCACTGGATCTGTCAGTGTGGTTAATCCCAGGAGGTGGAGCCACGCTGGTGTGGGACTCATCAGTAAAAAACTGTATTTGTGGTCACAGTGGTGGCCCATGCTAACCTTTCTATGGTGTATAGAAATATAACTAGTTGGTTGAATCTTATTGTAGCCAGCTGGCTACAGTGGTTAGCGCACTGGCCTCTTTGAGTGTTTAAATCACTGCCATGTTTAAACCCAATAGCACCGATAAGCCCAGGTGGGTTTGAGAACCAGGGAGAGGGACAGCCAGTAGATGATTAGTTAGTAGGTTTTAAAGCCTATCTACTACACGAGGGTCATTAAGGTTGCATGTCACCTGTTCACCACCAGTTAAGAATACTGTAATACCTAAAATATAGGATTGAAATCTCAGTGTATGTACACTGAGAGATATACATAAATTTAGTACCACTAGCAACCATCTAATACCACTAGCAACCATCTAATACCACTAGCAACCACCTAACACCACTAGCAACCACCTAATATCATTAGCAACCACCTAATAACACTAGCAACCACCTAACACTAGCAACCATCTAATACCACTGGCAACCACCTAACACCACTAGCAACCATCTAACACACTAGCAACCATCTAATACCACTAGCAACCAATTACTACCACTAACAACCACTTAACACCACTAGCAACCATCTAACATCACTAGCAACCACCTAACACAACTAGCAACCACTTAACAGACAGTAACCACTGACAGCCACCCACTAGGACTCCAACGTACCTTCACCACGTACCATCACTACCTACAACTACCTTCCATTACCAGCTACAAGCACTACCGTCATCCCCTCCCACCACCACCACCAACTACCAGCAGTACTACCATCCCCTACCACCACTACCACCATCATCTACCAGTATTACCACCATCAACTACCAGTACTACCACCATCTCATACCAGCACTACAATCATCCCCTTCCACTACCAGCTGCAAGCAGTACCACCATCCCCTTCTCCAACTAGCTACCAGTACCCCAGCTACCAGTAGTGCCACCATCTCCTTCCACTACCAACTACCAGCAGTACCACCACCAGCTGCCAGCACTACTACCACCAGCTACCAGCACTACCACCATCAGGGAACCAACAGTACCACCACCAGCTACCAGCAGTACCACCAGCACTACCACCACCAGCTACCAGCAGTACCACCACCAGCAGCTACCAGTACTACCACTACAAGCTACCAGCACTACCACAACCAGCTACCATCACTACCACCACCAATCACCAGCTTCCAGCACTACCACCACCAGCTACCAGCACTACCACCACCAGCTACCAGCACTACCACCACCAGCTACCAGCACTACCACCACCAGCTACCAGCAGGAGGGATCATAAACAAGACAAGGTGGCTAACATTATGGTTGGTGATGCTGGAACGTCTTTACTGACGCTAAATCGAGCGAGGTAATCCAGGTCATCAGTCAATACTGTGATGGTGGTAGTGGTGGTGGCGATGGTGGTGATGGTGGTGGTAGTGATGGTGGTGGTGGCGATGGTGGTGATGGTGGTGGTAGTGATGGTGGCGATGGTGGTGATGGTGGTGGTGGTGGCGATGGTGGTGATGGTGGTGGTAGTGATGGTGGTGGCGATGGTGGTGATGGTGGTGGTAGTGATGGTGGTGGTGGCGATGGTGGTGATGGTGGTGGTAGTGATGGTGGTAGTGATGGTGGCGATGGTGGTGAGGGTTTGGTGGTGTGGCGATGGGTGAGGTGGAGTGAGTGGTGGTGGCGATGGTGGTGATGGTGGTAGTGGTGGTGGTGATGGTGGTAGTGATGGTGGCGATGGTGGTGATGGTGGTGGTGGTGGTGATGGTGGTGGTGAGGGTGGTAGTAGTGGTGGTGGCGATGGCGGTGATGGTGGTGGTGATGGTAGTGGTGGTGGTGGTAGTGGTGGTGGCGATGGAGGTGATGGTGGTGGTGGTGGTGGTGGTGGTGGTAGTGGTGTGGTGATCTTTCACCCTCTCCCCTTACCTCCCCTCCCCTTTCCTCCCCCCTCCCTTCACCCCCACCCACCCACAGATAGCTGTAAGCTATTCCTTTAACTTCCCTCTAAGTTCACTGCTGGCAGTGTCTGGGCGGGTTTAAAAGAACAAGACTGAAAAACAGGTTTATTTTACTTCCTACTTTTTCCTCCCTTCACCTTCTCTCTCTTTCTCTCTCTCTCTCTCTTTCTCTCTTTTTACACAGGATTTTTCAAAGTTTGGTTAAGATTCCTAACTTTATTTACAAGCTAAAAGCTGTTACCTACATCAATTCTCTCTCTCTCTCTCTCTCTCTCTCATCTTCTCTTCATCTTCCTTTACTCTTGTTAAAGACTATTACTATTATTACTTATATTAGCTAATGTGCTAAAATAATGAACGTAAAAGGACATTGAGGGCAGAAGAACTGTAAGTAGGTAAGTTAGTAAGTAGGTAAGTTAGTAAGTAGGTAAGTTAGTAAGTAGGTAAGTTAGTAAGTAGGTAAGTTAGTAAGTAGGTAAGTTAGTAAGTAGGTAAGTTAGTAAGTAGGTAAGTTAGTAAGTAGGTAAGTTAGTAACAGGCAAGTTAGCAAGCAGGAAGCTGGTAAGTAGGTAAGTAGAAGTAGGAAGTTAGCAAGCAGGAGTTAGCAAGCAGGCAAGTTAGTAAGCAGGAAGTATTATGGAGTGCAGGTTAGCAAGCAGGCAAGTAGCAGTTAGTAAGCAGGGTTAGCAAGCAGGCAAGTTAGCAAGCAGGCAACAGTTAGCAAGCAGGTGTTAGTAAGCAGGTGTTAGCAAGCAGGCAAGTTAGCAAGCAGGTAAGTTAGAAGCAGGAAGCTAGTAAGCTAGCAAGTTAGGCAAGAGTAGTAGCGCAAGTTAGCAAGCAGGTAAGTTAGTAAGCAGGAAGTGGTTAGAAGCAGGTAGTTAGAAGTAGGTAAGTTAGCAAGAGGTAGTTAGTAAGCAGGAAGTTAGCAAGCAGGCTAGTTAGAGGTAGTTAGAAGCAGGTGTTAGTAAGCAGGGTTAGAAGCAGGCAAGCTAGGTAGAGTTAGTAAGCAGGCAAGTTAGGCAGAGCAGGTAAGTTAGTAAGCAGGCAAGTTAGCAAGAGGCAAGTTAGCAAGCAGGAAGTCTAGCAAGCAGGTAGTAGGTGAAGTTAGAAGCGCAGCTGCAAGTAGCAAGCTAGGCAAGTTAGCAACAGGTGTTAGCAAGAGCAAGTGGTAGTCAGTAGCAGGAAGTAGCAAGAGTAAAGAGGACGTTAGTAAGCAGGCAAGTTAGCAAGCAGGTGCATAGTTAGCAAGCAGGCAGTTAGTAAGCAGGAAGCTAGCAAGCAGGCAAGCTTAGCAAGCAGGTTAGCAAGCAGGAGCTAGAAGCAGGCGTTAGAAGCAGGTAAGTTAGCAAGCAGGCAAGTTAGCAAGCAGGAAGTTAGTAAGCAGGCAAGTTAGTAAGCAGGGTTAGGTTAGAAGCAGGTAAGCTAGGTAGTTAGAAGCAGGAAGTTAGCAAGCAGGTAAGTTAGAAGCAGGAAGTTAGAAGCAGGTGTTAGTAAGCAGGTAGTTGAAGCAGGTGTTAGTAAGTAGGAAGCTGGTGTAGCAGGGAAGTTAGCAAGCAGGCGTTAGCGCAGGTAGTCAAGTAGGAGTTAGGTGATAGCTTAGAAGCAGGTGTTAGAAGTAGTAAGCAGGTGCTAGTGTTAGAAGCAGGTGTTAGCAGTTAGCAAGCAGGCAAGTGGTGTTAGTATGCAGGCAAGCAGGCAAGCTAGCAAGCAGGCAAGCTCAGAAGCAGGCAAGCTAGTGTTAGAGCAGGCGATTAGCAAGCAGGCAAGCGGAGTTAGCAAGCAGGCAAGTTAGTCAGCAGGCAAGCTAGTGTAGCAAGCAGGCAAGCTAGTGCAGGCATTTAGCGCTTAGATGCAGGCGCCAGCAAGCAGGCAAGCTAGCAAGCTAGTAGCAAGCAGGCAAGCAGAGCAGGCAGTTAGCAAGCAGGCAAGTAGGCAAGCAGGCAAGCTGGAAGTTAGCAAGCAGGCAGGTTAGCGAGCGGCTAAGTTAGCAAGCAGGCGCTAGCAAGCAGGCAAGTTAGCGGGTTAGCAGAGAGTTAGCAAGCAGGCAAGAGCGAGGTAGCAGGTGAGGTGCTGGGCAAGCTAGTGGCAGGTGTTAGGCAGTGCAGCGTAGCAGGTTAGCGCAGGCAAGCTAGCAAGCAGGCTAGCAGGCAAGCAGGTTAGCAGGCAGTTAGCAAGCAGGCAAGCTGGCAAGTTAGCAAGCAGGCGCTCAGCGAAGCAGGCAAGTTAGCAAGTTAGCAACAGGCAAGCAGGTAGCAGGCATGCTAGTTAGCAAGCAGGCAAGCCAGTGCAGCAGGCAAGCCGTGCAGCAAGCAGGCAAGCAGGCAAGCAGGCAGCTAAGCAGCAGTAGCGGCAAGCGGTGTTAGCAAGCAGGCAGCTAGTGTAGCAAGCAGGCAAGCTGGAAGTTAGCAAGCAGGTGCTGGTTAGCAAGCAGGCAAGCTCTAGCAAGCAGGGTTGCAGCAGGCAAGTTAGCAAGCAGGCAAGCGGCAGTTAGCAAGGTAGCGCAGCAGTTGCAGGGAAGCCAGCAGGTAAGCAGTAAGCATGTAGGCAAGAGCAAGAGGTAGCTGGCGTTAGCATGCAGGCAAGTTAGTAAGCATGAGGCAAGCTAGTAAGTCATGTAGTGTTAAGCAGGCAAGCTGGCAGTTAGCAAGAGGCAAGTAGAAGCAGGCAGTTAGCAAGCATGCAGGCAGTAGCAAGCTAGGCAAGCGGTGTGCAAGCAGGCAAGTTAGCATGCAGGCAAGCTAGAAGATGCAGGCAAGTAGGAAGGCAAGTAGAAGCAGGCAAGTTAGTAAGTAGGTAAGTTAGTATGTAGGTAAGTTAGTAAGTAGGTAAGTTAGTAAGTAGGTAAGTTTATTCAGGTACAGATACAGTTATATAAATGACATACACGGCAGAATAGTTCCAGAAAGTGAGTCCAAGACACTTAGTGCCACTGTGGTTGCTACGTCACACTATGTCACTTAAGATGATCACTAAGATGATACAATCCCCGAAGATCACGAAAAAGATCACTACGATCACTAAAAAGATCACTACGATCACTAAAAAGATCACTACGATCACTAAGATCGCAATGACCAACTAAGACGATAACTAAGATACTTTTTTCCTAACTGCCAAAATTATTATTATTATTATTATTATTATTATATTATTATTATTATTATTATTATTATTATTATTATTATTATTATTATTATTATTATTATTATTATTATTATTATTAACAGACTTGGTCATTTGCGCTGTCTCTTAAGGTGTATGTCTTTCAGACATTGTAAGTACGTATGTCTATTTCCTGAACTACAGAAGGTAGATCTTATTTTTGAGTACAACTTCGCTAAGACGTAGATTGTAATAATCTGTGTTGGGCGTAGATTCGGTAGTCTATAGAAAGGCCCATAATTACGGTCACTACTTTCATTGTATTGATCCTGACACAGAAGTGACAGTGTTTTGTAAACTCTTAATTCGAGTTTGGGATTTAGGATCAATAACTCTATCGTAAGATCCTTCCTTATATGGATAATGTCTTACATAAATTAATAAGAGAAGAAGACAGTATTGTCTTAAATACTTTAAAATTAGTGTTAATTTTATATTGAATTTTTGTTTCCCAGTTAAAATTAAACCTTTATCACTATACTGATTTTTTAAAAGAATAACTAAACGTCGATCACCATGCCCAGCCCTTCTAGGGCAGGGTAGGTGCCAAGGCTGGAGCTTGCTACCATCTGCGGCTCGCAAGCCTGCCCTTCCCGTCAGCCTCCTTGGGGCGGGGAAGGTGGCAGACCAGAGGGGCCTAGCAACTATCTACCTACGTGCTTGTGGGCGAATATGGCTAGGCCTGGGACCAGTTGGTCCCATCGCTGAGGGATACCCCCCTCCCATGGGAGACTTCGGTCTCTGCTACTCCCACGCCAGGGAGCCGGAGCCGGGTCGCCATCTGGTAAAGACCCGGGCCGGGAGATTTCCCGGTGAATCAACACCTCCACCACCAATAACTAAACCAGACATTGTTCCAATATTTTGTTACAAGAAAGGGGCGATCTTAATTACATGTCAGTTACTTAGGGAGACTCATTGTAGAACTCCTTGCAATAATCTACCAGCTTCAAAAAAAAAAAAACCTTGTTTGTAAGAGGGGTGAACAGGTGACATGCAGCCTTAATGACCCTTGTGTGGTAGATAGGCTGTAAACCTTATAAACCAAGGTAACTAGGCAAATTTGGTGATATATACAGAGAGTGTGTGTGTGTGAGAGAGAGAGAGAGAGAGAGACAGAACAATGCCAAAATTCATGTAGGAATTGTGTTTACCAAGGATAATGATAGCTTTTGTTAAGGCTAAGTACCCACTCTTATATATATATATATATATATATATATATATATATATATATATATATATATATATATATATATATAGTATATATATATATATATATACTATATATATATGTATATATATATATATATATATATATATATATATATATATATATATATATATATATATCTTTCTCTCTCTCTCAGGGTTTTACAAGGTTAGGTTAAGGTTTCTAACTTTATTTACAAGCTTAGAGCTGTTACCTACATCAGCTTTCTCTCCCCCTCTCTCTCTCACACACTATCTCTTTAAAGAGATTGAATTGCTTTATTGACACAAACTCTTTTTAACTGGAAGGGAAGGGCGCGGTTCACGAACCAGGATAAGGAGAATCAAGTTCTTGAACTGCGTCTTGCCTCACCAGCATCTCTGCAGGAATACCGAGAGGCACCCCTTTTTTTTCCTGCAGGAAAAAGAGAAAGGGAGAATCTGAGGGAGCTATCACACATCCTGTGTGTGGAAGCTCCATCAAGAAAGAGAAATCAGACCGGAGTGAGAGAAAATTCTCTCCTCAGCTGGTTTGATCTATTGGCTAAGTGTGTCCACTTAAGGGAATAAAAATTACTCAGTAGTTTGCCCCACAAATTTGGTTTAGTTGGACCCCCCAAAATCCAAAATTGTGTTCCTGATTCCAATTTTTTACCTTCAAATGATTTTTTTTTTTAATTTAACAGAAGAATTTAAGTGGCTGCTGGTCGAATCTAAATAAATAGAGCGACGTTTTGCTCTCGTGGTAAAGCTCTAGCCAGGGCGAAACATCATCTCAGTGAAAGTTTGTTGTGGAAAGTGTGGCTTAAGCCGGTGGGAGAATTGGACTTGCCTCGCATGGGCCAGTAGGCCTGCTGCAGTGTTCCTTCTTTCTTATGTTCTTAATAATATTTAATAGAATTTTGCAATTGCATTTTAATATCTTATCGTTTCTTTGATCAATCTAATTCCCATGTTCTTTATTTTCAGGTGAGTTGAGCAGATAGACTGATTGATGGGCAACTGATGTAAGTTAAAATACACGTGAATAGGTACCATACTGACTTTGATAAACAATTGTACTCACCAGTATACTCACAGGTCTGTATGCCTTTACCTCTGATATACCTTTGATGAGTTTCGAGAGTCTACTTCCGTAGCCCGGCCATGATCCAGGCTCGTCTGGTCCATGTGGTATGTTTGTGTTTACTAAGTTGTTGATGCTCCTTAACGGCTAGGGGGCCCCCTCCCCCCTGTCGTACCTATCTTCAAAACTGTGTATGGTCACCCAGAACGCTCTGGGAGATGCCATTTGACGTTTAATAAGAAAATACGTTTGGAAAGGTTGATTTTTCACATCTTTTATCACCTGCAAAAAAAAAAATGCTTAATGTTAAATTTCCAAATGATTCGTCCGTAAGAAACTTGTGACTACTTTCCGGTGTTTCGATAACGGTACAGCAGGTAGCGAAACGTCGTGAGGGTGGTTGTGAATTGTTCCAGTCGCAGTATTGCGACTTTTATTCCTCTTGTTGACCACAATAACCACACCTGTGTCACGCTCCTGTAGGTAACATTGACCACAATAACCACACCTGTGTCTGATTTATTACAAATGTTATTTTATTTGTAATACTACTGTAGGTAACATTGACCACAATAACCACACCTGTGTCACGCTACTGTAGGTGACATTGACCACAATAACCACACCTGTGTCACGCTACTGTAGGTAACATTGACCACAATAACCACACCTGTGTCACGCTACTGTAGGTGACATTGACCACAATAACCACACCTGTGTTACGCTACTGTAGGTAACATTGACCACAATAACCACACCTGTGTTACGCTACTGTAGGTAACATTGACCACAATAACCACACCTGTGTCACACTACTGTAGGTAACATTGACCACAATAACCACACCTGTGTCACGCTACTGTAGGTAACATTGACCACAATAACCACACCTGTGTTACGCTACTGTAGGTAACATTGACCACAATAACCACACCTGTGTCACGCTACTGTAGGTAACATTGACCACAATAACCACACCTGTGTCACGCTACTGTAGGTAACATTGACCACAATAACCACACCTGTGTCACGCTACTGTAGGTAACATTGACCACAATAACCACACCTGTGTTACGCTACTGTAAGTAACATTGACCACAATAACCACACCTGTGTTACGCTACTGTAAGTAACATTGACCACAATAACCACACCTGTGTCACGCTACTGTAAGTAACATTGACCACAATAACCACACCTGTGTCACACTACTGTAAGTAACATTGACCACAATAACCACACCTGTGTCACGCTACTGTAGGTAACATTGACCACAATAACCACACCTGTGTCACGCTACTGTAGGTAACATTGACCACAATAACCACACCTGTGTCACGCTACTGTAGGTAACATTGACCACAATAACCACACCTGTGTCACGCTACTGTAGGTAACATTGACCACAATAACCACACCTGTGTCACGCTACTGTAGGTAACATTGACCACAATAACCACACCTGTGTCACGCTACTGTAGGTAACATTGACCACAATAACCACACCTGTGTCACGCTACTGTAGGTAACATTGACCACTGGGAAGGTTAAAGTGGACGCCAACTGCACACCAGTGTCATTTGTCGTGAAATTATCATAAGGATTCTGACAAAAGTTGATACTAGTCTGCAACTATTGATCATCTCTCAGCTAATGTTGCTTTTGATAAAAAGAATCATGTTTGTTTTCTTTCATGAAGAGTTATAATGAATAACTAAAGTGTAATGAACATTGTTAATGTTCAGGAGTAACTAACACGGAGACACACTCAGGAGATTAGTTAATCTCGACCTCCTTCTGGGGTCCTCTTCAGCATCTGCATTGATCTGCAATTATCCTCTGACTCCTGGTTCTTGTAGTGTACTGTAGCCGACTACAGGGATACGACTGTATGTTAGTGGTCACTGTTCCATCCTGTAAGTTAGTGGTGACCCTCCAACCTTCAAGTTAGTGGTGATCCTTTAACTTTGAGGTTAGTGGTGACCCTCCAACCTTCAAGTTAGTGGTGATCCTTTAACTTTGAGGTTAGTGGTGACCCTCCAACCTTCAAGTTAGTGGTGATCCTTTAACTTTGAGGTTAGTGGTGACCCTCCAACCTTCAAGTTAGTAGTGACCCTTCAACCAGCATATGAATTCTGATCTAAGCAGTGTAGGTCGCCTAGATCAGTGTGGAGCAGTATTACCCAATATAGCTCTGCTTGACCCAGAGAATCACTCTCTCCAAAAAGTGGCAGTATTGCCTGGGTCTTGAAGTCTCTCATAACATGACCCAAAGAATGAAAAGAAGGAACTCTGAGTTTGTGTTAAGACTCTTGACCAGAATATATTACATGTTATTGGTTTGTGGAATGATATTGCGTATGGTTTTGTAGTCTCTCTCTCTCTCTCTCTCTCTCTCTCTCTCTCTCTCTCTCTCTCTCTCTCTCTCTCTCTCTCTCTCTCTCTCTCTCTCTCGCTCTCTCTTTAAAGTTGCATTTTAGGTGGAAAATTTAAAATAATAATAAAACCCATCCTCACTGCCTTTTTTTATTTCGCATTTCTGCTAATTCAATTGGACTTTTATTGTTTTCCTTAGTGGACCTGACATGATCCCCCGCCCCACCTTGTCCCCTTCCCTTAACTTCCCCTTTCACTTTATGATCTTTACCCTCCCCTCCTGATATACGACTCCCCACCCTCTCAAACCCTCCCTCCCTACCTCCCCAGCCTTCTCACTCCTTTCCACCCTCCCTCACCCCTTCTCATCTTTCCTCACCCCTTCTTCCCTCCCCTCTTTAACCCTCCTCTCACCCCTTCCCACACCCTCTAACCAATTTCCACCCTCCTCACCCTTCCCACCCTCTCAAACCCCTCCTTCCTCCCCACCCCTTCCCTCCTCCCCATCCCCTCCCCTCCTCCCCTGCCCCTTCCCCTCCTCCCTCAGACTCAAGCAGGACCTAAGCCCACGCATTCATTAGAAGCCAAAATCTTACCACATGAATAAAACATTCTCTCACGCCTTCAGAAAAGAAATTGCGTGTATAATTCCTGCCTTTAAAGACCCTTTTGTGCCTTGTGGAATTAAAAACTTTTTTGAGTGGGGGGGTAGAGGAAGGGAGGGAAAAAACAGAGAGAGAGAGAGAGAGAGAGAGAGATATATGATGTATTGGCTGGTTCAATCTTTAGTTAAGAGTGGAAGAAGAGAGAGATATGGGTCTATAATTACCAACGTAGTGGAGACTATACTAACAAAACTACCAACATAGTAAGGGCAAAGAAGACCACAGACTGAGTACAGTCTAGGGGGCCAGAGACTACAAACCTCACTCAAGGAAAAGGATCTTGGGGTGAGTATAACACCAGGAACATCTCCTGAGGCGCACATCAACCAAATAACTGCTGCAGCATACGGACGCCTAGCAAACCTAAGAACAGCATTCCGACATCTTAATAAAGAATCGTTCAGGACCCTGTACACTGTGTACGTTATGCCCATACTGGAGTATGCAGCGCCAGTTTGGAACCCTCACCTAGCCAAGCATGTAAGGAAACTAGATAAAGTGCAAAGGTTTGCAACAAGACTAGTCCCGGAGCTAAGGGGTATGTCCTACAAGGAGAGGTTAAGGGAAATCGATCTGACGACACTGGAGGACAGGAGAGCTAGGAGGGATATGATAACGACATATAAAATACTGAGAGGAATTGACAAAGTGGACAGAGACAGAATGTTCCAGAGATGGGACATAGCAACAAGGGGACAAAGTTGGAAGTTGAAGACTCAGATGAACCACAGGGATGTTAGGAAGTATTTCTTCAGTCACAGAGTTGTCGGGAAGTGAAATAGTCTGGGAAGTGTAGTGGAGGCAGGATCCATACATAGCTTTAAGAGGAGGGATGATAAAGCTCATGGAGCGGGTAGAGTGACCGAGTACCGGCCAGTGAAGAGGCGGGGCCAGGAGCTATGAATCGACCCCTGCAACCACAACTAGGTGAGTACACACACACACGGAAGCCTCTCCAATTAGCAGCACAGGAAGAGAGTCTTTCCACTTGTTTTTAATCATTTTATCAAGTGTGTTGCAGAGGTATTCACGATCAACACGTGTGTGTGTACTCACCTAGTTGTAGTTGCAGGGGTCGATTCACAGCTCCTGGCCGCGCTCTTCACTGTGTGTGTACATATGAAAGCATTATACGTATATATATATATATATATATATATATATATATATATATATATATATATATATATATTATATATATGAGAGAGAGAGAGAACAAGAAAGAAAATCACGTTTATTTCATGTTGAAGGTTCAAAACAACATGACATTTTCGGGTTCATGTCGTGAACTCATTAATTTCGTGGTCACTGGGTATTAAAAATTGAGAATGTCATTGTGGGGGGACAGCATTCCTCTCGTTAAAATATATTAAACAGTCTCTCCAACTGCCCCCCTCCCTCAAAATCCCTCCCCCCTTCCCCTCCCCCACTACCTCTAGTACCCTTCCTCTCTCTCCCCTTCTTTCCTCTCCTCTGTCTCCTCTTTCTCGCTTCTTCTATATACTTCCCTTCTTTCTTTACCTGCTCTTCCTTTTCTATCTCTCCTACTTCTCGTCCTATTCCCTCAGTCACTTATACACAGTCCCCTCTCCCTCACTCTCTCTTTACTTCCCTCCCCGTCACTCTTACTTTCTCCGTCTCCTCTCCCCCTTCTTCTTCTTCTTCTTCTTCTTCTTCTTCTTCTTCTTCTTCTTCTTCTTCTTCTTCTTCTTCTTCTTCTTCTTCTTCTTTTTATTCTTCTTCTTCTTCTTTTATTATTATTTTAGAAATCACTAATAATAATAAATTTCGCCCCCTCCCCCTCCTACCTCGCTTCCTTCCCTTTCTCCCCCTCTACCCGGTAAGAAGTATTATGGTGTACTATTAACTAACTCTATTTACTAAGAACTGTTACCTACATCAGCTCCTTCTCTCTCTCTCTCTCTCTAACAACAGTGAGAGTACTAGCATCTTCCTGCTCTCTCTAACCCCAGGCTTTCAATTTCCTTCCATCCGTCTACTCCAGTCTTCAATTTCCTTTTGTCTTTGGTTGCGTGGTGTGCGTTTCCCTAAGTCACTCTCAGTCACTCTTTAAGTCACTCTCAGTCTCTCTTTAAGTCACTCTCAGTCTCTCTTTAAGTCACTCTCAGTCTCTCTTTAAGTAACTCTCGCCCTATTAAGTCTCTTCCACACTCATTTGTTTATTTACTTCTGCAGCTGCGCGCACGCACGCGCGCGTGTGTGGGGGGCCCCTGACAACTTAATCCTTAATGTATCATAATAATAATAATAATAATAATAATAATAATAATAATAATAATAATAATAATAATAATTATTATTATTATTATTATTATTATTATTATATTCCTGAAGTGCTAAACCGTAATGGCCATGCACACAATCAAGAGTTCCGTGTTCAGTGTTCCTTGTTCAGTGTTCCGTGTACGGTGTTCCGTGTTCAGTGTTCCGTGTACAATGTTCAATGTTCCGTGTACGGTGTTCCGTGTTCAGTGTTCCGTGTACAATGTTCAGTGTTCCGTGTACAATGTTCAATGTTCCGTGTACGGTGTTCCGTGTTCAGTGTTCCGTGTACAATGTTCAGTGTTCCGTGTACGGTGTTCCGTGTTCAGAGTTCCGTGTACAATGTTCAGTGTTCCGTGTACGGTGTTCCGTGTTCAGTGTTCCGTGTACAATGTTCAGTGTTCCGTGTACGGTGTTCCGTGTTCGGTGTTCCGTGTAAACAGCCTCGGGGTGTGCTCCCTCAGGTCATTTCTCTCCCAGTAATAATTCAGAGAGAATCACCAACTTCTGGGAGACACAAGTTGGTACAATCGGATCAGTAAGGTCGCTTTTTGCCTCGTCTCTCTTGTGATTTCCGCTTATAACGCACAGGCTGGCTGAGATGCATCCTTCTGTTTTGGATGGTTTCTGGCTATCCTCTGGTCCTGGATGGTCTCTGGCCGTATATAGACTATGGTCCTGGATGGTCTTTGACCAAGGATATCCTTTGGGCCTGGATGGTCTTTGACCAAAGGTATCCTTCTGGTCCTGGATGGTCTTTGACCAAAGGTATCCTTCTGGTCCTGGATGGTCTTTGACCAAGGATATCCTTTGGGCCTGGATGGTCTTTGACCAAAGGTATCCTTCTGGTCCTGGATGGTCTTTGACCAAAGGTATCCTTCTGGTCCTGGATGGTCTTTGACCAAAGGTATCCTTCTGGTCCTGGATGGTCTTTGACCAAAGGTATCCTTCTGGTCCTGGATGGTCTTTGACCAAAGGTATCCTTCTGGTCCTGGATGGTCTTCAGCATATCGCTAGATCTGACCAGACTTCCCCAAAGACAATTTGAGCCTACAAGAATAATAATAATAATAATAATAATAATAATAATAATAATAATAATAATAATAATAATAATTTAATAAAAATAATAATTTAATAATAATAATAATATTATTATTAATAATAATATATAATAATAATAATAATAATAATAATAATAATAATAATAATAATAATAATAATAATAATAATAATAATAATAATAATTTAATAATAATAATTTAATAATACTACTACTAATAATAATTTAATAATAATATTAATACATTTATTTCTTTTTTGCAGTATACAAGTGATTTAGTAATACAATATTGATAGGCACAAAAGAAGGCCACTAAGATGCGGTGCATTTCGAATAGTGTTGATGTTTCGCGCATTTCCCGTCTCTTTAATCCTAGCATCAAAAAAAGAAAAACACAGAAAAACAGAAAAACACACGAAACAAACACAAAAAAAACACAAAAAAAAAACAGACACAAAGATATACAAAAGAAACAAAAATAAAAAAAACTGGAGAGGTTGATTAGGACCTGACTAGTTTGTATGTGACATAGTGTGTTCTTCTCTCTCTCTCTCTCTCTCTCTCTCTCTTTTTCCCTCTCTCTCTCTCTCTCTCTCTCTCTCTCTCTCTCTCTCTCTCTCTTTCTCTTCTCTTGTCTTTCCTTGTTCCTTTCATCGGTTACTCTCCCCTCCCTCTTACCCCCTACCCTCTTTCCCCTTCCCTCTTTCCCCCTCCTCTCTTTAACCCTCCCCTCTTTTCACTTCCTCTCTTTTCCCCTCCTCTCATTCCCCCTCCCCTCTTTCTACTTCCTCTCTTCCCCTTCCCCTCTTTCCCCCTCCTCTTTTTCCCCTTCCCTTTCCCATCTTTCCCCCTTCCCCTCTTTCCCCCTCCCCTCTTTCCACTTCCTCTCTTCCCCCCTCCCCTCTCCCCCTCCTCTTGAACCGGTTACACACACTCTAAACATCTGTACACAATCTTAATTTACCAATCAGTTCTGCAATAAATCGAAGAGGACGGGTAAAGGGGAGAGCGAGGGGAGAGTGGGGAGGGGGTGAAGGGGAGGCAGGGGAAACGAAAGGGAGGGAAGAAAATGAGAGGGGAAAACGTAGCTGCGGTAGGGAAAGTAGGCGAATTTAGAAAGGGTAAAGGTTGAAAGAAGGGCAAAGAAGAATGAGGGGAGAAGGAACAAGAGAATAAAGGGAAAAAGAGGGGAAGCAGATGTGTAGTTAGGGAAGGGAACGATTATATATATATATATATATATATATATATATATATATATGTCGTGCCGAATAGGTAAAATTTGGTCAATTGGCAAAAACGCCATTAAAATTAAGTTCTTTCTAGAATTTTCTCTTATACTTTTAAAGATATATTTTTTTCATTTATGTTAATGTAAAAATTAATAATTTTGTACCAAAGGAACCTTAGAAAACTTACCTAACCTTATTATAACAAGCGCAATTTAATTTAGCCTGATCCAACTAAATATATTTTAGATAAGTTTATAATAATTTAATAATAAACAAACACAATGAAATATATATTTTTTTTTCGATAGGTTCAGAATGATTTTTGCGAAATTATTGCATACACAAATTTCCTCTTGCCTTATTCGGCAAGAATTGCTTTGCTATTTAAGCCAAAATCGTAAGTTTTACCTGTTCGGCACGACATATATATTGTGTACTTTAGACATTTCTCCCTCTCTATAATCTCAAAATTCCATCCTATTTTCCATCGTTCCCTCACTCCTATCCCACTCCCTCTCACCCCCCTCTTCACTTCCCCCTCTCCCCCCTCCCCTCTGCTCGGGCCAGTCATGTGGCGATGGTCAGAAATTAGGGAAAATTTGCCTGGTTTTTCCCTCACCAGGCTGGCAGGCATCCATCTTCAGCAGTGCTGCTAAGTGATTTTCTTCCTCGCCCACCACCGACTCTTAGCCAAGTTAGAGTGCCACTCAAACGCCGGTTCTGGGCGTGTTAAAGTTCCCCTCAAGCGCTGGGTTTTTGGTATGCTCGTTAAAGTGGCGTTATAGGCTGGTGTTAAAGTTATGACGCTTTAACACAAAGGTTGAAGGGCCACTTAACTGCTGGTTTTGGTCTGGTTGAAGGTCTCTTCTTAGGGCTGGTTTTGAGGTTGGTTGAGGACCCAGTTAACCCACGATTTTAATCAGGTTGAAGGTTCCATTGAGGGCTAGTTTTAGGGAAGGTTAAGGTCCCGATTAACCCATGGTTTTGGTCTGGTTGAAGATCCCCTTGAAAGCTAGTTTTGGGGATGGTTTAGGACCTAATTAGCCCATGATTTTGGTCTGGTTGAAGGTCCCCTTCAGGGCTGGTTTTGGGACTAAGGTCCCACCTAGCTCCTGGACTAGGTCTGATAAAGGTAAACTTTATCTTTATAAAGAAGCTCTCCAAGCCAAGATATCTGCAAGTTACAGTACCACTTAAAAAAAATTCTGTGTGTAACTTACGTGGGAAGGCTCAGGGTTGTTCCCCTCCAGGTTTAAACCACCACTTAAATTCTAAATAATATAACATTAAATAATATAGCATTAATATAAATAATTATTTTTTTAATAAATCATCAGTGAAGTTGTGAGACCTGTACCCACTCGGCCTGAGGTACCCCAGCAAGTGAGCCCGTCTCCTGTATTATCCCAGTGCTTAACAAAATAGGGAATAGCATAAGAAGGTACAAATAAAAATGGGAACTATGGCTGTCGTTTACTTAATAACATAAAGAACGAGAATACATTATCTCCTGACGGAGAATTACATACAATAACCATTGACCTATGAGACTTATTACCAGGGGGAAGGGTAGATGTTATCAGTAACACGGACTTATACTCACTCATAATTCACCAACCAGCTGACCCGAGATTCGCAACGCGTGGCCCACTGCACACCGCTGTCCAGAGACCTCCACTGGACCTGTCACCCACCTCTCTGTCTCCTCTAGTCGTTTTCATGACCTTATATGGTGCTCAAAGCATCCCCCTTTCCCATAAGGTGTTGACCACGTGTTACGACCTGACGCCAGGCAAGAACAAAAGATCTGAGGCTTAAGTATGGAGGCGTGGCTGACAGCTATTTGCCAAGGTAAGGTGTGGGTAATTAGCTGGACCTGACAACCACACTGACTACATCACAAAGTGTAACAAATATATCTACATATGGAACCTACTTGCATTATCAAAACACATAGGCTCTTTACCCAACAAGGCAAGGCGAGTAAACGAAGAACACGCATTCACCATCACTCACTCCATGCAGGTATCTTCAGAGTGACACAAGCATCACTACTCACCTATAGATTTATATATATATATATATATATATATATATATATATATATATATATATATATATATATATATATATATATATATATATATATATATATATATATATATATATATATATATATATTTTCAACAAGTCGGCCGTCTCCCACCGAGGCAGGGTGACCCCCACCGAGTGTTTTGCCTCTTCGGGAAGATACTTGTGTCAGTCTCTCGCCCTCACACTCAACCATCTTCCGCCCAAGACCTTGTTTTGCTCGGGGCCAAATCGTATCGTTGGCAGATTGCAACTTGAGGAGTCCCGGACTTGTAAAAAAGTGGATCTGATCCATGGCTGGCAACTTTTGCTCAATTGACTCCTCTTATAATATCACTGTGGCAGCGATGCCTTGGATGATTCCTGGGTGGTTTTCTTGTAATTAATCTCTCTCTCTCCTCTCTCTCTCTCTCTCTCTCTCTCTCTCTCTCTCTCTCTCTCTCCTCTTAATGATTGTTGCATCCATGGTACTGGCACTGTTGTTCCACTACAATGATTGTTGCATCCATGGTACTGGCACTGTTGTTCCACTACAATGATTGTTGCATCCATGGTACTGGCACTGTTGTTCCACTACAATGATTGTTGCATCCATGGTACTGGCACTGTTGTTCCACTACAATGATTGTTGCATCCATGGTACTGGCACTGTTGTTCCACTACAATGATTGTTGCATCCATGGTACTGGCACTGTTGTTCCACTACAATGATTGTTGCATCCATGGTACTGGCACTGTTGTTCCACTACAATGATTGTTGCATCCATGGTACTGGCACTGTTGTTCCACTACAATGATTGTTGCATCCATGGTACTGGCACTGTTGTTCCACTACAATGATTGTTGCATCCATGGTACTGGCACTGTTGTTCCACTACAATGATTGTTGCATCCATGGTACTGGCACTGTTGTTCCACTACAATGATTGTTGCATCCATGGTACTGGCACTGTTGTTCCACTACAATGATTGTTGCATCCATGGTACTGGCACTGTTGTTCCACTACAATGATTGTTGCATCCATGGTACTGGCACTGTTGTTCCACTACAATGATTGTTGCATCCATGGTACTGGCACTGTTGTTCCACTACAATGATTGTTGCATCCATGGTACTGGCACTGTTGTTCCACTACAATGATTGTTGCATCCATGGTACTGGCACTGTTGTTCCACTACAATGATTGTTGCATCCATGGTACTGGCACTGTTGTTCCACTACAATAGATATCAAACTCTTCCTTCGCCTGAAGGGAAGACGTGTGCAACGTTAAGTAACTTGATTACTGAAACGTTTCGCTTACTAGAGTTAAGAAACCCCCCAGGTGGGGCGAAATGTTTCTTTAATAAAGTTAACTCACCTCATTTATATCATACACATATATATATATATATATATATATATATATATATATATATATATATATATATATATATATATATATATATATATAATATATATGCAAAAAGATCACAGTAAACAGGTGATATATATATATATATATATATATATATATATATATATATATATATATATATATATATATATATATATATATATATATATATAATGCTGGTGCTCTCTAGTAAGAACGGAAACGAATTCTTTTTCGTAAGAACTCCATTTATTTAACCTGAGAATTCTCTTAAACTACGTCTGGAACAGAATCCAACTGCACTCCTTGCTGGGAGTCATCCATTATAAACAACGTCTATATGCATTCTCTTAAAAATACTTACTCAGATCTTACTCTGTTTATCCCAGTTTTTGGCTGTGGTGATCCTCTTTAGAGGCATCTAATATTCTAAGTCAGGTACTGGAAGATATTTGCCTAGTGGCCTACTAGCGTCTTTCGGGAGAGAATCTAATACCTTTCAGGAGAGAATCTAATACCTTATACTAGATACTTTTTTTCTAGAATCCTTACCCTTCACTTCTAAAGATCCTCATCAGCTCATCTTAAAAGGAATCCAATTCTTATATTCAATACTGTAGAGGTGTTGGCATGATACGTCAAAATCTCACAACTTACCACGACTTTAATAGCATTAAACTCCAAGCTCTGTTGTTAGTTTAATGCATCTTGGTTTCATAGGAAGAAGAGAGTTGAATCCCTTTTTTTTTTTGCCATCTCTCTCTGTGAGATTCA